>WBMV01007220.1:123085-473613 GCA_013396655.1 Campylorhamphus procurvoides
TTTTCTTCTCTTCTTCCCTTCCCTTCCCTTCCCTTCCCTTCCTTTCCTTCATTTCTTTCCTTTCTTCCTTTCTCTCTCTCCGTCTCTCTCTCTCTTACTTTTTTTAGCACTGAAGTTTGCAGCTCCTACTATTTGAGTTTTATTGTTTGTGAGTTTTCCCCATGTTTTTAATACAGTAAAACCTATAATATAGTTTGCTTATTACCAGAAATGTTATTTCCTCTCTCTCAAAATATTACTTGGCTGATAATCTGTATTTTCCAAAATCTGTGAGTGTCCTTTCAGCTCAGCAGTGATAATGCCAGTTATTTAGAAAAGCCTGTAAAGCAATAATTCACCGATCAAACTTCCTTTTCCACTCTAACATTGTTACTCAGATACAATTGCTTTGTCCAGACTACCTATGAACTGCCAGGTGACTGAGCCCTCCTGGCTTTCCATGGAGAGTGTTCACATGTTTTGATAATACAATTTTTAATATTTTCTTGCCCAGCTCTGCCTGTGCACCTTGGTTCTGGCTAACTGATGCCTTCTGCTTTTATGTTCCTATGTATATGGATTGTAAATGCAGGTGGCATTGCAACTCTGTTTTTGCAATTGCATTTAAAAAACAAGAAGCCAGAAGAACCCTAAAATATCTTCAAAGTGCAGGTTTTGTGTTCTTAGAATTAGGGCTTACATCCAAAGTATATATTTACCCAACAAAATACAGTTAATCAGGGAGCTAATACAGGCACCATATGAAAAGGCATATTCAGCAGCTTAATGCTGTGTTTTCAAATAATCCTGTATATTTAGCCAGTCCTCACCTGAAGTTTAATCACATGACCTCACAGATAACTACATATGAATTTATAAACTTTTATCAAATAGTTTAACTCTTGAAAGAAAAAGCAGACTTCTACACAAAAGGAGGCAAGGTTGTAATACCCTATGGCACTGGGATTAGACACAGGACTGCCATATGGGGCAGATACTCAGCTGGCATGGAGTGTCATAACCAGATGCATTTGTTAGGCTTTTGCTCTTCCTTCTATGTACCCTTCCCTCTTCAGAGTCATGCTTTAGGAAGAATGGGTTGTTTTATTTTTAATGCTAGTATGGAGGAGCAAAATACAAAGGGACAGATTTTTCTCTTTCGAGTGCTGCTTTTCGCCTAAGAGCAGCACAACATAGGCAGTATGCTCTGGGGAATCAATTGCCAAGGATAGTCCAATGGCCATTGTTTTGATGAACTTCCCATCTACAAAGGCATGAAAGCACTAGTTGTGCAGAAGGAAGTGTCACTCATTGCTTTTATATTGGTTAAATGCATTATTCCAGGATCTGCTTAAGTAAAAAAGCATCCAGTTTGTAGGTTAAGAAAACTGCAAGCTCAGCATTAGAGGCAAGGATTGCCTTTCTGTCTAAGATCCTGGTTGTAAATGTAATGATGGATAAGAAAAAAAGTGAAACTGTACATGGTGATGGGGCTTTCTGAATTTCTTTCTTGCAGAGGACTCTGTCTGAATCTCTGACTGATTTGAGCTCTACCCTAGAAGAAGAAGAAGAGGATGATGCTGTATTCAAACCCAGCAAGCAAGAACTGCCATCCAGCACAGCTGCAACGCAGGATGTGCCTTCCTGGCCAAAGCCCAGAATGCAAGAGGACCTCCCCCCTGCTTTGAGACCAGCGGTGACTCAGCCTGCGTCTGAGTCTGCTGCTGTACAGGAAGAGCTGCTTCCAGATAATAAGCCAGGGGAGTGCCAACCAACACTGGAAACAACATGTGAGGAGTCTGAGTCCTCATTGCTGACAGAAGACAAAGACTCCACAACCTCTTCCTACTCTGCTCCTGACAGAGAAGTACAAAAGCAGGAAGATTTCTCAGAAGCACCAGATCTATTGTCTGGGGATGTGAGTGATGTGTCAATCAATATTTTAAATCAAGAAAATAAGGAGCTTCCTACTGTGTTTCCACGAAGCAAAATACTATCTGAAGAAAATATTTCAGTTACTAAGAATAGTGTTGTTTACTTGGGAAGGTCAGAAGAAAATATACAGAAGGATGATCAGATACCTGAGGAAATGCCCTGCAATGAAGAGGCAAAGAAAGAGTTTACTGTATTGTCAGAGTCTGGCAAGGAGTTTTTCATGGGCTCTTCCCAGCCCACAGACTCTTTCCATGTTTCATATCCTGCTTCCTCAGTGTGGATGGGTTCATCTACTTCCTCCTCTCTAGAGAAAATAAAGACTGCACAAGAAGCAGCTGCTTCTGGTAAGGAGAACAGTCAGTCACTGGTCCACAAAGAGGAACCATTGGGGAAAAAAGATGAAAAAGTAGCCAATGAACTCAGTGCCTTCAGAAAGTTTTCTGTTTCCTCTGCACGGGAGAGACCAAGAACCAGAAGCCTACATTTCCCAGAAAGATCAGAGTTGGAAAGCCCATTAAATACCAGATTCTTCCTGTCCAAAGAAAAGGTCTCCTCAAGCAATGAGAAGTGGAAAGAAGACTTCCAGAAGGGATCAGATGTGGATGAGGAAAAAAGTAGCAACAAAAAGCAGACTTTGCTGCCAGAGTCTGACTCTGAGAGCGCAGAACCTACAGGAATTTTGGCTGGTTATGTTTCTCCAGCTGTTGATCCAGTGCTGATGCCAAGCAGTTCTTCAGTGGTATCTCAGAATCAGCCAAGCTGTAAAGATAAAAGTCCTTTTCAAGTGAAACTTAGATCCACCTCACTGTCCTTGAAATATAGAGACAACTCATCACCAGAATCAAAAGGGATTAAAAGATACAGTGCAGAATTTAATTTAGAAAATGAGGGATTGACTTCCTTTCTGAAAGGTGATAAGGCAGGGATGAAAAAAACAGCCAATACAAATATTGGTGATTCTTTAAATGAAAAGATCAAACCCAAAGCAAAGTCATCTGAACAGCTCAGCAGCAAACCTCCACTGCCTAAAAAGCCAGCATTGCAAAACATAACCATCCCAAACAATACTGCAAACAAGGAGAAGCAGGACAAAGCTATACATTCTCCCGAATCCAGAAATGAAGAGAGAGACCTGGAGAAAGTGTCAAGTCCTTGTAAAGTGCCTGGTAAGCCTCCCAAAACTTTCTAAAGTTACCTTCACTTGCAAAGAGTGACCTTATCTGTGAGAGAGTGAGAGGCAGCACTGTTGTGTCAGTCATGACACTGATGAGCACCAGTTCATGGCTCTGCCTTCAGCAGTGTTACTCCCTGATTCTTCCGTGCTGAAAGGATTACCAGAAAGCAGGGAAGAAATAGCAGACAGAATAAGATATGTTTGCCTCTGATTTTGGCATTTCAGGGCATTGTTTAAGGGATGTTCAAAGTGACACTCAAAAAGTAAAGTGCATTAGCAAGTACTGGGAAACAGAAATATCAAGCCACTGACTGTCCCATTTAGAGCTGCTGCATGGCAATTCAAAAGCCACGAGCACGTATTAAGTGTAGTGCCCTGTGTGGGATGAGTGACTCAGACAGCTAGACTTTTTTCCCCATAGCATTAAGGCAAAAATGCAATGAGGCCCATCTTTACCTGCCATGGTCAACACATCATTTATTTACTGCCTCCTGTGAGCTTTGCTTATTCTTTTACTCACCTTTATCTTTACTCATGCCTTGTTTAAAACAAAAATCAAAAACCTGCAGCTTCCTCGAGTTTAAAGCTGGGAGAGACCGTAAGTTCATGTCTACTGCAGATTGTTAAATTTCACTGTGTTGTCTATAATTGGGTTAGAGTTTAAAAACAAAATCAGTCCTCTGGAGACTAATATATTTTGGGCTACAGCAGAGAACAGAGAAGACTGGAAGCGGCACCACTGTCTGAGGTGTTTGCAATGACAGTAAACAAGTTCGGTGAATCATGCTCAAGCAGTTGTAGCAGAAGACTTCTGCTCTTCACTTCAGAGAGCAGCCAAGAGGGGAAAAAATAAATCTTTAGGTCTTCTGATATGTGGGAGAAGATTATTCCCTGCCCTGGATGCATCTGATCATGGGTTTGATGTTAAGAATGTGAGGAGAAGATGCTGGCCAAGCAAATGACAAGGTTTCTCTGTGCCGTTGCAGAGCTTTCCTGATCTGGTTGCCCTTCTCTGATTGAGGTCAGTCTCTGAGCTTTGGAGTGGGTAAACACCAAGCAGCAAAAGACCTCAGGGCACAGGAGGCCTCTTGTCCTGTAGGGTGTCCTGGCTAAATGGGCAACCTGCTGATGCCCTGAGTGACATCTGATTCCAGTTGTCACCTGCCTCAGCATTGCAGATGTTTTTTGCAGGACTCTGGCCATGCTTACAGTTTCGTGCTCTCCCAGCAGTCATAAAAGAGGGGATTCATTGGCATCCGCAGCTGTACAAGGTCACTACAGCATTTAGCCAGAGCCTCCTCACATTCTGCAGGCAAGGCAGGAGATACATATATATGTATGTAATATATATATATATATATAATTCCAGTGCTCCCTTTAAAAGCATTTTCCCCTCTCTGGTCCTCTGACTAGTTGATTATTTGCAGTGATGCCCAAATCTCTGGTGGATTGACATTTTGGGGAGGATCAAACTGGGAACAAGTGAGGAGGAGACCTGGCACAGAAGTGTTGGTTCGGCAGGGGACTGAGGAATGCAGTGGGAGCACCAGCGCTCCTGCACAAGGTCCTTTATCACATCCCTCTTGTTGAGTTCTAGGGTGCCTGAAGGTGGAGTGGGGCAGGAGACAGTGAGGGCAGGGAGAAAGGGAAGAATAAAGCTGGGGAGCACATTTCTCCTCTAGGCCTCTCCTGTGGTTCCTCAGCCCTAGGGTGAAGGAGACTCCTGCCCCCAGGCTCAGGGGCTGCCCTCTGCAAAATAGGATCTGTGGGCAAGAGTCGCGCCCTGGCCTCCCCGGTAGCAATGCATGCACCTGGAATTTGAAATAGGGTTAAGAAGCCCTGTTTTGAACATGTTCCTCTCCGCCTTAGAGTATTACACCAAATCTGTATGGCCTGGCGTTGTTTAACATGATGGTTCAGATTGATCTATGATGGTAACTAGTTTTCTTCCTTATTTACTGCCCCACTGATCTTATTATGTTGACTTAAACAGAGCTGCTACAGTGTTCCACATATCTCCAGCTTTGAGTTGCTTGGTAATAGGTTCTCATATGAGGGCACCCCAGGACTCAGAGTTTAATTCTAAATGAAAAGCAGTCTGCTCCAAACTGACCTGAGGTCCTTCCTACCTCACGGCAGAACTTTCTCTTTCGACATCTGACCAAACACTACCTTTTACCCACCCAGCCCTTTCCTAGTCCTTCAGTTCATCAGCCCTTTCAAAGAGCTGTGGTCACCATCAGGAGACACCTTATGCTGTGTCAAGGAGTTTCTTCCCACTTTGTGTTAGGAAGTCCCTGTGCTGAACAAGAAGACAAGCTGTGAAATGGTGATGTAAGGGGGTGCATTCCCTTCTCATGTACACCCATCTTGAAAAAGTCAGTTTCCTGTGTCACGGGGTCAGCAGGAGCAATTCGGTGCATTCAGTTCAAATTTTAGCTTTTCAGCACTCCTCGTACCAAAGGCAACAGAAGGGCTGATGGGATGCTGGCTTACCACCCCAGCAAGCAAAAGCAGTACTCCTGCTCCCCAGAGTTTTCTGGGGAACTAATTGGGAATTGCTTGCCCTTTGCTGGGCTGCAAGGTGGCTTTTTAATGGATGTGTGAATATTCTGTGATTAGTCAACCCAGGAGGAGTAATTTTCAAGTTTCTGCAGCTAAAGGCACAAGTCCTTGCAAGATTTAAAAGGTTAAACTCTGTTGTTTGTAGTTGACAGACTTTGCTATAAATCCTGCAAAGGGCAGAAACAATTACCATATGCTAACAGGTTATTACAAGAGCAAAACCATAAGCAATACCTAGGTGAATGTGCATAATAGGATATATAAAAATCAGCCATTAAGGAGCTGTAGCAGAGAGACATGCTCTAAACAGAGAAAAGGAGCTCAGTGAAGGACGATGGATGTAACAGTGAATGAAATTGGTGTGCATTGTCTGGCAAATACAGGCTCTGAAATGACAAGAAAAATGTTTCTACATCAAAAAGATATTGGTTTAATGCTGTCTTGGCTACAGCTAAAAAGAAAGCTATCTTTTTCTTTTTTCTTTTTTTTTTTTTTTCCAAAGGAATTTGGTTTCTCAGTTGTGTCAGGCTATTTTGCAACATGGCTGTTTTCCAGCAGTGAAATACACTTTGATGCAAACAACAGTTTCATATGTAAAAAAGACTGTCCTGGCATCTGTGGTATAGAACCCATCAAAAGTCAAATACCTCACAGAGCAGCTTAGAGAAGGAAGAAATGACAAACATATTTAGCAAAATCTTTTAGAGTACTTTGAAACTAAGGAACTGGGTGTGTATACTGACACGAATGCATGTGGTGCTTTAATAAACAAAGGGAAATATGTAGGCCAGGATATACTAAATGCCATATGCATTTGTAAACCCTTCTTAAAATAACTGGTGTTTTATAAATGAGCAAAGATAACAACAGCGTGGAATTAAATATCCGTGCATAAGCCATGCTATGAAACAACGATACTTGCATACAGTGGGTGTTATCTCCCTGTGTAAAGTTGTTTGGATTAGTTTTGAGTATGTTTGCTCTTAAAACACTTGGGGAATCCACAAGCTAGCTTTGCTTGCTGTTAATGGTTCGACTTTCAAAAGACTCTAATATTCTGCTGCTGACCTTTCACCTGCACAGATGTACAGCAAGAGTAATCACTCTGCAGTCCTTGCAGGTCTAAGATGCTCTTTTCCAGGTATGAGATTTAAATGTCATAAAGATCCTCTGCTATATTTTCTGTGTACAGAGGCTCTTAGGTTTAAAGAAAATAGGTACATACCTGAGGCCATCTCTGAAAAAGACAAAGTCAATTCCGAAATCTCAGGGTAATGTTTAAATATGTCTTTGCTGGGGTTATCCATATGAGCAGCACACACACACAGACACACTTGAATACACAGAGTACATCTGTCTGTCAATAGACAGAAATAGGTATGTATTTCTCTTTCACTTTCTCTGTGTGTGTGTATAAACCGATGCACAATAACAAGTCAGTCATAGATCTCCTTTTGTACATAAAGATTAATGTTTTATCTTCATCTTATTGTTCACAAAACCAGTCTGACACACATTACATGATAATATCCAACTATCAATGAGAAATATACACGTTCATTTCCACAATATTTAGGCAGAAGAAATTTTGTCTGTAAGATCAGAGCTTCAGTCTAAGAGAAAAAAAGGAATGCTATTTCAGTAAGATACTGAGGGAAACATATGCCTGCATTAAATGGGTTGCAGCAGGGGAATTTCCCCCTTTAGGGGACCATGGGGGCAGCCAGCCCTGCTGCTGTTGACCCAGCGGAGGAGAGTTTGGGGGATTCTGATCTGCAGGAGGGAATTGAGAAGGTGGCTGTTGTTCACTTGGCTTCAGAGTCTATCCTTCATGGTTGGTCTGGAAGCTGTGGAAGTGGTGAAGAATGCAAACAGAGCAGCTGGTCTTGTGACTGTTCATGTGTGTTTGGTGGCTGTGAGAAAGACGTCAAGGGAAGGCTTCAGTAGCCTCTGGGTGTGGTTTCCAGTGGCAGCAAAATACCTCAGCAGTCTACACTAATTGCTGGTTTTAATACAGGGTGACATTGTGCACAGAGTGGCTTGACAAGTTCTGACCTGGTATCTTTCCATTGTTGGTGACTTATCCCAAAGGGTAGAAGGGGCTCTTCTCTTTCAGAAAAAGCCTGAGGCCAAGCCAGCTCCAGGGAAACCAGGCAAAGATGAAATCACGAAATTAAAACTGTGAATGAATGAGAGACAAATTGCTGCCAGCAATATCCTTTATTAGCTTATGAAGTTATTAAGTAACAACTTGAATAGCACATTGTTTAAAATAACATGCTGTAATAAGAACTGAAGAATATGATCCAGATTTTAGTTTTATTCAAAAGATCTCCCAAGCATAACGTGGGAGGAGAAGTGAAACACAGCGCATTTGCAGTGGTTGTGGTCTGCTGAACTCGCACAGCTTCCGACCGACGATGCCACTGCTTTCATTTTGTACTGTGTTATCTCCCTAAGAGTGGCACTGATCAGCTGGAAGCTTCTGTACTAGTTGCTGTGCATGTGACATGCAGCAGAAGCAGGAATTAAAATCGTCTTTTTGAGTACTTTTTGTTCCACTCTGGCTGCCCAGTTCCTTAAATGCTGTGCTGCACCATGTGGTGAACCATAAAAGCACATGGGCTATCCTGTGACTGGATGAGATAAGACCAGAAGAGCTTGTTCAAGGTGATCAGACACTTATGAACCAAGGAGGATGTGCAAGCATCACTTCTCTTGAGAAGAGTCACTTCCTGAGAAAGCTTTTTGTCTCTTGGTGTCCCTTAGGCTGCCAAGAGCTTCATAGGACAGTCTCAGGTTGTTAAACTGCCAACTGACTTCACCATGCTTTCTCCTGAATTATCTCACCACCTTTCTTCCTTCTGGCTGAAACAATGGTGCGTGTATACTGCCAAGAAACCTTATCTAGTTGGAGGTGGGAGGATGTGAAGGACCTCTGGGCAATAGAAAAGTGAATAAATAGTGAATATGCCTCTTCTACTACTTACAGTAATTCTGGCTGGCAGATGCGGTAGCAAATCCTGTGTGGGTTGCATCTGATGGTTTTTTTGCTCAAGATAAGGCATTTATTTCCTCTGCCTTGTCTGCCTGTCTGGCTTTCTGCAGCAAAGACTCTCACAAAAACAAGGGCAGAACATAATTGCTCAAAGATACAAGAAAGCCTCTCCCAGAAGCAGATCAGCTCTTGATCATCTGTAGGTGATACTACTCTGCTGTCCTAAGTCAGGCCTGTACAGATATGTATAAAATCTTTCAGATTATGATAAAGAGCTTTTGTTCCCTACTATCACGGGGCATTCTGATATCATCTCTTATGGGATGATACTTGCCCCTAATTTGGCTGCTTTCTAATTGGCATAACTAGGATGTCTGGCATCTCATCAGAGAGATTTGTCTAAAGAGTACGGGTGCTTGGTGCCTTCGTTAGAGTATCTGCCTTATGAAAAACATTGTTGTAATATCAGCCTTCAGACATATCCCTGCAGGACTGGGAACCCTGTTGTGCCAGGCAGTGCACATTGAAATAACAGCAAGATGAATCCTAAATTCATGAGAATGACAGAGAAATGGAAGCACAGGTAGTAATAAGACCATTACACTTAGCACAGTGAATAGAGCCAGGGCATAGTAGTCATTTTGTTGGTATTGATTGTGTGGTGGAAGCAGAGGAGGAAGAACATTGATGTTTACAGAAAGCTCCTGTGGTATGACATGGAAAATGGGACAAAACACAAAGGGGGATTTGGAGTCACAGAGACTAAGATGTGCATCACTAGCAGCATCAAGGCAGAAACAAGGTTCCCAGTATCGCTGGAAAGTTGGCAGGTGGATTGAAAAGGGCCTTCAGGGTAAAGGTGTTGGAGTTTTTGAGGACCAAGACATTACAAATAGTGAAGGAAGGCAAAAAAGTGGTCAAATAGGGTGTGTGTGGTGGTGTGTCTGCAGCTGTGCAGCCAGGGAGCTGTTCCTCAGCTCCGAGGAACATTAGACATCACCTTCAGTAGTGTCAGCTGATCTGCATGCTGCAGTAGTGCTGTGAACTGATGAAGATTAGCACCTGGTTTTCCTGGTCCTGCCCAAACTGCTCACTTCCTTAAAAGCTGCAGATGGGTTTAAGGGCATGGCCTGCAAGTAAAGGAAGGAACGTGATGGCAGACATGCTAGCAGGCATCACATCAATTCAGCTGTGTGGGTTTACTTATGAAGATCCTAACAAAGTTTGTCCTAGGATACTTAGAGAAGATGGAATAACAGTCCTTGAACTGCTAGTGGTTATCTTGAAGTCTGTGGAAGTTAAGGGGCACTGACTGATGTGTATAAGAAACCATTTCAGGTGAAGTGGCATAGTCCTTCCACTTCAGCTGCTGGTAACACCGTTTTGTCTCAAGCGCCAGTTTTGAGCAGCATATTTGCAAGAGTGACCTAGAGAATATTATTAATCAGAAAAGTTAAAAAAAATAGGGAAAACATTGTGTATGTTTTCAAATGCATAACAGGCTTCTGCAATGAGACTATGAGTAATCTGCTCGTGTCCACAGTGTGTAGGAGAAGTAGTTAAGGATTTAAATTGGAACAAGGAAGATTTAACTTACCCAATAGGCTAAAAAAAAATAGTTGAAAAAAAAGAGCCATGCCATAGGATAGGTTGCCTAGGGAAACTGAGACCTGTCCTGTCTTTGAAGGGTTAGATAGATACACATTTGTGAGGAAGCAGTTTATGTGAAATTGATCTTTCAGCTGATCTTGCCTACATGGCATCTCGAGATCTCTCCCAGCCTTATTCTCTATTATCCTGTAAAATGAGATAAAAATGAAGTGGAGAGCCATTGAAAGGCAAAAAAAAGCCAGTGATGGGGAACAGATTATGGAAGGAGCAGCTGTTGTCATGCTAAGATTGGAGTTAGGTGGGATGCAGAGAATTGGAGTAACATGCCGTGCAAAAGAGAGGGAAGCTCCTTTACTGTTCAGGGGCCTGGCTTTATCTGTGCTGCATTTGCACAGCAGGACTTTCTGGTGTGTTTCTTCCAGAGGTTTCACTGCAAGATTTCATGAGATGAATGCGAAGGCAAATGCAGGCATCAGCTGGCAAAACATCTTGCTCTGGAATTAAAGCAAAATATGGGGTTTTTCTCTCTCTTTAGCTGGCATAGGCTTTACAAGGTTTTCTTGTTCAAATAACTAGTCTGTCTCTGGTGAGGTATAACAATGACTTGAGAAAATCCCTGAGCAAAGTAAGTTTGCAGGTTTTCATTATATGCCTGAGTCTGCAGACTCCAGCTCTTGGGAGAGCATCATCCCTTCCATCTCCCATGCCTTCATGATGTATTTCAAATGTGCTTTCAGAGACATTTGCCTGCTTTTCTGATCATGGCCACATTCCTCCAAACTAGAACATCGCCCTCCAGAAATGTGCCTGACACCTCCACAGGCTCTATGCCAGCAAAGCAGCTGACCCCCAAGGGACTTCAGGGCAATAATCTTTTCTGGCTAGGTCTGCCTCCTCCTGTGTCCCTGAACAGGATGCTGACTATGTAACAAACTTTTCCAAGGGGCGAGATCACATGTGATTTGAACATGAGAAGCTTAACTTTTTCTCTGAAATAGCTGTCTGTAAATTTTGGTACATCAGTGGCCAGAAATGGTTGGGAAACATTAAATCAATCTTTCTAGCTCTAAGGTTGTTAGTATTGTTCTTGTTGCTCTTTTAAACTACATAGAAGCTCCCCATTAGTTGGAAAATTCAATTTTGAGTGCAGTGTGAGCCCATGAAACAGTGGAGAATCTCAAGGATGGAGCCAATAGATCTGCTGAGGCTCTTCTCTTGATCCAGTTCTGTTCAGTGAATAGATAAGACAGGATTTTCCTGTATTTGAGTAAAGTGTATTTTGCTTCCCCATACTGCTGTATACTGCATATCCCTGGGTGGTGAGGACAGCAGGGTACCACTTTAGACCCTCTACTCTAGAAAGTGCTTTTTTTCTTGTTTCACCGAAGTCTCAGTTCTGGTAAAGCACCATGAAGGTGACTGGCATCAACGAAAAGCAGGTCAGTGTCAGCAGGGGTAAGTCAGAGTAAACCTCATGTTCAAAGACCAGGAAGTCATACCATGGTTTTGGCAGTACTGCCGTGTGATCAGATGCCACAGACTGCTGTGCACAGTCACCCATGGCAGCTGCAGACACCAAAGTGCAGGGCAGGGCAGGGCAGGCTGCTCCTGAAGGGGTGAAAGAAAGGCAGGAACCACACTAAGGCATCAGAATCACAGAATACGCCAAGTTGGAAGGGACCCACAAGGATCAAGTCCAACTCCTGGCCCTGCACAGGACCATTCCCAAGAGTCATACCACGTGCCTGAGAGTATCATCCAAACACTTCTTGAACTCTGTCAGGCTTTGTGCTGTGTCCACTGCCCTGGAGAGCCTGTTCAGTGCCCAACTCCCCCCGAGTGAAGAACCTTTTTCTAATACCCAACCTAAACCTTCCCTGACACTTCAGACTATTCCCTCAGGTCCTGTCACTGGTCACCACAGAGAAGAGATCAATGTCTGTCCCTTTGCTTCCCTTCACAAGGAAGTTGTAAGTGCAATGAGGTGTCCCCTCAGTCTCCTCTTTTCCAGAAGAGTGGGAGCTGAGGGCAACCTCAGTGGGGAAGAAGTTGCCTTTCCAACACCACAGTCCATCTATATCTACCTTTGAATGAGCATCTGATAGTCTCTAAGGTCATGGAAGAGGAGACCTTGGGAAATATGTGGATTAGTGCAGTTTGATTCATGTTTCAGCATCTCCCTCACAGTGACGCTGCGATTCCAGCTGAACAAAGATGCAAAGTGCTTTTCACCACTAGAATGATAACTTAAACCAGTGAGCACAGGAAAATAAACCAGTGAGCACAGGAAATTGCTCTCTGGAGACCAAACTAAACAGAATTCCTATTTATTTAGGGTGTTTTCATGTCCTAGGACCAACCAGCATATTGAGCAAGTGTGAGCTGAAGCTGATTATGACTCTTTTTCTTATAATCTTGTACATAAATAATCTGTCAACAGAGAAAACTGTGCCTTCCCCTGTGGCTACTGGAGACTCTGGAAGAGATCCTGACACTCCAGCAGAGCCAGCCTGGATTTCCATTGCAAGACAAAAGCAGAGGGGCATGCATCAGGAGAAGGAACTTGACAGAGAAAAGCTTGTGGCTTCAGATATCAAGTTGGATACAGAGAAACAGAAAAAAGAAAAGCAACAAACAGAGGTACTTACAGTAAAAATGTCTGATGCTTTTATATCACCTTCCTATAGAATTATTTGGGTCTACTGCTATGTTACCAGTTGTGCCATAATGATTACAGATATTTAATGTGTACAACCATAAGTAACAAAGACACTGCTCTCAAAAATGTGCTACAGATTCAGAGTTCTCTGATTGTTCAGATAAGTAATTTTGTATTTCCAAGAAATCCTGGAACTATGTGAGGTGTGTAAAATTTCTTGGCATTCCTACCGGATCTGTCATGTGTATTGGATGCTAAAATACCCTAAATGAGGTGCCAAACTGTAGTCTCTGATCTTTCTCAATGCAGAGGAAATACGTTCCCTTTAACTATCCTTCTAAGCCCAGCATTTCATTGAACCTCCTATACCTTCTGATTGATTTAACACTGAATGAACACCGCAGTCCCAGAAGCTCCTAGGTAACAATTTTTAGAGCCTTGAGAATTGAAATAGGATAAAAATAACTTTTACATTTGTAGAGAGTGCCAAGACATAAATTTTGGTTCCTTGTATATGGATAATTCAGAAGCACATGTGATGCCATGGAATATGGGCTGACACTGCCCGTGCAAAAGTGGGTGATACCTGTAGCAAGTGATCTTCCCAAATGACAAAGCTGTGCCAGTAGAAGTGCTTGGCACAAATCCAGAACACTAAAAAGGCTTCCCTAGTCCATGGAGCAGCAGCATGTGAGTGCTGCCTGTTTTGCATCCTGCACAAGAAGAACCCTGCACTGATGCAGAAGCATGTGTGTGTTCTATACCAGTATAGCATTCCCAGTGCAAATGGCCTACTTTCTTGCTTCCGATGGTACTGACAGAAACCCAGACAGCTGCCTTATATCCTGAAATAAGAGAAGATTTCTAGATGATAAAAAATAGCAGTGGTTAAATTAACAAGAGATAATACCTAATAAGATGTCTAGGCAAGCTTATGAACTGCAGTGACGCCCAACATTGTTGTAGCACTTAGATATCAAGGGTTTCAATGAACCCAAAATACAGTTTCTATGTCAGGACTGGAAACTCCAGATTTTAGCTGGCAATGATCTCAAAAATTCATGCCATTCATTTTATTTCCCTATAGCAGCTAACAGAGAAACATGCCAAGATGCTCCTGACTGCAGCATATGAGGCTTGGTGCTCCTCCCACTTTCTCTTTCTCCCACATGGCACCAAGCACTATCACTTCAGGGTAGTTTTTCATACTGGCAAGAAAATCTATGGGAGGATGTGTTTGATTCCTTTTTTATGAAAAATCCATTTACCATCAACTGTCCAAAAATACAGTGCCCTAACCCACAAAATTTGGGAGGTGAAAGGGAAACATGAGAGAATGAGAGTGTTGCCAAATCCTATATATGCTAGTAGAGACGTGCAAAGGACTTGGAATACATTTTGCATTGAGGATATAATTACTTACTCATAGATACCATTATGAGTAAGAGATACAGATGGATAGTTTTAATTTGTAAAGTTGAGTATCATGGGCATTAATGTGAAACCACCGGAACTTTCTGAACAGGTATTAGCCCAAGAGAGAGGATTAGGACTGATATGTATTGAACTGTGGCCAGCACCACATCCACTCCCTTTGCTTGTGTCCTTCTGAACTGGACTTATTCTCCCTGCATTACTTGGATTTTATCCCTCTCTGTGCCTAGGGGACAGTGAAGCAACAATGGGGCAAACCTTTCCACTCGGCACCCAAAACCACTTCGGAGGAGCAGAGGAAAGTCACAAAGTCTGAAGCAAAGGAGCTGCTGCTGAGAACCAATTCACTGTCTCATTCTGTCCCTGGTAGGAAACAAAACTTAAAATGTAGGCTGTTACCTCACAACCGTGTCACAAGAAATCCTGCTTGAGTGTGCTGCAGAAGGAGTAGGGGGCTAGATCCTAATCTCCTCCTCCAGCCCCACATCAGCCAGGACAAAGTTTTCTCAGCTCTCACATTTAGGATTTTATGTGGTAGCATATTCTTTTCACCAATTGGATTATAAACAAAAGAGTAACAAGGAGCAGTCAAAACTCAGGTGAAAAGTGACATGAATTGAGAACCCTAGGCCATTTCACAGGATGGGGGCCCAAATGCACCATCCCAGTGTAAATGTAAGCAAAAATATTTTCAATAGCATTCAATTTTAACGTGACTTCCCCAGAGAGCTGAAATGATGTGATAACAAACACTCTGACTGTCAGTCCTCCCACAATAACTTTGCTGTAAATCCCTTTGGTAAATTAAAATTTTAAAGAAGGTCAGAAGTTTTGAAGGTAATAAAATTCCTGTGATTTGGGGGCTGGGTAAAGGAGGAATTTGCAAGTGAATGCTTTTTCTAATGAAAAGACTCTCTCTTCTTTGGCTTAGGTGTTAACACAGGGCACAGCAAGGAATCCAGGTCATCATGTTGTGTTTTAGCAAACTTAGGTATCAAAAGATTTTAGTGATGAGAAAAACGTTGTATTATTTAAAGCACAGAGTGGTAGTTTCCTCAATAACTTATTGCAGAAGAAGTTTCCATGTGAAATGCAAAGATTTTCTACCATAGGGCAAGGTATGGGAAGTATTTAATAAAACAGCTAGGGTGTTTAGCTGCACGGCAAGCAAGTGTAAAATGCGCATGTGTTTTATTCACAGTAGCTCCATCACCTGCCCTGGTGGATAAGGAGGAAATAAGCCACTTGAAGAAAGCCAGTAATGCTGCTCCAGATCAGCCATCGTGGATGGAACTGGCCAAAAAGAAATCTCAAGCTTGGAGTGATATGCCACAGATTATAAAATGGAACGATGCAAACAAATAGCATCTTTCATAATTAAGTGAACTACTTAACTGAACTTCTACAGACCAGCTAATCATAGTGAAGAATCTCTTGATACAGGAGAAGGGTTTTATTGTACAGTTGTGGAGAAAGTGTGCAATAGGTGCAGTCAAAAAGTTTACCTTCAACTTTGTAGCAATCAGGATTGCAATGGCAATGGATTACTTAAATTATGCTAAGGACATACTTACATTTTGGAAAAAACCCTTTTGCCTTATGTATTTCCTGCATTTTCTGCTTTTAATTATGTTTGCATCAAAACAGGATCTTTGCTAAACTTTGCTGAACTTCTGTTGTTGCTGGAAAATTCTATTTGTTATGGTTTTCTCTGTTTACATTTATAAATTGTGCACTAACAGCCTGATTCTGTGGATGTGTTTCACTGGAATCGCCTGACACACTCTCTACCAAAGCTATTGGGTTCATGGAGATATTCATAAATAGCTGCTAGTGAGTATTCCATTCAAACATGTTGCCTGAGCTGTGTGTTTGCCCAGCTGAGCCAGTGGTACAGTCTCTGGGGTTAGGTTACATTTCAGGAGGCACAAATACACGCATTTATGTGTGACCACAAATAAAAATTCCTCAGTTCCCTCTCTGAGCAACCTTGGTTGCACAAGGTTTGCAAGCAAGTGAGCAGTAAGGAAACTGAACCATGATACCCCATTGCTAAGGCAAGCATTTCACTTTGTGTATTCATGGGGGAAGTACTACCTTAGCACTGTGCTTCCTGGGTTTATCTATGTTTATATCAGTTTTATCTTTTTTATGTTTATATCACCATTCTCTTCGGCGAAAGTGTGGGGAGACTTCAGGAAACACAGGATTTCCTAGTACCTGCATTTGCAATTTTGAAACCTTGTCTTCTCTACAGAGGTGAGGAGGAAAACCCCAGCCCTCTCACTAATGACAACAGCATTTTGTAATGAATAAAGAAGTAGAGAGCTGGGCATATGAATATCCAAGACACTACTAAAAGTTTTCAATCAGGTTGTCTTTCATTGTTGAAAATACCAGGAGGGAAAACAAGTTTTATGTTTGTCAAAGTCTTTGGATAAAGCCAGTCTGCCTGCATGGCTGCTGGAGGTCTTGTGGCTGCTGCACAGACCTGCTCCAGCCCATCACAGCAGCTGGCACTGGTCCTGATCCAAAAGGGTTTCTGCCAGCTGTCCCAGGCCCTTCTCTTTCCTGCAGGTCACAAAAGGCAGTGAATACTCCTTGAAATCAGAAGCAGCAAGCCAGCTGTCTTGTTAAACAGATCCGCACCAGAAACAGTAGTTTAATTACAGGACGTGCAAGCTTTGATACAATTGTCTGAAGGTTGGCTGTGCAAAAAACTTTCACACTGCTCCCCTATGAGCGAGCATGCATAGTCCTTAATTCCAAGTGACCTTGTTTGTTTGTTTGTTTTGCGGTATTTAAATAATTCTCTAGGACCTACAGTAAAAGAAGGAACATTTTTCAGATACAATAAAAACCATCTTAAATCTCTCTCTTTCCAAAACATCCTTTCTGTAATAAATAATTAATTAGCCTAAAGTGTAATTTTAAGATATGGTATTACCTTTTGTAGCAGTCTTGAAAAAAAAAAAACCAAAACCAAACCCAAACAGTTTCTGTGTTAAAGGAATATATTATATTAAAAAAGACAAAATTTGTATTCTCTAATTATTGCCACTCCATAAAAAGAGCACACTGTTTTCAGGAAATGTAGTTAAAGGTACAGTCTGCCTCCTTACAATTCCCTCCCTGTTTAAAATGACTAAAACTGTGTTGAATCACGACTGAATTCCTGGAGCATGACCTGTGTAGCTGTATGGGGAAGAGTACAAATCTCTTGGACTACCTCCTGTTTTCATAGACAGATGCTCAGGAATAATGTAGGTGAAGGACAGAGGTACTGTGGCAAGACCTGCACCATCTCAAGGGGAACAAGCCCCGTGTCCAAACACCTTGCAGACATGTCAACAAGAGGAGGTGATAGGGTGACTCACCTCATGTGGCATTTGGGAGCATGCCGAGGTGCGAAGCATCAGCTGGACATCAGCCTGCATTTTGCCATTGACTGTGATGTGGTCCAGGTATTGCAGCTTTAGGGTTTCTTGTAGTTCCACTGACTTCCAGGTTTTCAGTGCCAAGTGGGTGAGAATGACTGCTGTGAGTGCTGACAGCCAGTATTCTGGATTCCTACAAGCCCATGAGCATCATCTGCCCTTCAAGGGAACAGCCTGCAACACCATAGACTACTAGGCCCACCTGAAAGAAACTCAGGACCTTGACCAATTCTGCCATAATTATGGACCAATTCAAGGGTCTCAAAATATGCTTCAGAGGAGCAGTAACATAATGTGCTCCTTTTCACACAATGCAGAGTTACACTGGAACCGATTGCCATAGGAGGTTGTAGACACCAAAGGTTCAGTTGCCTTCAAAACGCAGCTAGGCAAATCAGCAGAAGACAAAACCCATCAAGTGCTGCTTGACACAAAAGCTGGGGCCTTGGTTTGGGAAATTGTGAAAGTCTTCAGAAGGCAGCATCACTGGGCTCTTCATATTCTCTTACCACTACCCATGGCCCTTGCCTTTGTGCAAGAGAGGACACCTGGCTCCTCAAACTGCTGATATGATGGCCAGGTGAATTTTTATTTTCTCGTGGCATTGGTTTGTACCCAGATTACTAAGTCAAAGGGTCATGCAAGTAGGACTTGCTATAAGTGTCTTGTGAACAGGTAGACAGAAAATAGTTTTAGAGCCCATGTATTCTTCTTTGGTCAAATGGCTCATTGTGGTATTGGAAAGATGCAAACACAAATACACTGCTCTCCTCTGTGTGAACAATGATTTATGTTTCACACTCAATACCAGTAGCTTTCCAAAGGATATCATTGTACTTTTCCAACTGAGGAGCAATGTGACTCACTCAGGCTCATCCATTTTGCTCAGGCAGCTGCAATATATACTGTTGGAATGTAACATCCAACAAAAATAAAATGTAAAAATTCACCCTTTGTTCATGACTCATGCATGTAGACTAACAGAGCTGGATTTACAGTCAAAAACCAACAAAATGGACTTGACAAATAGAAATTTCCTCTCCCAGAAGTGCTGCGTGAGACACCTTTGGCTTTCTGTCTAATGAGCAAGGTGCCTTCCCAGCAGTAAAGGGCCTCCACAATATGAATGAAACTGTCTATAAGGCACCTTTCAGTGCAAAAATGCTAAATTTGATGACTTATGCAGTTTACTTGCTGGATTATCCTAACCAGCTACCTCCTAATGTTCGGTAATTTTAAATGAAAAATTGATACTAAATGATTTTTAGTAGACAGAGAAGTGCAATAATTTTTTAAGGCCAAAACATCCCAGTGTCCTTTACTTTGATACGGTGTTTTGCACTGTGTTGCCTTTGACAGTAAAAACGTTTACTATATCTGTTGCATTTTTTTAGGATGAAGAGGAATATATAATCTTGTTGCCAGTGAAAATATCCAGCAGCAGCATAGGAAGCAGCTTGCTGTAATTTTGCAATGCCATTAATTCCCTCATAGTCTCAAGGAGCATAATAAACTTGCCAAAATGTTTGCTTTGTATACATGATGAGCACTCTGCTCTGAGTAACAAAGGTTTAATTACAGGATTTTGTGTTTGTGGTTAGAAGATAACTTTTGTACTGTTACAGAGTCAAAAAAAGAAAGAAGAAGAAGAAGAAAAAAAGGCAATTTGTGAACACTGGGCAGTGCTGCATGTCTGTAAAAACCCCAGGGGAAAATGCAGCCTTGTGTGATCCTGCCCAGAGTGGCTGCATGGAATTAATTCATGCAGGAGAAGGCATTTCAGTTCCAAGTGAGCACAGATCTCAGGCTCACATACTCTCAGTATTTGCCAAGATGTTCAATAAGCAGCAGGAATCATTGAGTTTTTATACCATGGGATCATTTATTGTCTGACTTCACAAAACAAATGCCACGTAAAGATTTTTTATGGACTATTAGTCCCAGATAATTCTCTGCATCATGTTACACTGAAGCTGGGGACTGATGTGATACATATTCACAAACTGTTCAGATCTTCTTCCTTTGCAGTACCTTGCAGCACCTCTGCTGCAGATTCTAACTCTCTATTTACACTGGCTGTATTCCCAGAAGAAAACTACTCTAGCTCACCTCCAGCAGCTTAAATGGAGCTCATTCAGAGAAATGTTAAACTATTTCCCTCTCCGGGATCCCAAATCTCTCTCTGATCCCAAACAGTTCTTAGAACCGTTAGGAATGCAGCTAAGATTATGTAAGATATTACTGAAGGAAAGTCAGAGAGAACAATTTTTCTTCCATCTCACACACCTTCATACTGAGTACTTTCATTGTTGATTTCCTTTTGCTTTGTTCATTTACTTATGCAAATAAGTATGAAATGGTACATGTTGCAGGTTCATAATTCCATTGCAGCCTATTCAAGGATGCCCAGCACAGATACTGTGCTATCTTAACTCATTGTAGCAAGTAGTTCCCATTTTTTCCCAAATATGGTTTGATTTCTCAAGTTCAGAATTGACACATAAATTATTACCCTGCCTTTGAGAGTCAGCTCTTCCTAGGAAACCTCTAATTAAAAAAAGGAAAAAGAAAGCATTCTCTGTTCATTGTCTACTAAGAAATGGCACTTTGCACCAATGGGTCCTGCAATGATTACCAGTGCATGGTTTCCACACTGTCATTTGTCACCCATGCTGGCAGCTCTGGGATGACAAAGCAAATGGGTGACCTGTGACTGCTCTTGGGCCAGGCCATGGAAAACTGTGGTGCCTTCAGTGATGGTGAGGAGACAGAGGAACCCAGCAAGCCAGCCTATTGCCAACCACCATCTGTCCTGCCCTCCTCAGTGTATCTCTAGACTCCAACTCCAGTCATGGGACTGTTTGTGCGAGTGGCAGCCCAAGGTACGGCACTGTACCAGAAACTGGAAGTTGCTGAACTGCAGAGCCAAGTTTGTCCCAAAGGCCTGCTCTGATGATCATGTCTCCCAAAGAAATACAATTTCCATATCATTTTTATTCTTCCTGCCCTAAATTTAAGAAGACTACCAGTAAACCCCTGCAAGCCATTGCCCACACTGAAGAACCAAAAAGAGCTGACTGGGAAACGCAGAGGAAAACAACCAGAGTTATGACAAGAGAAGAATTCAGTTAATAACCCTTCAGGAAAATAAAAGCCACCTTTCTCAGCAGAAATAACAGAGACTCCTATTTAATAAGCTGTTGGCTCGTCCTCACTGCGCTCAGCACCGGAGATAATTTTGATGGGCAGGCTGCCTGCAGACAAGGCAGCAGAATAAGGTCCTGAGCCTGTCCAGGCAAAACAGACATCGTCTTCCCCATTTAGCCACTCCTTTAAACAAGACTTTTCTTCTTTTACCTCCTTTGTCTCTTCCTGCAGCACTCACCTCAAGTACACAGAAGGGAATGCTTTTTGCTTAATGAAGCCTGTGGTTTGGTTCATGCCTTTATTTTGAACCACAAAAGACTCCCAAGTAAGAGGAGTCGTGGCACGAGTCACACCCTTTACCCCAACCTTGTGGCACTGCGAAGCTCACTCATACGCTCCTTCAAGCCCCTGGGTGGTTCAGTGATGCAGTAAATCCAGCCCCAGCACCACAGGATGTGCTGCCCCTGCTTTTGTGCAGCAAAGCAATATGGTGGGCACAGCCTCTGCACAGTGCTGTCACGGTCTCAGAAGGAAGAAAAGCAATGCAAAGAAAAGTTGGAGGTAGAGATAACAGAGGGAACTTTCCCACTTCAGCAGGGAATTCTGACTGCCCAGTTTCTTTGCTGCTTCCTCCCCTGTGATTTTCTGTTTGTTTTCCAAGTGGGCTGAAAGCAGCCCACCGTGAGCTGCCTGCCACCCAAGGGTGCCTGTGTTTCCTCAGCATCAGATCCAGCTGCAGAACTCGGTCTGTCAGTGGGGTCCAGGGCGCAAGCAGCCTGGGGCAGCAGGTTGCAAGGCACTTTTGATGGTGGACGGTGCTGTCAGCTGCTCTCCAGAGAGACACTGAACCTTTGAATTGCCTTTGCACGCCACAATTTCCCTCGTTAATGTGAGGATGTAATTTATCTTACCTTGTGATCATGGACAAGAGATCGGGGAGGCAGATTTTACTGTGACCTACTTCCCTAAAGCGGGGTAGGAAGGAGGGTTTTGCTTTGGCTTAGGAAAAACACAGTGTTGGCTGTCAGAGCCTGTTTATGTGGGCTTAGGTTTTCATGCGGGGAAAGCAGAGCGTGGTTATTCAGGCTGGTAGATTTATGCTGGCTTCCCTGTTTGTTTTACCCGTTGCTCAAACAGCTCCCCAAACCCACCTACCAATGAAAGCTGTCCCCTCACCAGCTCCTGTGTGACATGACCCCTGGCAAAGCACCACAAAACATTAACACTCAGACTGAGTCCGGGAAGTTATGCCAAGGATATCAGAGGAGAAGAGGTGGTTTCCTCGGCAGCTTTTACGTAATTGATGGACAAAAAGGGAGCCTCTTAACTATATGCATGTATCAGAAATTGGTTTGAGTAATTTAGAATTCTTGTTAGGAAGTAACAGATGAGTTTCAGAGAGGGCAGAAGGACACAAGCTTAATTTCTTGCATAGCATTATTGAAATACAACTGAAGTATAAAGTCAAATTTAAAAGAGGGAATGAAAACCTCCATCATGCCTAAATAAAATAAAATAACCTTTTAATTTTATGCTTCTTTTATATGCAAGCGCATAATTTCCAATTACTAAAATACTTGATTTTAGAGGTGAATGCTTGTTCCCAGGACATAAGACTTACTTCCACCTAATTTAGTGGGCAATTGCTGCTTTAATTAAGAAACAATTTCTGGTCCTGAATTCTGCCTTCCCTTCAAACAACCCAGTACAATTTGGAGTTTTTACTTGGGCACAGAAACTGTTTTGATCAAACTAGAGTCCAGTGTCCCTCTCTTCCTCTGCAGCCTGTGAGTTTTACTTGCTTGAAAGAACTTCTTGGTCCTGGGCTGGTGCTGGAACAGCCCTGACACATTCAGCAACTTCAGCCCTGACTTTGACCATTCTTTTAGGAGGAATTTTTGTATTTACACACCAAAATAACTGAGGTCAGAGCTGGCCCTTCTTCCCTATCAGCAAGCAACAGTGTGGAAATGTTGCAGAAGGAACCCGTTTCCTATGCCATCAAGGCAGATGTTTTTATTATGTGCCTCTGGCTACTTTACTAGATCACATTTCGCTTTTTTCCAGCCTGTTCAGCAACCACTTAGAGGAACTCCATGAAGAACCATGTCTGCTCCCAGGTCCTACATAAGGAGTGCAAATGTGGGCTCGTCACCTGGGGAATGGGCCATGGGCCATGGCACCTTCCACTGGGTAGCACGTCAGAGCAGGAGCCTGCAGGCACCTTCCTCAGGCTGTGACACCATGCATGGGCCTCCAGCTGACTCCAGACTTTACCTTTCATAGATACAAGACTCACTTCAGCTGGCTCAATATAATTGAACCAGTCTTCTCAAAATGGTATATATTGATTAATGAATGAATTAAGCCATTGAATTCTGGCTTCCTGACCCCTCCAAGGTACAGCCGCTGAACTGTTACGCTTTTAATTGTCTTCTGCTTGGTTGCACAAAGGAGTTCATGCTGGTGTTTGCCATGCTTGGGGACCTACTTTGGAGCGGTGTATTTTGATTACTCTAGCAAGATGCAGTTACTTGCTTTTTTTCTGACTAATACATTTTATGAATCTTCCCTGCTGTTAATAAACATAGTGGTGTTTAATTATTGAGACATTTCCAAAAGTGCTTTTGAGAGGAAGAAAAATTTTATGTTCTGACTAAATAATTAAACATTATGCAAATGTTTGCAACCCCAGTATTCTGGTTATTCAAAACAATACTTGGATGATGTCCTTGTTTGCACACTGAGTTAGTATTGTTGTGCTGTAATTAGCAGCAGATACAGTATTAAACATACAAACAGGTTCTAATGAAACAGGATGGGCACAATGGTAAGACTGAGGGCCAGGCTGCAGAGACACTCTGCATGATGGTGAGATGTGTTTCCCCCAAGAACCACATACCATCCCAGTTCTGCTCCCTGGGAAGAAAAGCCAGCCTTGGGCTCACACTCTTGCACCTGGCAACCTCGCCTAAAATGCAGAGGGAAGACGAGACACAGCCTGCAGCATGGGAGAGATAGGGAAGAAAACCATTGCTTTCCACATAAGTCCACCACTTCACCTGTGCCCAATGTTCCTCTGCTTCATCCTTGCATTTTTCCCCCTTCAGCTCTGGCGGTCAGATGGTTTTAAGATTTAATTATCCATAAAAAGGAGTCATCCTTGGAACATGTCAGTACACATGTGCCTAACCCTGTAACCTGTAATCACCTTAAAAACCAAGGGATTCTGCATGTGTCAACCTTGTCATTTGTTAGAGCTTTGTTTCTCCCAGAATAGGAATAACAGCAGTATTATGTATGACGTGCAATATGCTAGTGATACAGGTGTTGCAGTTATCAAAGTCGTCATCGCTGACATGGTACAAAACTCAGAAAGGGTTTATTAATTGCTCAGTGTGCTCCATCTGCCAGCGGTAGTTAATGGCTTTGATTGGAATCTGCTCTGACCCCTGTCCCATTCACTCTCATTACCTGCACATTTGGTGGGTGGAATTAGCATTTGGCCCACGTGGCTGCACAGCACGCGGGATCACACTAGGAGCTATCATAATGAAAAGTACTTTTGGGGAATAAAATACAATATCAACACATTGTTCTTAAACTGCTGGTTTCCCATGGTGTGCCATGAGGGTAATCTGCAGGCAACTGAGAGGAAGCTGAACACCTAGTCTGCATGTAGAGACGGGAGTCTAAAGCTTCTTTTGAATCAGTGAAGAAAGAAATACACTGTTTCATTAAAAAATACATGTCCTCAGTGTCCTTCCTGGAGGAGGGAGCTGTCTGATAGCTCCAAAGCTCTGATTTTATTACTATGATTTTTGTTGCCTGTTGGAGCTGCAGCAGTGCCTAGCTTCTTGTTACCTTACATGTTATTCCAGCTATACAGTTAGGGTTCCTGTCTGACTAAGATTCATTTCTCTTTTTTCTAAAATCATGGTCTAAAAAATCCTAAGACCTGAGAAATTGCACTCATTATTTCTAAATGCCATGAAGAATGCTCCTGTCCTATCTGTTTTCCTTGCCACCTACCATCTTCCACTACTGCTTGGATAACTACAGGTTTTCTTTGTGGGGAGGAGATGGGATTCTAAATTGGCGGAAAGATAACGCTCAAGTGAAAGAAACATCACTAAAGCCTTTAAGACCAGTCAGAATGACTTAATACAGCCTGGACCCCTGCTGCGACAGGGCAAAGCATGAGATCTTTTCATTACAGCAGAGCAACAGCTCTGCAAGTTTAAATGGAGAGTGGCTTTGATAATTATTTTCAGTTCTGCAGTTCACAGGCTCACAGGGATTGTCTTGACACTTGCAGTGTCTTGAAGGAATACAAGTTAGTGTTAATGATACGTACTATAGATAAGTTGAGCAAGGGGATTTAAAGATATAATTCTCTTACTTCTTCTCTCTCACCCCTGACCCAAATCAGCTGCTGAAAAAATCACTCTGGCACACACTTTGGGTTCAAATAACAGCTCTCATCCTCCCTGGGCTGGATTTGAGTCTGCTGGTCCACAGTCCTGCTGCGATATGGAATCACATGCACAGTGAATACACTGTTCAGGGTGAAATTTAGACCAGGTAAGTAGATGGGGAGACCAAAAACCCCTTACTAATGATTAGGGATGACCTTTTTATTCATATCTGGGCTAATGGGGCTGGACATGATTAGAAGGATGCACGCTGCAGGGTCATGCTTCATCAAGGTGCTCATGAATCTGTCTCCTCTTCATACCAGTGCAAATGGGCTCTACAATTTCCAGCTATTCTTCACAATATTGGTACAGGATTATGAAAGCAAAGCAGTTGGAGAAGACAGGAGATTGGCACAGAAAAGAGCAGAAGGTGGGATAAGGAAGGTGCAAGAGCAAGAGCTGTGCTGTTTTGCCTGTTGAGGGGATGCTGATTCAAGTGTCGCTGGGCCACAGGGGATCACTGTGGTTAGTGCAAATTTTCACCCAACCATCATCTCCAGCATCAGGTTCCACATACACAGTTTTGGCTGGGAATTAGGTCACCAAACATGAATGCATAGGGTCATACAGCTAGGATCGTTCATGGATATACAGCCTGCTTTATCCTTGGAAACAATCCATCTATTAACTTGTTGCTACCCAACCACCCCCGTTAATCTTTTCCTGAGATTAGGAATCTTCATTCCCTACCCTACTCTGTTTCTAGTCACAAAAAATGTGGACCAAGTTCACCCTAGTGCTCCCCCTCTATAAAGAAAGAGGTCAGGTCAGTGCAAGAAAGCACAGGAAGCTTTCCTCTTGCTCCTCTGTCTGCAGAGCCCTTGCCATAAAGTGGCTTTTTGCAGGCTGTTGACTCCCATCAGAAACAGAGCATAAAGTGAAGGGATGTAGCAGCAAATGCTTTATTCCAGTTTGGTCTGCAAAGGATGTCCAGATCTGCCCTTCAGTAAGCAGTGGAAGGAAGAGACACCCACTGATCAGACACCTTCTGGGTGACAGGGCAAGAGTAGGAGGGAGATACTTGCCCCAGAGCTGTATTTTAGCCAATAGTCTGGTATCTGGTTTTGAGTCTTTAATATCTCGTTCTAATGAAGAGAACTGAACCATGTCCTGCACAACTCCATCTTCCTTTGGGAAAGATGACTGGTGATGAAGAGGCAGGCTGGGTTAGACATGCGGAGAGGTGAGACAAAGACTAATGCAAAGACGAATGTGCAACCATGCCACTCTTTCGCAGGGAAGCCTGTGCCTGAAGTCTGGAGTATAAAGTTGTAGTTTGTGTCTCTCGGCGGTCATAAGGTTAGATCTGCATTGGGTTTGCAGATTTTAGCTCGGGTTTTACAAATCTCCACATCTTTGGAAAACATGCTAAAGCCTTAATTGTCCATTATTCAGGTATTTGGGCATTTGCAGTGGGTAGAAAATATTCACAGTTCATAACAATTCTGCACAAAGTAATTAAAAGTTATACAGGAGCCACAGTCTCTCTCAAAGCTTCATCTACTAGCGAGACAATGTGTTGAATTTTGACAGACCCTTCTAAAATACCTTATTTTAGCCTGTGCAAGTTGCCTTGGATTCTTTCCCTGTGCTGTCTAAACCTATATTTAGTTTTGCTAGGAAAGAGTGAAAGAGACCTTCAGGAGAAGAAGACCTTCAGAAACCTACCCTTGCTGAGGACCTAGTTCAGGCTTACCTTTAACTGCTATTTCCCAGCCATCACTGCACCATCCACCAAGTTACCCCAAGGTACGTTAAAGAAGATATCTTCACAGTGTGTTTTGCTTACAGAGAAGATGTCCAATATATGAGGTCTAGTTATGAAAACTTCCCTGACAATTTTTCTGTTAATGGTAGGAGAGAGGTACCATGAAGAAGGCAAGTGGAAAATCAGCTGGCAATCAAAATCTGTAATTCTTAATGGGATTTCCTTCTGCATGAACTATCTTTTCAGTACTAACTGTATCTGACTGCTCTTTACCAAGGCACTGGACCTCAACTACCATCAGCAGTATTGGCACAATATGAACTTCCCAGTTTCCAGGTTCATGTTTATGTAATAGTACAAATGTGTTTAAAAGTCTCTGCCTTCAGAAGGAGATGAATAAATATAAATGTTCATCACCTCTGAGCATATGGCAGAGGCATTTGCAGCTCAACAGAATCTCCACATAAAATAAAATGACAGTGATGTGGGGTGAGGGTAAAGAAACACAGACTTTAAGGGTTTTTTTAACCTAAATGATTCTACGATTCTATGAGTTCGGAGATCAGGCTCTGTTCCTATCTCCCCAAAAGACTTCCTGGATGGGTTATTTGCTCTCTCTCCCACCTCAGTTTTTATCTTGTAAAGCAGAACAAAAATTTACCTACGGGTAAGGATGGCATCATCACACCTGATTTCTTAGCGAGACCGAGGTGTGTGTGGAGAAGCAGCATCATGACATATAGCAGAAGATTGTTTCATGACATATAGCAGAAGATTATTTCATAACATAGGCACAGAAAAGACTGAATACAAATTACCTAAATGTGGCAGGTTTTGGCTACTAAGCACTTGTATCTACAGTCATATTTTAATGTCATTTTCTACATCACTTTACTTGTTGAGTATTAGCACTACAATATGGGATACACAAGTCACACATTAATACCCAAACTCTACATCTAGTAGCTTTGTGTGTAAAATATGTTTACAATAGTACAAACAAGAAACTGTATTTTGCAAATCAGCTCAGACACTGAAGTATTCATTTGCTTCAGTTTATGTACATAAAACTGCGATGAGATCTGAATTCACATGAGTATGAAATCTGTGTGAGTTGGGAAAACCTTCTGTATTGTCACACACACACCATTTTACCTAGTCATAGGGAGAGGATGGAAAACTCCTCTTCTTCTTCCCTTGCCTTGCCTTACCTGGCCTGGCCTTGCCTTGCCTTACCTTCCCTTTCCATGAGCCTGGTCTCCTGCTGCCCTGCCATGGTGCCAGATGAAGGCCTCAAGTCTTCCCTGTGCTATGCCATGGTTTCAAGCCCAGCTCCTCAGCACACCAGGTTTAAGAAGGTGTTTGAAGGGCAGTTGGCTTTTCCTTTCTTTCCTTAGCCATGTGCTGTAGGGATGCCATGTGGTCTTATGCAGGAGACAGCCTGGGACACAGACCAGTTGCAGAGGCAGTGGGCAACTATGGTCAGTCCTTCCGTGACACACATTGGGTGTGCTTGTGCCCCTCTGTGCTTATTGTCAATATGGGAGTATAGGAAAGGCGTGGCAGAAACACAGCTTCATTGAGCAAGGTGCTCAGTAAAAAAGATTTGGTCATGAAAGGCTGGCAGTTGAAAAAGGCAAAACTGAGGTGAAATGGAGGTAGAAGCACTGAGAGGCATCTGCTCTGTTAAAAAGCAAGATTAAGTGACAGGCCGGGAATAAATCCTGTCTCTGAGAGAGGACTCAATTTTCAGTCAGGAGATGTGGACAATTTTCAGATGGCCATTTTTCAGCCAAACAACCGTTACAATTTTTGCTGCCACTGCCAGGCACCTCTATGTTTTTTTGTGTCTTTCCCAGTGCCTGGGAAAGCCAGAACACAAGCGCAGTGAAATGGAAGGACAAGGGTGTTGTGCTTCTGAAAGTGTCAGGAAAACTGCCTGAATAACACAAGCTCCAAATCTGATGAATGGCAACAATCACACAGTCCTGTAGAAGTTGAGTGCCCAGGTGTGCCACAAACAGCCACTGCAATGTCTGTGAAATTACAGCAGGCCTGGAGCATCTTTTGCCACTTTGATATTTAGGTAATACCTTAGTAAAAATTTCCCAGCATAAAATTTTCTCTCTGTTGAAATATGATTATGTATTTCTCTCTGGTGTTATTTCCTGCTGGTGGAGAATAGCCATCTCCCTCATCTTTTTTTTATTATTATTTTTTTATTCCGGCAACCAAAGATGGAACACTAAGGACTTAAACTTCTTATATTTTTAAAACACTTTTCCCCCAAGTCTCCCCCATTATGGGTTGTTACAGCATTTGCACCTTAACACTTGCATTTAAACACAATTTTGGGAGTTTGGAAGTGCTTAGTTTTCTCTTGTTTCAGACTGATGCTTCAGTCGAACAGCAGTGGCTGCAGCACAGAAGAATAACTTGACAGGAAGAAAGAATTCATAGATTTGCCAGCATTAAATATTGTTCAGGCCTAAAAGGGCGCTGCAACCCTAACCAGAAGTAAGTGATGTTCTAGCATGCCAGCCAAACAGCCCCAACTCCTTTCCACTGGCAGCTGCAGCATTTTCCTTCTCTGTGCATCACGCAGCAGAATATGCCAAGAGGCATTTGATTATTGCTGTAGTGGGTCAGATGAGGGCAATGTTGAAATTTTTTTTCTGTCTTGAACTTTGCCTTCTTTCTCAGGAAACTAACTCAAGAGGAAGATTTCAGGGGAACAACCACATCACACTTACTCTATTGTTTGGGGAAATTAATAGTTAATTGGATACTGTCAAGCTCCAGTTGGTAAACCCTCCTAATGCACACATTCAATCTGTGAAAGGACAAAAAGTAGGAAGGCTCAGACAGTCCTCATGAAATTACTGTCATTATACTCATCTTGTAACTGAGTCTTTTCTTCAGCAGACTAAGTCCTACTGACAAAAGGACTTTTATGTGAAAATGTCTCTGCCAGGACTTTTTTCCGGCACAGAAATGCAAAAATTCATATCCCTAAGCAACACTAATCTATTAGATGCAAACAATGGTGCCTTTAATGTTTTTAGCTTGTTTGGATTTCTACAGAAAATTCTGCTGTAGATGTGTTTGTGTGCATTAGGATGTGTATGCTCTAATTTTTGTTTGAAAGTTATTCCGCTGAATTTGTTTTTCAATAAAAAATCCACTTCATTCCACTTCTTTGTAAAAGGGAAGATTGAAGCATACATTTACATAATAAATTCTCATCACTCAATGAGTAAAATCACAGAACAGCCTGAGTATCAAGACCTTGCAAACTTCTCCTGAGCTTCTTTTTTGCGCTCTGCCTGAGTTGCCACCAGCCTCTCTTTGCAATCTTTGAGAAAGACAGCAAAACCACTGAGGGCTACTGCGCAGGTACCCAAATGTGTAAAAATACTGTAACGTGTTGAAGCACTGGTAAGAAAAAATGAAAGCATATGGAGACTTGTTAAATGCCACTCTTCAGACAGAATAACTAGCAAGATATTTCCAGAGTTTGTAAAGTTCTAGCGGGGAACTATCCCACTATATCTAGCATAAAGCCTTAACGGAGAACAAAAACCTACAGGTTTCCTGGACAAGTTGTGGATGCCCCATGTGCGCAGGTGTTGAAGGCCGGGCTGGATGAAGCTCTGAGCAATCTGGTCTAGTGGAAGGTGTCCCTGCCCATAGCAGGGAGATTGGAACTAGATGGTCTCTAAGGTCCCTCCTACCCCGAACCATTCTATCACTCTGTAATTCTACGGAGAATAAAAATGGCACTATGGACTTTGTCTGAATGGCTGGAAGACAAGAAGAAAAGGGGAAGCAATCACATCTGTGAAAAGGATTGAACACTGCTAGCCTAGTTAGCACTACACGGCAAGACACAGCTCCTGTGGGGTAGGTTGGATCCCACCCTGTGCTGATTTTAACGGGAGTTTTCAGCCCCGCAAAGACGAGTGGAATTCCAGGAACACACTAAACGAACCCCTGCAGATAGAGGATGACTTATGGACCAGAAACACCACAACTCTAAACAACAAACCCACAGAGCAAAGCTGTCCCGAGTTTCCCTTTTCAAGGGACCTCTGGAGAGAAGCGGGTTCACTTCCACAGCCCCGAAGCTGTCCCTGTGGGAGCACCTCGTGGGCGGCCCACAAACTACTGCCCCCCTACACGCTGCCCACAGCGGGCAGAGCACACAGGGCTCGGCTGTGGCCCTGAGGCAACAAGCGGCTCCTTGATCCGGGCAGCTCTGGGAGGTGTTTATTACACGGCGTGAGCTCAAAGGTGAAATTCACGGCTGTGACTGCTTGTCAGTGCTGGGCAGGCGGGGCACCGACACCCGCCATGTGTGGGGCACTGCCGGGCACCCCCTGCAGCGGGCCAGGGGCTCGGCCCTCAGAGCAGGCAACTTCAGCACGCGTCGCCTGCGCCTGACCACAGGGCAACTAAGTCCCTCGTGGGACTCTCCTGAAACCATAGACACCCAGGAAGCACATCCTAAACAGGGGACACGCTGCGGACACACGAAACGTCCTGTACAACAAACCCGCACTCCTCTCCGCAGCCGCTCAGGAGGGTTGGCGAGACAGCACCTTTTATAGCCGCGGCCGACGAGAGTGACAGGCGGTCCAGCCAATGAGCGGGGCACCTCGGGACGGCGCCCATTGGCTGCCGGGGCTCGTGGGCGGGGCGGGGCGGCCGGCGCTCCATGGCGCCCGGGGCGGGNCCCGGCTCGCCCCGCTCATCCCGCTGCTCGCCGTGCCCGGCACCCCGCGGACAGACGAGCGGGCGGCCCACGGAGTTCGCCCCGCGCCCCCTCCCGGCCCCGCAGCCCCGGGCGCCGCGCAGCCCCCGGACCGGCGCTCTCCTTCCCTCCGTCCCTCCTTCCCTGCCCGGCTCCCTGCGCTCCCGCCCCGCCAGACTCGCCCTCTGCCGCCCGGCAGAGCTGGCGCCGCTCCGTGCCCATCGCCCCCGTCCCTCGGTGCTGCGCTCCCCGGACGAGGCGCCCGGCACGGTCCCGACTGACTCGGGGCTCCTTCCAGCGGGGCGGCCGAGCCCCCTTTTCCCGGGCCGGGGCTCTGCGGTGGCTCAGCGTCTGTAAGGGGGAAAAGCCCCCGTGTAGCGAATCCCCGGCACCTTTCGCCTCCCGCTGCCTTTTTCTCCCGTGCCTTGGAGAGCAGCCCTCCTAGTGCAGCGCTGGTGCCTTCTCGCTCTCCCTCCCTCCCGGCAGGAGGGGGTCTGGCTCATCCTCAAGGAAGTCTGGCGCTCTTCGTGCCCTGATCCCGCACCATCTAGCCCTTCAGCAACTATGCGAGGAGCCTTTGCGGGCGCATCGAAGGGTATCGGGTTTTACGGCTCGCTTTGTGTGTGTTTTGGGAGTGTCTGGATACATACAGAAACTTAGTGGTTTATTTAAGACGTGATTCAGTCGGGTGCTGCTCAGCATCTGAGGTGCCGGTGCCTTCAGCATCCAGCCGGGTCATTCGCTTCGGTCTGCAGTGGGAAAGGTTCAGGTCATGACGGTCCTGGCAAATTTCATAGGCTTCATCTGTCTAGTTATACCCTATCATACCATCACCTCAGACTGGATTGCCCCTCAGTTAAATTTGTTTAGATTGTGTTGTAAATTATTGAACAAACCTGAAGTGACCACCTGGGAGTTAAATATTTATGTGCACCTATACATGTGTTTCTACTGGTTTAGCTGTATGCATTTTTAAAAGCTGGAACGTGTCTGGTTCATGCATGGCCTTGATGTATGCAGTTTGATACAGTGAAATGCTTGAATAATCATCTAAGTACTGCTGAGCTGTAGCTGAGCTGCTGGTTCCTGTGCTAAGAGGAGTGGTTACAGCACCCAAGGAGAAGGATGAAAGCAGAACCAGCCAACTCAAACCCATGATAATTATTGATTTGGCACGATTTTATGCATGTTGACTGCTAGTTGAATCGTCTTGCCGCTGTTCTTTTTCCTTTTTTGTTTTCTGAGGTTTTTCCTGACTGTATTTATTTTTTGTGGATTTGAATAGCACAGTGAGAGGCCCTGATCGAAACATCTTGATTTTGTTGTGGTGAATATAAAAGCGATGCCCATGTTTTTGGCAAGGCAGATAGTTCGCTCTCCTTCCATTATCAGATATTTCTGCTTGCCTGGTTGCCCTCTCTTGTTTGCATGTTGGACCAGCTGTCAATTGCCCCCACTGGGATAATCCATCTAGCTTGCAGCCTAGTCCTTTGTGCACACCTGAGCTGCTCCAGAGATTTGACTGATGCTAAAATAATGGGAAAAGTAGCTTGCAGTTTAGGCATCCTTGCTTCAGAGACACTTTAGCCAAGTTAAACTGTTGATGTAATTGATCTTATGGGTATCCTAGCTGCTTATTCTTCTAGTCTGGGAGTCACCTGAACTTCTGAAATTCATGTAGGCAGTCCTTATAAAACCCTGGGATTTGAGATCTGTGTCTTTCTTTGCTATTTAAGTTTATCTAGACTTTTATCTTTTCACTGGATTACTATTGCCTACCCTTCTGGCTTTTATTATGTCATCTCCTATGCAAAGTCCTTGTACTGATATTTCCTGGTATGCCGTGCTCTGTGTTAGCTTTCTGTAGGTGTCTCAGTTGTCTTTATCTCTCATTGTGTTGAATTCAGGTTTCAGTTATCCTAAGGCCTTTCACAGTTCTTTCTATTCCTGCTCATTATTTTATTTCTTACTGAATTTTACCATCCACTGTGTCTGCTTCCCATGTGCTTGCATGTGTTCCCTTCCTCATAGGTACTATGAGCTTTTGGAGTTAAGGTTTAAAGCCATAAAACCCGTGCAAAGTTCCTCAAAAGAAAGCATGGTGTTGAGCTTTATAGATGAGGTAATTGTGGTCCAAAGGTAAACACTTCCTGAAATGTGGATGTTGTGACTGAGATTTGAACAAAAGAGCGTGTAGTTCTGCCACTTTGTTGTTCTCTTCCATTCTTTTGTTAACCGTGCCTGTTGGTTATGTCTTGTCTTGCAAGCTCTTTGATAAAGGTAATGTGTGCTGTGATACAAGCTTAGGAAGAGTAGTTCAGATTTGACTGGAATGTCTTGGTACCATAATAATAAAAAGTATTTTTTCCCCTGTTGTTTTAAATGCAGCAAGGCAAAAAAGAGATTGCTTCCAAGGAAAATTCAGACTAAGTTATTTATTGCTGAGTAACATACTTGTATCAGATATAGTTTATAGTGGGGAAAAAAAAACTGGCAGTGCCTTGAAAGAATGTTGACTGCTAAGGTTTAAAGTACTGTAAAGGATGATTTAATGCTTTAAAAACAAATCTCTCCCCCTCTTTTTTTTTTGAGTTGGTTAATTTATTGCCCTATAGTCTCTTTGTCTTTCTTAGTTAGGACAGGATGAGTAGATGTTGGCTGTGTTTGGCCAGTTGAGGATTTTCTAATCCTAGGATATGGAACCTTCCTCAGGGATAAAACTGAGCTGTAGGAAACTTACATTTTATCCTTATGCCTGTGTGGTGAAGATAGAGGAGGGATACAGTCATATCATAGCTTTTTGTGGGGTTTTTGGGTTGTTGCCAGTTGGTATAGATTGAGCAGTCTCTGCTGTCTGTGACTGTAGTGTGTGCTTGAGCTGCAGCTGAGGCAGAAAAAAAAAATGGTTGTGAATGGATCAAATGCTCTTGCAGTGAGCAGAGAAAGATGACTGATGTAAGTTTGTAAATTTGGTGTCTCAGTTTGCTGGAGCTGGTTCTGCTGCTGCAGTTGCATGGGGCCCTCGCTGCTTTCAGAGGGGTTTTGTTAAAGTGAGGACTTAAGAGTGGGGCCTTGAGTTGCTGCTTCCTGAAGGCAGCCCTTGTATCAGTTCATTACCTGCTGGTGACCTTACATTGAGTTTATAAGAAGATTGTAATGTTGGTGATGTGTATGTTTGGCTTTTAATGACCAAATTCATGTGAAATACAGCTCCCCCAGACACATGCAGTCTTAGAGAAGGGACACATTCCTCTAACAAGTTCTGTTCTCTGAGCCAACACTGAGGCAGTGAGAGTGAGGTGCATGTAAGACAGAGCAATGAGCCTGTAGTGTATTTTGGTTCTTGAGGGGCGCTTGTAAATTTTTGGCATAATCTCTCAAATTTTGTTTCCTTTGAACAGGGCTAGAAGAGTAAAGAGAAGTTTGATTGATGAGAACTATAAGAAAGCATACAGCTGTTTGGAATGGATTGATTTATGACACCTCTGATATGTGAGAGCTGCATTTTGTGTCGCTATTGTCCAGCTGCTGCTGGTGGACTTCAGCTGACTTCATTGCAGCAAGCCCAACAGATAGGTCCTCATCACTAATAGAACATAAACAAGTGTGATGCTGAAATGAGATGAGGCTCCGAAATGGAACTGTGGCCACCGTGTTAGTTTTCATCACTACCTTCCTCAGTTTGTCCTGGTATACTGCATGGCAAAATGGGAAAGGTAAGTAAAAAGCTCCAAAACCAAATTGACCTTCACAGGGCTGCATGGCTGTGTGCTGCTGCTGTATGATAGCAATCTGTAAATTGCTTGTTGACTAGCTCTGCTACAGAAGGTACTGCCTTGGTGAGGAATAAACACCTGCTGGTAGGTTCAGGAAAATTAGCTAGGAGTGATCCTGATTTAAAAAGATGAGAAAAAAAATGTACCTGAAAACAAACAAATGCTACTCTTGGAGAAATGGATTGGTCAAAACTGAATAGCTGGTTTGTGTTTTTTTTCCCGGTTTATGGTTGCTGGAAAACCATATGTTTGTTTTTGATTCATGCTTTATTTATTTATTTACCCATGTAACATATGGCCAATGGACCTGACTAGAGAATGTTATTTTTGGTGCTGCTTTCTGTCTTCCCTGATGATTTAGAGATGGCAGTGGCAAACTGCCAATCAACATCATTGAAAGACTTTTCTCGCTATCTTTGAATGAAATTTAAAATACTTTTTGTCAGAGTATCATATTAGAAATGAAATAATAGGAGCAAATGGACCAGGTAATGGGAAATGCATCTATTATAACAACATAAGCAATTTTAGAAAATAATTGCGTAACTACTGTGTATAGTAGACTTTTACCTTTTCATATATCTTTGATGTTACTGCATTCCATGTGAACCCTGAAAAATGTATTTTTTTGTAAGGGTTGGGATTGTTTACTGAAAGTAAGATGTTCTGGTTTTGTCCTTCAGTAAAGCAAATAAACTTGTTCAACCATGTTTTCTAGAAGAAGAAAGAATTGGGGTTTTATTTCATAAACATCTGATCTCTTGAAAAATAGTAGACTATGTCCTTCAAAGATCAAGTAATTTTAAAACTAATTTTGTCTTCAGTGATGATTCTGCTGAGAATATAATCTTCACTTGTGCCTCAGATCCAATAAGAGGAAGCTGAGAATGCTGTGTGTGGTAGCACAGCCAACTTGTAACCCTTATTTAAGTAGAAAAGAAGCAGATGACTTTTGTGTCATATTGAATTTTTTTTTCCCATTGGGCACTTGTGGGAGAAGCAGATGCCTTGTGGTGTGATCTGTGCTGTAGCAGTTGGTTGGTAGACTACCCTTCTGAATGCAGGCAGCAGCAGCAGCAAAAAATGTCAGCTTTTCAAGGTTGTGGTAATATATAGATCTTTTAATTGGACAACAGGAGTGTAGACGTGCCAAAGACAGACAAGAAAAGGGTATCTGAATAGCAGTGTAAGTAGTATTTTCTTTATTTTGACTAATACCAAATTCAGTAGTTACATTTTTATTAATTTCTTGCTGAAGAACCTCATAAAAATTCTGCTTTCCCTTCAGCAAAGATAGATACCTATGAAATTCTTTGTAATTTTTTTTCTTTCTTACCCGAGACACAGTTTACATGTCTTGTACTCTTTTGTAACACAAGGAAAAGTCTCTGTTAAAGGAAATTAACAACAATTGGCGCTATTTGGAGAGTACCAATATGTATGGCACTTGGTGACAGTTTAAGCTTTTGTTAGTCAGACTGCTTTTTTTAATACTTTTTTTTCCATCAATACTTTCTTAGTGTTGGTATAAAATTCCTGCATTTATCTGCTTCAAATGTTACTGTTGAGCATTAAGATGGTAATTTGTTAAATAAAAATCAGTGTGACAAGACATCAGTAATGTGTTAATTAGTCATAAAAAGCAATTGTGAAACTGAAGTCTAAATAACTTGTGCTGAAGGTGTTGCTTCAGGAGAAGTTTATACATAGAACATTATTTTTTAAATTTTGCACAGGTTATCCAAAGTCAAAACAGATTTGGGTTAGTTTAGTACCACATTTTCAATCAAGGCACCAATGGAAAAGATTCAGAAATGGATGATAAATATTTGCTAAGGTTTTTTGTCCAGCTTGATGTAATTTTATGTTTATTTAGTAAGCCTTGTGGGATAGTATTTTAATTAATTGATAAGGTTTTCATTACAAATTTTTTGAGTGGCTTGGTTTGAAACAAACACAGTGCTTGCTGTTCCCATTCACTGAAGGGCTGTGGGGCGTCACTTACTTTGGTTTCAATATTTTGTTATTCATTACGTTTATATTGCATTTAGATTCCTGTAAGTTTAAATCTTTGGACAGCAAAGTAAATCTACAGTTGGGAGGAAAATGCTATTTACACTTTTTGAAAGGAAAAGCAAAGCCCTTCAAATTTCTCAGTGATAACTAAAACAAATTTTGTTTTTTAAAGCAGGTGCGTAGTGCTTTTTTCTAACAACCCTAATCCAGTCTTCAAGTGATTAATTTTTGTTTAGAAATAAGAAGTTGGATAATTACCACTTAAAATGAAGAATCAATTGGAGAATACCAATAGGACTGGAATTATACTATATTTTTGTAGATCAGATTTTACTTGAGTAAATATACCTAGTTTTAGTCTATGCAGAATAGGATTTAGGCACTTCAGAGTGATACAGGCTTTGGTACTGCTTTAAAGTGCAAACACTTGTCTCTGCAGAACAGTGCTTTACAAACTTTAAGGATGTGCTGAAAAGTTGTCAGGAGCTGAAGGAATTACTCTGAAGTGCCATCACTGGAAACAGCATGGCTTTAGCTTACCCTGTCGTCTGATTATATAACATTTCACCATGGCCAATTACATGTCTTGCTTTTGAAGGTAACTGTGTTTGGAGAAGTTTGACTGAAATATCTCTGGTTGTTGGAGAGAGTCTTAAAAATTAGCCCAAGATCTTTATTATTTTCTGAACCTGATGCAATGTATAGTAGCACTGGAGCTGTAAGGAAGCAGAACAAGCCCTGAATACACATAGGAAAGACCTCTCCTGGGGGACTCTTGAACAGCAGTTCTGAGGCCTCTTTCTGAAGTTAAAAATGTTCTGTGGTTGGCATAAATTAAGAGATGTTTGAAATCAAAATTACAAAATGCTGATTACTGTGGTGCACAGAAGGACCACTTTTAAGGAATCTGCAGTCACTTCACATTTACAGTTAGTCAGTTCAGTGTAAGATGTCCTTGAACTACTCCTAAGACTGAGCTGTTATGCAAGGAATAACTTTACACTTAACACCATCTCTTTTGACTGAATCATACTTTCTGGTACTACTGACCTGCTCAGGGTCACGGGTCTTTGCTACCTCATTTGTGAGCTCTAGAAATGTGTCGGGTTTTTTATCCTAAAGGCATTGCACTTAATAAGATCTAACCATTACAGATCACTATTACACCAGTCACAAAAATTACTTGGGACTTTTTAATGTGACTGTTGGTCTGAGTACATAATGTTCCAGGAAGAGCACTATGTTCCATAATGTTCAAGAACCTCCTCTTCTTAGGTCAGCAAACTTCCCAATGCCTGTCACCAGCGTGGAAATTGGGAAGGAAAGTAAATAACTTTACTGAATTAGGGCAGGCATGGTAGGATGAAATTCAAGTATTTTTTCATTTAAAGTATGCAACTTTTGTTCTTGGCCAAAGGCAGTTGTTGGCAGTGTCTCACATCAGTTTGAGAAGGCATTTGGCTGCTTGAAGTGGTGAGAACAGGTATGGAATATATATTGTGAAAATCTAACGCAATTTAGCCCTTCAGGATTGCCTAAACTATGTCATTTTTGTAGCGCCCTGCAACCAGTAGTGTATTTCATCATTCTTCTTTGGTGATAAAGAAAAAGTTGGAAAAGCTTCTGGGTTTCAGTTCCTCCAAGTGTGTTGTCATAACTGTTGCATTTCCTCAGTGTATGAGGATGACTTATTTTGGTACGCTGATATATATTCACATGTGAAGACCTCTAAGAGAACTTTTACTTTGGAGGTATTTAAGCTACTTTCCTAGTTTGCTAAATATTCACTTATATTTAAGTAATGAAGGTTGGAGGTACAGTTTTCTTTTAGGCGTAACGTCTTCTCTTATTTGGAGAGAAAATAGCTTGGGTTTTATAATAAAACTGTCGTCTTCTCTCTCCTCTGGCTGTTTTCATAAAATTAGAATTACCACGTTGTTTCTCAGCCACAATAAACGTAAGTGTTCAAAAACATCTAAACTTAGCAACAAGGATAAGAAAACCTAACTGAGAAAACCTAACAAAAAGCCTCAGCCAATGGTGGAAAATTTTGGAGTAAGGACCAAAAATATTTATTCCTGGGGGAAGAGAAGTCTTATAGAAAGAACCAGAGAGGAAACAAGACAAGTAGGACAGTGTCTCTCTCCCTCTTCCTCCCTCTCTTCCCCCTCTCTTTTCTGTTTTTCCTCCTTGGTGGTGGTTATGCAATATTCTCTTTTAAAAAAGGTGAGAAATCAGAGAGATACATGTAAGTATTTTGCAACCATAACCTACCTTAGTTTATACGTTGATCCCAAGAGGAGCTGTTATTCAAGTGAATGCTGCTACAGCCTTCTGGATGCATATTTTGATTTTCAGAGTTATGTGTTTATTTCCAATTGATGTGAGCTTAAGACCAACCAATGAACCAAAAAAGTTCAATGGACTACAAACAGGGAAGAGTGAAAGCAGGGGAAGGGAAGGGATGGACTGGTATGCTAAAGTAGAAAGTGTTATAACAATTTATGCTGCTTTGGACAAGAGAGTCTCTTTTCATTTGTGTTAAATAGAAGGGAAATGTTGGTTTCCTTTGGAAATTCTGTTGCATATCTTACAGGAGCTTTTGAAATGAAAGGAAATAAGAGTTTCCTTTTTCTTTTTAACACCAACACATGATTGTTACTCTGGTCTTTAAAATACACTTCATACTTGTTTTCAGCAACAGATTGACCTATAGCTTATTGTTATTGAACATAGGAAATGAATTTCATTAAAACTGGAGTGGTTACTGAGAGTCTTGTGCAGGTAGTGAACACTCTGTCCCAGGTGAATCAGCAGAAGAGGTATATATCCTGGCTGCTCAGTGGGCGGTGTTTAGGTCTGCACTGTCTTTGTGTCTGTCTCACGCCTGTTGTACCAGAACCCCCCTGGCACCAGTGTGTTTTGGAGAGCTGCAGTGAAAAGGATTGCTATCATAGGGGCTTTTGCAGCATTGCCTTGTTCCTTGCTTTTTTTCTTATTTTGTAACCCTGCTAGCCAGGTTAGCTCAATAGTTTGACTTTATAAAACTTGGTCACTACCAGAACATTTAATTGTCATGTGGCTCAGCCAGCATCCCGCGGTGCTGGTCTTGATTATGGCCCAGTTGTTAGAGGTGGAGAAAGGCTGTACTTTTGCTCAGGGTGGCTTCTCTTAATACTTCTTCAGCCTGAATGTTCTATGCTTCTGTGACTTTCCAAAATGCTGGTTGCTGCTCACATCCAGAAGCTGTCATATGATTAATTTAGCCAAGCCAGGAAAGACAATTATGTCTGACACAGCTGCTCACCCCCTACTGTAAGAGATGTATTTTACAAATGTACAATGGATTGTAAGCCAGTAACTGTCTTCCTTGAGTAGTTAGAATAGATACATGGTCACATTTTTAATAGTGAGTAAGAGGGGCTTTGCAGTGATCTGTCCTATTTTTGATGGTGGTTGGTATTTTCCATAGTGAATCTGGGTGGTGAGAGAGAGAATTCTTACTGGGTTTCACACAGTACCATGATGGAAGGAACAACATATGTAGACAAAGAGATTTGAGTTTGAAATAAATTAGACAAATTGGAGACCTAGTCAGGAAGGGGAGTAAATGGAGGATCAAAGGTAGGTGAAGGTGCCTCAGTCGAAACATGGGATCCAGTAAAGAGGAGGAAAATCAAATGTATACATAAAGAATGCGGAAAAAAATTTGATGTTAGCATTATATTTAGGAGTGAAAGTTTACTGTAAATCCCATGCTATGTGTACTCATCACATTATTGCAGAAGACAAAAGAACTAAAAGGGGTGTAAGGAAGTAATATGAAGTCTACTGCTGCAGCAAGATGCAGAAAATCATCTTTCTGCTCTGCTTTGTACTTTATCTGCTTCTGGATGGTGCAGTGCAAAGGAAATAGATTCATTAGATGGGGTTCAAAGAAGCAACAAGTGATCAAAGATCCAGAAAACCTACCCTGTAAGGGAAGGGTCAGTGTCCCGACATTCCTTAGCCTAAACGAAAGGTGTGAGAGGAGAGACAGTGAGATAATTTTGAAGTATTTTCAAAGTTCTTGACAGAAAAAAACCCAAACAGCCTACAGCTGGCAAAAATGCAGTAAGTTTGAACTAGTGATGGTGCTGAAATTAGTTTTGAGCAGGGTGTTGGACTACATGACCATTAGAAATTCCTTTTTACGTAAATTAATCTTGGTATTCTTTACCTTTGCCAGGCTTATCTCCTCTAGTCCCAAGAGCAACATGATAGTGTATTTCATTGCTTAATGCTATTGATGTTTGCATGAGATATGTGAGAGTTGCCCTTTATTGTAATAAAAGTTGATCCCTTAAAATACATAAAATGCTTGCTTGCGTTTTAGCAAAATCTCATCCATATCTGTTTATTGTTAATCTTTTATTGTTATTAACAATAAGCAGCCACTTCTGTAGCTAGGAACCATAAATATATTGTGTTAGAAAAATCTGAAAAGTGACTTATTTTTATTTTCTAGTGTGATTTTTCCTCACTCCCCCAGTGTGTAATAGTATCTTATTCAGTAGTCTTATTCCAGCTGTGTAGCTATGACTTTATTTGCTGCCTGGATAACAAAAGCGCTTTTTTCATTATTGATAATTTTTTTTAGGATTAGAATGCTAAAAGTTGCTTCTTTTTAAAATGAGGCGTTGCTAAGTCTATAATTTAGTTTTGTTTGTAATGCACTGTATTTTGTTTTCCTGAACATGGCAGAAAGTGAATAGAAAGCAGTTTCCTTACTCGTAGTGCAAGGCTTTATTCCAGCTCGTCTCTGCCTAAAAAGCAATTGCTCTACAGTATTTCAGAGCTGTGCTTCCAGCTGCTTTTCTGGTTGTCTCCTTGGCTTTCATGCAGCTTTCTGTCTATTCCCACGGATGCTTCCCACAGATATGCCACCCATCTATCTAACTGTAAACAACAGAGACCCTATTTTTGCTTGTGATAGTATATAATTTTTCTGTGTAATGCTCAAAAAAGAATTTAAGTTTTCTATGCTTATCAAGCACAAATGTTGCTGTTGTAGCCTGCAGATACATCATGATCTTGCATATCAATGCCATGAACATTTTAAGTTTCCTCAGTTCAGAGATGGGCTGAACTAAATAGTTTTTCCATTCCAAATTACTAGTGAAGTACTTGTGCCAATAAACAGCCCTCATACTGAGTAGGCCAGCCCCTAGAGACAAACTGTAGAGGTACTGGTAGAGACAGATTTGAATAAGACAAATGTGGTGGGATTACATTTGACTTACAAGGTTGTTGTTAATTTGCAGCAATATGTGAGCATGATGAAGCTTTGATCCTGAGTTGCTTGCAAGGAGGACAAGTTAGAAAGAATATGTTCTCAGTAACAGAGCTTGTTCAACACAGTTGTCAGGGCACAAAGAAACAAGGAGCATCAGCATCCTCAGCTCACTAACGTGTGGAAACAATAACCAGAATTCCACATTGGCTTGAATTTTATGCCCAAACTAATAAGAATGTCTAAAAGTTTCAGCTCTTAAAATAGTGTTGTTCATTGTGAGGTTGTAGCACTCTTCTTACCAGTTATCTTTTGCTAGCTGAATTTTCTTCTAATGCATTAAAATGTTAAGCATTTGGCTGTGGATCAGCCATTACTAAGCTCTATTTAGTTTAGGAAGCTGGCTTTTCTTGCTGTAGTTCCTGTCTTGTATGTGTACATTTGTTTCTGAGAAGAGGGATAGGACTAGTTTGAAGTAAGAGCATCTTGATTTACTTGTACGGAAACTCACTAGGTTATTGACAATTCTGTAGTAGAAACAAATCATGTAAAGTGTTCTGAAGCTTTCACGTTGTCAGAAGTGGTTGCTTTTTCTGTGTGCTTTGTTTCCTTGCCACATTGGACTCGTTGATACTGAGAATATCCAGCATCTTAACCCTCAAAATCCAAGCCCTGAATGTTCAAGAGTATGTGACCGTATTAATGTGATGATTCTTGGAGGAGGTTTGGGATACATGCAAGTGTTTGTCCCTGGACATGACTTCTTTTTCTTCATGGTAATCTTGCCTGGACAGAAATCCTCCAGATGCAGAGCCTGCAGCCCCGGATGGGTGGATGCTGCTGCACAGGCATCCTGTTGTTGACTAAGTTACTCCATTACCAGAAATTCCAATTGTGTACACACTGATTGTTTTAAGTGTGCACTGTAAGTGACACCTTTGAGAAATCTTCTTGAAGTGCATATTTGTGATAAGTAGTTGCTGAGAGATTGTGCAATAGTCTGTGTGCTTTTGAGATGTCTGAGAGGAGTGAGCCACTCAGTTACTGCATGGTTGGTTGGCATATGTGCTGTAAGTCATATTCTGGAGGTGCACGTGTTGTTTGTATGGAATCATCAGGGTTAAATACTTTTGCTTTGCACAAAGGTTGTTTGCTCTCTCTTGATCAGAGAGGCTCTAGGTAGAAATAGGGGAGACCTTTATGAAATTCACATGTGTAGGCAAGTGATGGTAGAATAGCTGTTTTCTCATAGGGTAGAGATGACCTTTTTAGGTCAAGGCTCATTTTCTTCATGCTGCTTTACTGAGAAGGCAGTTGGACACAATAAATGTGCAACTTTATATTACACATAGACATTGAAGAAGAGACTAATGCTTCACTCTTTGTTTGTAGTATGTTGCTTTAAACCTAACTGCATTTAACTTACTTTGGTGTAAGTTTTGAACTTGGAATGAATGGTAACTGAATGTAAGACTTTTCTCTTTCTATTGTATTTTTGGAGATCCAGAGCTGAGTTGAATTGGGTTTTTGGTATTTTAATAATGTGTAGATTGCAGCGATCAAAGATTTGAATTGGGTGACGTTGAGGATTTGTTCTTAGGCAGGAAAAAATATTGCAAGGATATTCACAATTATGCTCATATATTCAGTAGCAATGGCTTTGTTTTCCTGTGCAGTCATAACAATAAACTAGTCGCTCAGACAGTGAATGTAGTAGGATGGCTGTGGTTAACTTCTTTCAAAAGCTGAAATGTCACTGCAGTTACTTTTGCCTTAAAACAGGCCAGTGTATCGTCTTTTTCCTTTTGTCACTCCTTCATAATACTTTTTTAGTCTGTCCTTCTGGCTTTATTCAAATGTACTGGTAATACAAATTTACATTTATTAGCATCTGTAATTTGTGGAATACAAATTAGCATTTTATTCCTCTGAGTTTGGAGGAAAGTAGGCTGTTATGACCAGGACAGAGCCTCTGCTTGGTCCTGCGAAGAGAGTGTGGAGCTCAGCAGCAGGTTGGGGTTTGCCAGCTGTGCAAACTTTCCCGTGAATGAGTGGGTGCAGAACTCACTGGCAGCACCCACTGCTGCCTTTTGCTGTGCTTAAAGACAGATGCTCTCAATGCATGGAAGATCTCTGTGTTCAGGAAGACTTACACAAGGAACAACATGAGGAGTTCTGTGTGCCAAGGACTGAATGCTGGTTTTACTGGCTTGGACAGCAGAACAGAGGGTCCTGCTGTGTGGACTAGAGTCTTGGGGAAGAGCTAGGACCGTTGGGATAGAGGCTTCTGTAAGTGGGGAGGGGTGGAAACAGCTGGAGGAAATCAAATATATGAAACTTGTGTGGATGCAGTATCTGTGTTTGGGTGTACCCTTCCCACCCCGCAGTTGGGGTCCTCACTAGGCACTGGTTTATTTAAAACTCAAGCAGACATTTGCACTTAAGCTGCGTGCCTTGGTTTTGGATTCTTCACAATACTGCTGATTTAATCCTCCTTCAGAGTGCAGGACAAATTGCAGGTGATTGTGTTTTTGGTTGTACATGGTCCTTTTTTAGATTAGTGGAGAGTAGCCCTCTGGGCCTGGCAAGAATCAGTGCTTCAGCTGTTTGCTTTTATCTGTATCTGGTGGTGTGGTGTGTGTTACTATTTGTCCATGTTGCTGTGCTTGTTACATCTGACATAGAAGAAAAAGGCATTCATGGCTAGTTTGCTGTGCTGTTTATTGGGACATTACAGATGCATTTTTCAAATGGAAATGAAATGCAGGAGACTGGTTGTTATATTAAAGGGGGGCGTTGCCATTTATGGTATTGAGGTAGAACTGTAGAGTTGATGACTACAGTTGACTATGCTTCATTCTCAAAAAAAAGGCTTATAGCAAATTGATTTATATACTGCAATAATGGTATGAAAGTAACAGGATACTTAATAAAAACTTTTCTCCAATGGCTGTATTGACTTGCATCTTTCAAAATTAAAAATGGAATTTTTCATTCAATTTTGATAATGCAAAATGGTTTTTTGAAAAAAATCTTCAGTAAAAGACAAGTCTTTCCTCTAAGGGAAAATCAGGCTATACTTTATTTCAGTTCATCTTTATTAAGATGATGCTTCTTGGATCTCTTCTTCTGTGGGAGTAATTCCTACACTGTGCTAGTTCTTCCACAAACTCTTTGCTTCCTTGTTGCAAAAAGGATCAGTATGAAAGTTGTAATTCTATTCAGAAACCTTAACCCATTTGAAATACAGATGGAGCCACATTTCTCAGTGTTTTAGCATCACAACCTAATGTTCAATAATATTGATGAAGAGTAGCGTAAAGGACAAATAAAGTATGTTATTAACACAGTGGTTTGGGGAATTTAAACAAAAATATTAATTTTCTGCACTGAGTATTTTGGAGACACTGTACTTGTCATCAGAAAATTATAAATTTCACTTTCTTAGACCTTGTGATGCATTCCAATGGCCTTAGTCAAGTCTAACCAGAAGCTAAGTAGTGTCTTGTCTAACCTCATGAAAACATGCTTGTTGATGTTTCTAGATGGTTCTTTTCTTGTTTATGAGTTCTTTTGCCATAATTGACATTCTGATCTGTTAAAGTGTATTATTTGTTGCAGCATGTCTATTTGTCTGGTTCTCCCCCCTTGATTTTTTTTTAACCTTTTACTCATCTTATCCATCTGAAAATCATCTATGAAACACTGGCAAAGCAAGTACCATGTGTGGAGATCATGTTAGAGATGAGATTAAGTTATTTTCAAGTGTCCAGCTAGGGTTGAGTTTTGCGTTGGTGTAATGCAATGAGGTACATCAGTGATGACAATTGGACACTTACTAACAGGAGGGTCATCTCTGAACCATATCTGAATCTGTGTTCTTCAAATGCAGACCTGTTAGTGAGTACTATAATCTTCCTCCAAAGCAGAATTTAAGTCTATCATCAGTGTTCTCTCAATTATAGTTGTTATTATTTAAGATACTTGGGTGCTTCCAGAACAAAAATGACTAAACCTACATCTTATTCTCAATTTTTAACCAAGAATTTTTAATTCTATCCTTTGAATCAGGAGGTCTCTCAACACTAGTCACTGTGGGAGGTGTTGGCTGGCTTTGGTTGCAGCTGTGTAGCTTATGTTGTGTGTTGTTTGCAACGCAGTTGACTGGTGCAACAAGAGCTGGAAAAGGGAAAAAAAAGTAAGTTGATTTCAGATCAGTTTGTCATTTCCATTTTGTTATGTGTTGTACGTAATGAATACAAGGAATAATGTAAGTAACATTTGACTAAAATTTTATCTCCTTAATTCTAAAATGCAGGTAGAACTACAGCTGATGTGGAGGCACCAGATAAGTAAAAGATAAAAATCCCCCATATAGAATGCAGGTTCAGTTAATCATAGAATTGGAGAACAGCTCGGGTTGGAAGGGACCGTAAAGACCATCTAGTTCCAACCTCCTGCCCTGGGCAGGGACATCTTCCACTAGAGCGGGTGCTCAAAGGCCCATGAAGCCTGGCCTTAAGCATTTCACAGGATGGGGCATCCACAGTTTCTCTGAGCAACCTGTTCTCAGAGCCTTGCCACCCTTGCAGTAAAGAATTTTTAACTTACATCTAATCTAACCCTACATTTTTTCAGTTTGAAGCTGTTCCCCCTTGTCCTGTCGCTCCATGCACTTGTAGGAAGTCCCTCTCCTGCTCTCTTGTTAGCCCCCTTTAGGTACTGGAATGTGCTGTAAGGTCTCCCAGAGGGAACAAGCCCAGCTCTCTCAGCCTCTCTTCATAGGAGAGGTGCTCCAGCCCTGTGATCATCTTCGTGGCTCCCTTTGGTCTTGCTCCAAGAGATCCATGTACTTCTTACACTGGGGCCCCACAACTGGATGCAGTGCTCCAGGGAGTGTCTTCTGAGAGGAGAGGGAGAGAATCAAAGCACCTTGCTCGACCTGCTTTTGGTGCAGCCCAGGATACAGTTGGCATTGAGTCATGTTGAACTTCTTGTCAACCAACACCCGCAAGCTCTTTTTCCTGGGGCTGCTCTCAGTCCACCCAGCCCCTAGTTGTGCTTGGGATTGCCCTGACCCAGGTGCAGTACCATGCACTAGGCCTGGTTGAACTTCATGAGGTTCACACAGGCCCATCTCTCAAGCCTGTCCAGGTCCCTCTGGATAGCATCCCTTGCCTCCAGTGTGTCAGCCACACTACACATCTTGGTGTCGTTGGCAAACTCTCTGAGTGTGCACTCAATCCCTCTGTCCATGTCACTGGCAAAGATGTTAAAAATGGCTGGTTCCAGTGCCGACTCCTGAGGAACACCATTTGTCACTGGTCTCCACTTGGACATTGAACTGTTGACTGTAAATCTTTGAGCGTGACATCCAGTCAATTCCTTATCCACTGAGTAGTCCACCTGTCAAATCCATGTCTCTGCAGTTTGGAGATAAGGATGTTGTGCAGGACAGCATCACATGTTTTGCACAAGTCTGGCTGTTTGCAAGATGTCAGTGACAGGATTAGGGAAAGCTTGAATGATTACCAAATCGGTAATTTTATGGCAAGTTGTTTTCTCCTTCAAATCCCTTTTCCAGTTTTAACTTACCAAGTCAGTAACAAGGAGGATCAAAGCCTCTGCTTTCATGAATTCTGTTACAGCAGAGAATGCTGTGTTGGTAAATGGAATTAGAAGTTCAGTAGGTTATAAAAAGGTGGTATGCAGAGAACTATTTTTCAGTAAAAGAAAACACCACAAAAGAACCCCCCAGGAATTTGAAATCACTGGATTGCATGACTATTTTGGTATCTTAATATAGGTATATGTGCTTGTTTGTAGAAAGCAGCTGAAAGTATTGACTGAGTGATATCTGGGGAGAAACATGAGATGTCACAGATGACTTGTAGTCAAACTGACTGTGAGGGCTCAAATTACCTAAAGGCTAATTACATTTGTTTACATTGTCAGCAGATCTGTGTTTCAGGTGAAGGGGTTGTTTCTTGTTCTCTTTTAACAGATGCGAAAGAACTGTATTTTATCAAGGATAGATTTTGTTATTATTTTTCATGTTGAAATGAAGATACTACACAGAGATGCTGATAATAAAGCCACACATTGCTAGGATCAGCATAAACAGTTATAGCTTTTTGATTAGTCCTGTCAGAAAGTAGTGTAATCAGTTATTATGTGGTTTTTAGAAAATACTCTTGTTTATTGATAGCAATAAAGTAAATATATATCCACACATATAAGCTAAATGATGGAAGCAAACTTAAATGGATGCAACATGTATGCTTAATAGACATGTTTCTGCAGAAGTGTAGAACAGGTTGTTTTATTTTAGTATGTTAAACAGTGCAATAGAAATGCTTTCTTTCAGACAACATGTTGTAGTCCTTTAGTATTGCGAAGAACACAGGCTAGATACTGACCTGTCCTGTATTTGAAAAGTGTGTTTCAGTGCTGTGATTGTAATGTTTGCTTGAACTGGAGCTTTGTGCTTGCTTGAGCAGGATAGAGTTATAGCCTTGTGTTTTGACTGGCAGTGAGTTTGAAACAAATAACCATGACATAATGATCTCTGTAAAAGCTGTCCCTGTAAATTGTGTTCTTGTTTTTGAGGTAATACTGTGATGTTGAAGGTTTCCCAGTTTCTTTTACGCTGTTGGACACTTTAAGGTTCTTTTACACTTTTAGGTCCTGTGCAAGATGTGTAAGAAATGTCCAAGTGGGAGGTTTTAGGCAGAGTTATTTGAAGGTAATTATTTTCACTGTAAAGGGTTAATACCCAGGTTACATGAATTCAGTGCTTTGTATACTCAGCTGAGCTTTTATCAATTTGTTAAACAGAACTCTTTGTACAATGAATGTCTACAACAGAAGTTGCAATAATTTTTGTTGTACAGCTTTGCTTTTTGGCAATAGACTCTATGAAGCTTTTATTTATTCCTTAGTGTTTCTATTCAGGGCTAGAGATGTGTTAAATTCTGATTGCTTATTGTGGGACTGATTTAGGATATGATTTCAGTGACCTTTTTATATCGCTTTCCCTTTAAAGAAGAAATGCCAGCAGAGGTGGCAGTGCTTCTTAGCACTGGAAATAAAATAAAAGCCAAATAGCTGGAACCTGAAAAGCCCTGAGGTTTATATTCATCCATAGAGACCTGGGCAGTCTTGTTTACTAGGCAAAGAAGTGTGAATTCTAGTCAAGTTAACAGTCAGATCAGGACAAATAATTTACAAATGTGAGATCTCATTTTTGTTTTTTCACATTGCTGTAGCATGCTGTTCTCTGTTTTAAAGGAAGACCTTCAGCTCAAGTGCTGCCAATAGCTCCTCTCAAACAAATCATGTGTTTAATTATCCTTATTGTCTGAAGCCAGTGCACAGACAGAGCACCATATGCTTCCGTTGACTTGACCTCCTTAGTCGTGGGTGTCTGGATTTTCTGATATATTATTCTTTTTATTCCTTGTGTCCAAAGGAATGTTCAGCCTCTGTCAGACACCAGCAGTGGAGATTTGAGAGTGGTGTGATAATGGGGTTTATAATTTAGGAAATTTTCTAAGTTGTGACCTTCCTGTATTTAAGATTTTGTATGTAGAGGCAAAGGTGTGTAATTGCATCTGGACACATTTAAAACTGTTCCTGGTTGCTCTGAAAATACCCCTTCAGTAAATCAGTCATCAGTTGTCACCACTCTAGGTTGGCTTCTTTGGCATTTTGATTGCTTAGGATTGTTTCTCCTCTAGAAAAATATTTTATTCTGTGGCTTTTTAGAAAAGATTCAAACAAACCAAATCTGCCTGATGTATCACTTCATGCTTCCATTTTGATTGGTAAACTGCATCATTTTTAGTGTATTAAAGATAGAAGAAAGCAGGGGGGAGTATGTTTCAGGGTCTGATCTGTTTTGTACTCCTGTTTTTCTGCTTTGTTTGTATATATGAGATCTCTGAGGAGGCAGAGAGTTCTACTTTTCAAATGAATATTTACAAGTAATTTGATTCTGACATTGAGTTCAAATACACATTGTCACATTGACAAAGAGTTCAAAATAGAAAGGTTTTACCAGTTGATATTACAAAGGATCATATTCAGGTTGCTTTAAAAATTTTAGAGAAAACAACTTCAAGCTCCTGCTGGAAAAGAATGTTTAAACAAAAGTATCCAGACTGGATTGGATCAGTCCCTGAAAGTTTCAAAGGAAGCACTTCAGACTTGTGTTAGTGCATTAGAGTTGGAGAGGAAAAAAACCCATTATTTTGTTTGTAGAGATCCTTGAAGTGCGAAACATGAAAAAGTTGCAATGAGAAATTAAGGAATTAAAATCAGTTATTTTTTAAAAACAGGAAAACCTGCAGAACCTTCACTCAAAAATAAGCTGTTCTTCACAGTGAGAGCCACTTGAGTAAAAACTTTTTGAAATACTTCTGGTCTGAATAAATAAATATCTGTGTGGAATACAAGGGCAATAAACAGTTCTACTGTAGAAATACTGAATTGCTGAAATAGCCCTTTAATTTGAGTAACAAGATCGGGATAAAAGAATGACTAGTCCACCTGCATCTTGATTTTGGTTGTTTCCTGATGCAGAAAATGTTTTGTTATGATTAGTAGGATGTATTTTTTTGTATGTGAATCATCTGCCTTAATTTCCTGTCTTTAATTTCACAGAGTATTATATAGATGAAACAATTGCATATCCTCTAATGCCTTCAAAGTGATAAAATAGCTTTATGCATAGGCATAGCTACAAACTCTGTAACTAAAAAGGCCCACAGAATCAAGTGTTCAAAGAGGACTGATAAAATTTGACCTTGAGCAGTTTTCTTAAGAGCTTTTATTTATAGCATGTCTGTTGTTAGCATTTACAGTGTACTGTTTTATTCTGTATTTGCATGGTTGATTGCTTTTCTACTTCAGATTTTATAACTCATCATAACTTGTTTATAAAAGGTTTTAATTTCACTTTAAGACCAGGGAGGCTAATAAGCTAATGTTGAGTAGTCATCCATGGTAATATATTGTAACATTTCAAGGACACCATATATCATATTTTGAGACAAAATCAGAATCTGACTTATAAGCACAACCGTGATTTAGTTTTTGGGAGCAAATTTTGTTAGCACCATCTTTACTCTTCACTGTTCAACATTTCTGGTTATAGATATGATTTGTGCCTACATACAGGTTTTGACACTTGATAATTATCTCAGCTTACTACAGTGTTTTGCTGTTTTTATATGTCTAAATCTCACAGGAGGATTCTGGAATATCTTTAAGATGTCATGTGGACATAACTTTTTGTCTATGCCCAAGTGATTGGTTTGACAATTCCTCTGCTTGTCTCTCCTCAGTTGGACATTTGAGGATGCACTTCTGAGCTCTGGAGTCTCTTCCAAGGGCAACAGGAGCAATGTTTACGTTTTCTTAGCAAATGCCACTATGTATTTTCTGTGCATCTTTATGTGGATGCTGGATGATTGTACAGTGCAGCAGGAGCAGAATTTTGGATCACAGTATTGTGTAATTGTATTTGCAGTGCATTTTGCAAAACCTGTGCAAAAGAGGAAACCTAGACTTTAACAAAAAAAGTGTCAGTTATAAAGTGAAGTTGAGAATTACTTAGGTGCCAGTGTGGAAAGAATTTCTTTTCATTTGCTAGAAGAATTCAGACCTTTTTTTTTTGCTAACATTCGAAATAATTTAGTCTGTCACATTAATGTAGCAGAATTATAATTTACAGGGATGTCTGTTTGTGAGAGATGAAGATGACTGTTTGGTGAGGTGATACTACAAATGTAAGGTACTTTGATATTTGGGACCACATATGGTCTAAAAAAATACATGTTGAGTACATCTCTGTGGTGGAAGTGCAGGTATTGTCATGACTTACTGGATACTGGTGTACTTGATACCACAACTTCATGGATCTCATAAAGCATCTGAATGGATTTTATGGGAAATGCAGAACTAATTTTTGTATCTTACGTAGCTCAAACAAAGAAATGTTACTGTAGAAGCTGTGCCAGATTGAATTGGTTGGCATGCTGACAAATCCCTAATTCACTGAAGAGTAACCTCTTCTTGCTATACCCACTGACTCTAAAATCCAGTGTGGAAGCACTCTGTCCATTAAGAGCTCTATTTGTTATCAGCCTGTAAACTGATCAACATCCTTGATGTAATGAATTAATACATAAAGCTTGTTAGCGTCTCTGATCCGTGGTGTGGTGGTAACCACTGTAGGGTTTTTATAATGGCAGTAAATTAGTTGTGGAATAACTAATTACAGAAATACCTGAATTAGCACTTACCAGAGTGTATTCTCATAGATACAAACATTTATTTAATGGCATTTTAATAACTCTTCAACAGAGTATACAGAAAAATGAGATGTTTGCTGTGAAACCTTTAACTTGTAAAAACTAAAAGGGTTGTCATTCAGGGAGGCCATAAAACTTAGCTGTCACACTGGCAAATTTAGAACTATTGCCAGTGAGACACCATTGATTTGAATAATGATTTAAATATTCCCCTCTTGAATAGAGGAAATATCCTGTTGTATCAGGTATCTCTTCCTTCTCTTTACTAATAGAGTATTTGCGTGCAATGCTTTGTTGCCAACCAAAGACTTCTGTCTGTGTGACAGATGCAGTCAATTCTTCCTGTTGGTATTTAATGAAAAAAGGGGGCGAGGTTTCAATGGTTCAGTTGGGTAAGGGCAGGAAATATAAATCAGGCCCACAATTAATTGGTAAAGCTAAGCCCTCTGTGCTCATTTTGCTGTGTCCTATGAGTGCCAAGCCTGTGGCTGGTTACCTTTCTGTCTGTGTGGCAGATCAATCACTTTGGGTATTTAGCTGTTTTGTGCTTTGAAGGAAAACTCCACTGCCTGCTCTTGATATGGGAAGGTCATAAAGCTTTTTCTGATCTTCCTGTCTGATGCATCTGCCTTTGGAGACAACCAGCCATACTAATGTGGAGCTCTTGAGTAAATTATAGCTTACCTATATATTTATTTATTTATGTAAATACAACCACCTTAGTTCAATATGTTCAATTTCCAGTTGTCAAAATGGCCTGTGATTTAACGTATTTGTGAACTTACTTGATTGATAAGATAAATAACAGCTTGCAAAGCTTTTGTACTGCTTTTTATGTTGTAGATGGTGCTTTTTTTAGCAGACAGTAAAAGGCTTTCCTTGAGGAAGAATAGCAGTGCGAACTGAGAGTCACTGAAACATTCTTGGAGCTTGTAAGGGTCTTCATGCAATTCTTTCTTGCAACGCTCCTCCATCTCAAAATAAACCCAAACAGGTGTGTGTATTATACAGCAGACACAGATTCTTTCTTTTTTTTTCTCATGTGGTGAATGGCAAGCTTTTTCCTGGATTCACAAGGTATCATAGTGTAGCTCTTGCAGGATACATGGAGTCACAAATTTTGCAGAGATTGCCAGGAATGCCAACTTCCCTTTTTATATGGTTTCTATCCCTTTTTTTTAGCCCACTATTTAGCTCATTTCTTGAGAGAGACATCTCTACAGAGTCAGAATACATCTCTGATTAGATGGTACCTGTACCTCTGTTCCCTGGTGCAATGTAACAAAGGAGTTTGGTGATTCTGTAGATGTCTGCACTCCACTCCATTTAGAAGTGCAGTCAAGGTAGTTTCTTCCTGTAGTGTTCATGTTAGGAAAGAAAAGACTGGGTCAGTTGGAAGGGAACTGCAACAGTCACCTAGTCCACCTGCCTGGCCACTTCAGGGCTGACCAAATGCTAAAGCATGTTCTTAAGGTCATTGTCCAAAGGCCTCTTAAACACTGACAGGCTTGAGGAATTAAAAATCTTCATTTTGCTTAAAAAGTAACATGAACAAAAAACTAAGCTGTGGATGATTTGTATTGACACTGAAACAGAATAGCCTTAGAATTGCTTTGCTTGTATTTCCAGGGTATTTTTTTCTCTGTTGTTGTTCAGTAGATGTTTCATTTGGAATTAGAATACTGCAAGTCTTCTGCCAGTGCTGGTAAGGTACCTGCAATTCAGTCCTGTATTTCTATTTCAGTTGAGCTGAGATAATCTGCAAAATGCTTTTCTGAATTCAAACTACTGCATATTTTCTTGTTCCTAATTTACTTTGCTCTTTTTTTTATCCCAAGGAAAAGCTCTTTGTTGTTAAAAAACATGGGTTGAAGTATATAAACAGATTAGACAAGAAGTATAAAAGCCTGAACTACGAAATTATATGTATGCTAAGTTGTTTAGGAGCTCCATGTAGCGCTTAGGAAATCAGCATTAGGTTTAAAACTTTGCTTATGGGTTGTCTAAATTTGGGGGAGAAAAATCAAATTATGTATTCAAGATGGTGTGTGGCTAAGAGAAGAGTGGACTGAATTTATAACTTAGGCTAATGGTGGTTTTTTGGAATGACTTTTCTTAGCTGTTGTTTAGTAGGAGGACTGTAAATAACAGAGAAGGAAGAGCAGACTGAAAGCTGAGGTTTCATCTCTGATCTAAACCTTGCAAACCTCCACGGTTGGATTTGAATTTTTACTTTTCAAGATACTGCATCAACTTTCAAGTGAGCTTGTCTAAATTCTGTGTTCTGCCTGTTTAGGAGAACATTTTGCAACAAGGGAAAAAACAGTTAATAAAGTACTGATTGAGCTGATGTGGTGTTAACTTCCCAAGAAGTGAGCAGTATCAGGCCAGCTAAAATATTTAGGTTTTACCTCCTGGAGTTTTGCTGAACTGACTAGAGTTTAAGAGAAAAATGATGATGAATTAGTGCTTTCAGTTCTCAAGTAATTTCTTAATAAGATATTTTTGTTTGAAGTCTGAGGGCTAGTTATTTTTATTTGATCTTTTTGCTTTCCAGGCCAAAGTATGGGTAAACATCACTTTCTCATTTCAATGTAAAATTATATATTTTTCTTAAATAAAAATACGCCTATATGCTGAAACTATTGGATGCCAAATGTGTGATATTGGCCACAGCTGCTGTTTGAGGGATGTTTTGTTTGTCAGAGAACAGATATGTTTGGGATTCTTCCATCAGCTGTGTAGGGCCAATAACTTACTGTCTGAATTCCTTCCTCTGTTTTCTTAAATTGCTCCAGATTTCAGCATAAGAAAAGTAATTCATAATACTGCAGAAGGAGAAACGTTTTTCATTGTGGTGACCACTGATCTCTGTTTCCTCTGTGGTTTTAGGCTCAGTATTTTTCTTTCTTCTGTAACAGCAATGAAAAAAAAAGTGTTTTCCTACCTTTTGACAAGAAATCAATTCAATTTCTTTAGGTTTTAGAGAAACATCTGAACAGTAAAACACTAAACAGTCAAATGTATTTTGAAAACATCATCTACACTATTGACTTTTTTTGTATATACAACACTTGCAAGTCAGTTTGTCATAGACTAGAGTATCTCAAGTGGAAGGGAGTTACCAACAATCATTTAGTCCAACTGCCTAACCACTTCAGGGCTGAACTAAACCTGACACATGTTATTAATAAGGGCATTGTCCAGATGCCTCCTAAACACTTTATGCTTTCTAGAAAGCCCGTTCCACAGTCTGACCACCCTCTCAGTAAAGAAATGCTTCCTAATGTTCAGTCTGAACCTGCCCTGGCACATCTCTGAGCCATCCCCATGCATACTGTCACTGAATCTCAGAGGAGATGGAGGCTAAAAACAAGTATTGAATGCCTCTGCTTTATCTTCATGCCTATCAGCCAGGTGACCATATTAAAAAAGTATTGGTTCAGTGTTTTCTTTAGACCTCCTTTTCCTATTATTTCAACAAAGCCTTTCTTGTTATCAGATACAGCACTGGACAGTTTGAACTCTGAGCTTTGGCTTTTCATCATGTATACACATTTCAGAAAGACTGCCTTGAATTCCTGGAGAAGCTTCTGCAATCACTTGAAAAAAAGAAAGTGAAATTTAAAATGTCAATCGATCTTCTCTGTAATATATGCTTCTTTTTATTTTTAATGAAAAGACTCAGCTCTCAAATGATTTTGTGTTTTGGAGGGGGCTGGGGGGAAGCAAATACCAAACCTGAGCTAAGTCAAAGTCTAAATAAAAATAGATTCTTAAATTTGTAGGCTCATTCCCAAGTCCTGAGGAGACACGAACTCTGAAAAATCAAATTAGAGTATTTATGAACTCCTGATGCCTTAAGGGTTGCTTTTCTAAAGTCTGGAACAGGTGGTGACTGCTGATGGTGGGTGCTGTAAGAGCCTAAGAATATTTTCTCCTTTCCAAGTGCTTTTTGGTATGAGGCAAAATTTGGTGTTGATGCTGTTGTGGGGTTTTTGTTTGTTTGTAAGTAACAAGTATCTGAGCAGTTGATCTTTGAAGTACAGAAAATATGCTTAAGATATTACTGGTAGAAATTCAAGTTTAATTTGTTTTGTTTAAAAGTACAGGCAGTCATATTATAAAACAAGTACCAAAAGGCCAAACTACACATGAATCTCCAAAAACATGAAAGGTGCTAGCTCTGGTAGTGTTAGGGATCTATTTTAGATCACCTAAGTTCTTGCAAAGAACAATTTTTTTTACTTCATTTTGCATAAATAACTAGAAAAATACAGGGTAGTGGACTTAGAATTGTATTGTATTTGTAATGTTAGCATTTTCTGGTTTTACTTGACTGAATAATATTGTGACCTATTTGAAAAAAAAATCAGTGATACATTTTTTGAAGGATAGGTGTCAGGTCTTTGTGTATCTTTTAGAGCAACCTCCTTAACCCAGACCTGTCTGCTGGTTGAAGCAACCATGGGAAGCTGACTACTTGTCTAGTATTTAAGGAATTAATGGTTTGAGATCTGAAGTACCATAAATGCAATACCAGTACAGTTTACTGGAAGCATCAGGTCTGAACTACTTTGTTAGTTATCATTGGCAAGTAAGGATGTCCTTCATGCCAGAAACTCCAGAAAATTTTCCTGGTTTTCTCAGTGCTGGTGACTAGAGCACTGACTTCTTTTTCAAATAGTGGTCTGGATTCAGTCAGCTGCGTGTAGTGTGCCTAGCACTGTGTTGTGGGCCAGCATCTGGGTTCTGGCTTCGTTGGCACAAAAGCATTAACCATTCAGTTTTAATGAAAAAAGGAAAATAAGGCTGGCAAGGGAAATGTTTTTAAGAGGTAGTGAACTATGTTTTTATTTTTCTCTCTTCAAAATAGGCCTTTTTAGTTTATTGTGTTTTCTAAACATAATCAGAACAGTACATCCCAACTACAAAAAAAAAGAAAAGAAATGTAAGTTGAAAGAATTTGGAGGAAAAGCAGCTTTATTAACAAGGAAAATTGACTCTAGTTGCTTTTTTTACCCTATGTGTTACTGTAATGTAGCAACAGGAAGAGATTCAAATTGCTCGCTAAACTTTTGCTTCCCTACCATTGCAATATTTAAAAATAAAAAATGGATAACAAAAAGGGACATCAGCTGAGTGGCTGTAATGTTGAATAGGAGGTAAAAAATCACTTAAGATACTCCAGTCTGTGTTTTTGGATTGGCTGAAAGAGAGTGGTAGCGATGATGGCGAGCAGGGGATTGGAGGAGATTACCAATAGGAAGAAGGCAGGATGCAAAATCAGGACACGCTTCCTTTGCTGAGTGTCAAGGGCATAGGGAACAAACATATCAGCAGATCAATTTCACTGTTTCCCTCTCCCTTTTGGTCCCCTTTCAAAGAATACCTGTTTGTAGCAACATTAGCAGAATTTCGATTAAAAATTTTGTTCTTGAATTCTGAGGCATTGACCATATAATAAAGTCAAAACTTGTGTTTGAAATTGATACATCTGAAATACTGTCAAGTTCCACTCATAAAATATTAAGAGGGTTCTTTCAAGAGGTATAACATGGGCTTTGGTAAGGGACCACTCTTGTTTGGCTTCTTGTAAGGAAAGGGTTGTGGGTGTCCCCTGAAAAGGTTCAAAATTGCTTTGTGGTGCTCAGTAATGGGGATTCAGAGGTTGCCCCTTTGTGTGGCTGTGGTGAGGGCCATACCCACATCAGTGCCTGCTTTGCATCCCTGTCTGGTGCAGCTCTTCCCTCTGTATGCTTTGTACGTGCCCAGCTCCTCAGGTGGGATTGTGCTGGGCTGAGCCCTCCTTGCTTGGATGTTGGGTGCTGCATAGCTGAGCTGTGTTAGAACCTCACTGGATCTGTCGGTAGGTGTTTGTTTCCAAAAATAACCAGGATCATCTTTTTTCTCTCCAGAAAAGTTGATTGCCTATCAGCGGGAATTTCATGCTCTGAAGGAACGTCTTCGAATAGCTGAGCATCGCACTCTGCAGCGCTCTTCGGAGCTGAACGCTATCTTGGAGCAGTTCAGGCGTGCAGTAGCAGAAACAAATGGGAGTAAGAATGCAATGAATAATTTTTCAGGTACATACTGTGTCTGAGATGTTTTTTTGTAACTCAGCAATGCCAACATCCCTTCTTATAACAGTAGAATAAGAAATTGCTACTAAGAAAGCCAAATGAAACTGTTCAGCAGTCTGAATAAAGGGTGTCTGTAATGTTTTATCTGGTGTGGATTTTTTTGTTTTATGTTTTTCCCAGCTGCTGTTCTTAATGATTCACCCACTCTTCATTTGTATGACTTTAGGGACTGAATACTTATTTCTCACCTAGTTCCCAAAGCTGGAACTTTTGGTTACTTATTTAAAATATTGAATATTTTTAACAATAGTTTATGTGACTTTTTCAAATAGTCTTTGAGGGGAAATGTGAGCAAAAAGAGGAAGTGGATGAACTTGAAGCAATTCAAGTATGTTTAAAAGTCAGTTGGAAGATGTAAAAATATACAGACTAAGTATTTGTTATGATTTGTAAAAAGTGCAGGTAATAGCCTTTTTAATAACTAGTTATTAAGTGGTAAACTGTTTTTAATAAGTAGTGATGAAATGGCAAACTGTTAAAGTCTTGTAAGTTCTAACTCCTTTTGGAGACAGATGCTCAAGTTTAGAGCTACGTTTGGCAGTATTAGAGAATGACCTTGCACTACTCACCAGACTATTGGAGTTAACTTTTAAAATCACACTATTGCTGCTGTAGTCACTGATTTTTCTAGATGGAAAATGAAAAACAAATGAACTTTCTGGCAAGAGGTCTTGCTTTTGTGCTACAGGCTACTATTTTCTGTAGCAGTCTTTTTTTTTTTTTGTGGGGAAACAGTGCTGATGCTAATGATGAATTGCTGTCCTATGCCAATGGCCTATCCACCCTGATTCCATTAATCCCCTGGATCTCCAGGAATTGTGTGGATAAAGGTTATGTAGTCTGTAAATGTTGTCTTCCTATTCAATGTACATGTTTTTGCTGTTAAAGTGAACAATCATGGAGGAAGTCAAGTAATTTTCATTCTGGATTTAGGATTATGTTATTACCACATTTGTTTCTAAAAATGACTGAACTTGCTTATAGGCAATAATGTTGCAGGGAGTTATTCTCTTCTGGTGCAGCTGAAGTTACTGATTCACGTTTTTAACATTCTACCATGTCTGGATCCCAGCTGGGATGGACCTCTTCTTTCTCCCTTCTAGAGCCATGGTGGGAAGTCGGCTGAAGTTGAATACCTGAGCTTTTGTGCTCAGAGCATAGTATTACTTAGATTTTTATTAAGTTTAATATACTTAAGTATACATAATGCTGTGTAGTATTTGTAGTCTTTGAAGCTGGAAGAATTCTGGTTTGTTTTATATAGATCTTTATTCATTCATACAAAGAGCTGTCATACTTTGACAGAATTTAGTCCAGTTTTTGCAGCTGAAGCTAAAAGAAGCGTTAGCAGGAAAAATAAAATATACCTGTACTGGAGTTGATCAGAATAAGCATCTCTACTTATGGCATGTATTTACAAAGCTGCTTTTCAAGATTTCAAGTGGTTGGGAATTTAGTTTCACCCAAAAACAAATACCAAAAGAATCACGAACCAAAATCCGTAACAAAACTCTTCTATCTTTGTAGAAGCTGCACTCAGCATCTGAGAGGAATTACATTTATGGCATTAGTTTTCTCACATCTTTGCAATTTTATCTCAGAAACCTTGAGTACAGTTTTTTAGTTCACTTGATATTATAAAGCCTGTAAGTTTTCAAAGATCCATATGCTATCATATGTGTCAATTGAAATGAGTTGTTTTCACACTCGATGCAAGAAAATCAACACGCACAGCAGGGAAGTTTAAAAACTGTTATTTGCAACTTTGAGAGCCACCTGGACATCCTGAGAGGCAGTTACTCCAGAAAGAGCAAGAATTATTTTCAGTCTCCAATGGACTAAATTAAATTCACATTAGCATTTATTTTTTTGCAGGAATACTCAAAATCTCGATTGTATATTTAATGCTATTTTTATTTTGAATCTGTATGTGCAGTGTATTCCAATATGTGTTTCTAGCTTTGAAAAGTTACTTGCAGTGTTATCGCTGCATGGTGATGAGCTCTGTAAGTGCAAGTGAAAAATAATCTATATAAATAAGCCTCCCATTTTGATTAATTAGAAAGAAAAAAAACCAAAACCAAACAACTGCAAAACTATCAGACCCCCAAATAAGTGGAGCATTCTTTATTTCTGTAAATTCACACTGAATCTTATATGATCAAGTAAGTATTAACTGTATCTGTAGCAAGGTCATAGGTGCAAAAGCATCTTGGGCACTGTGTATTAAAAAAATCAAAATAAGAAAAGACTTCCTTTGTACACAAGGTATAAAGCCTCAGAAAAGTGCAGAATTTGTTCTGGCTTTCAGTTAGGACCAAGCTAGGAATATTATATTGTTTGCCATTGCTTAAAACTTCATACTGTTTTCTGTATTACTGATTTCCTGTATGTTTGCAGATGAGACACTGAAATTGTTGAAAGAGCTAACAAGTAGAAAATCTCTTCAAGTGCCAAATATCTATTACCATTTGCCTCATTTGTTGAAAAATGAAGGAAGCCTTCAACCTTCTGTGCAGGTTGGCCTTGGAAGGACAGGAGGTATGCTGATAATGATGGTTATTTCATGTTTTATATCTGGAGGACTTTCTAGTTTTAGAAATATAATTTACTGCATTACTTGGTAGATCAAGGACATCTCATTTAACTTGTGTGATACTGATATCCTTTGAATTTGCACTGAATTCAAGATGAAAGGAGCTTGGTTTCAGCTTTGCTCTTTTCTGCATAACCTCCATCACACCCCATGCCCTGTTAAGGTGCACATTAAGAAGCGTTTAGTTTGGATGAATTTTTTGTAACTAAAAAGAAGCAAAGCTGAAGCATTACAGATTCTGAACTGCTAATGGATATATCACTTTGGCTTTTCAGATTTGTGGGGCAGCCATGCATGGATATAATTATTTTAGTGTTGATGTTTCTGTTGTTCTGAACAGTATATTTCAATGGATAAATTAAGAGTTGAGACAACTAGGATAATCAGATATAATTGCATCTTTGAAATCTGGTCAGTCATTGGAGAGGGGGAAGAAAGAATCAGTGTTATGATGCAATACTATTGATCTCCCTTTTTTTTTCCCCTCATATTCCTCACAAATTCAGAGCTTTGATCATTAGGATGGAATCCCACTCTTGGAGGTCTAGAAAGTAAAGAGCATAAAAGCAAACCAAGCTGATAATACCTCAAAGTGTGTGTGTCTCTAAGCTTGAAGGCCCCACCAATAAATCCTTGTTTCTGTGCTACCTGACTTGAAAGACTTCTGTTACTGTCCACTAGACCTCCTCCTATTTTTTTTATTCTTCTCCTTGCTTTTGAAACAATCATTAGTTACTCCTGGCCTGTATTTTTTTTTGTTACTTCAGGAAGTTTGATTGTTTCTTCTTTTAACAGAAGGCATGCCTGCATGACAAATGTGTGGGCTCGAGCCATAGATTTACTTTTCTGCCTATAAACACCTTTTATTTTTGTTATTTGTGGAGGAAAAATCTAATATCCCTTTATTGTTTGAAGTGAAGTCTGTATTATATCCCACTGGGAATATATGACAGAAGTTTGAAATTGCAAAATAGGAATTGGAATTAGGGTTATTTATTTAATTGAACAGAGAGAGGAAATTCAGAGTTTTAAATTATTTTCCCATCTTCCCCTTTCCTGGTCACTGATTATTTGAGTGTTTTAAAAATTCAGAGCTTGTTAATGTGCAGTTGCTAGGCAAAGCAGACTCTGTGGAAGGATAAACAACATTATTAATAGTTGTTTGATTTAATATATTTATGATGTGGTAAATCATTTCACATAGGGGGCTCAGAATGCTGGTGCTGACTTCATGAAGTCTGCTTTATTCTTTTACTGTGCTCCTGCTGTTACCTGCCGTGTTCCCAGTAGGGAGCCAGCCCTGGGTTCAAGGTAGTGTGCAGAAGAAAGATGGAAAAGTTAAGGAACGTGGGAGTCAAATGGCCAGCTGAAAGATGGTGTCAATAGCGTTGTAGCTGGGGCCATATTGCACTGCATTTGAGGTGCTTTTGTCATGGATAAGAAATTTTCATTGAGGAATCTCTGTGTGATTCTGATGGCTTGGGCTTGTTTTTACAGAAGAACCAAACTGAGGTGCAACGAAAGTAATAGTGTTTTTCTGCAGTGTTTTTTTAAAAGATAACTTCTGAGAAGTTAAATACTTGAGTTGTGAAGAATGGTTATGTCAATTTGAAAATGAAACTGAAGTTAGGGAGTTTAATCACTCTATAAGTCTTGGTGCACCTTATCTGCTTAATAGAGTGGTTGTTGATTATTCCCTGTTGTGTTGGGTTTTGTGTGACAATGTTCTGGTAACGGGGGGGCTACAAACAGGCTTTTCTGAAAGGATGGCAGCAGCTTCCCATGTCCAATAGAATCAATAGCCCGAGGAGTGCCACTGGAATAACAGATTTAAGAGGGAGAGGAAAAATCATGCAAGGGCAATTGCAGCTGAGAGAGGAGTGAGAGTACGAGGGAGAGAAGTGCAAACACTGAGGTCAGTGCAGAAGTAGAGAGAGGAGGTGCTCCAGGTGCTGGAGCAGAGATTCCCCTGCAGCCTGTGGTGAAGACCATGGTGAGGTGGGCTGTCCCCCTGCAGTTCTTGAAGGTCCCTGGTGGAGCAGAGATCCATTGGCAGCCTGTGGAGGACCCCACATGAGCAGGTTGATGCCCAAAGGAGGCTTTGCCCCTGTGGGATGCCTGCACTGGAGCAGGATCCTGGCAGGACCTGTGGTCCTGTGGAGAAGCCCATGCTGGAGCAGGTTTGCTGGCAGGACTTTTGACCCCATGGGGGACCCACACTGGAGCAGTGTGATCCAGAAGGACTGCACCTTGTGGAAAGGACCCACGCTGGAGCAGTTCACGAAGAACTATATCCTGTGGGAAGAAGTCACATTGAGCAAGTTGATGTAGGACCATCTCCCATGGGAGGGATCCCATGCTGGGACAGAGGAAGAGTGTGAGGAGTCCTCCCCTGAGGAGAAAGAAGTGTCAGAGGCCATGTGTAATGAACTGACTGCAGCCCCCATTCTCCTCTGTGCTGCTGGTGGGGAGGAGGTAGAGAAATCTGGTATAAAGTTGAGCCCAGGAAGAAGGGAGGAGTTAAGGGGAAGGTATTTTAAGGTTTGTTTTTGTTTCTCATGACCCCATGCTGATTTGATTGAAATTAAATTAATTTCTTTGCGTCTGCTTTGTCTGTCACAGTAACTGATGAGTGATCTCTCCCTGCCCTTATCTCCACCTATGAGCCTTTCTTTAAGTTTTTTCTCCCCTGTCCAGCTGAGGAAGGGATGGATAGAGTGGCTTTTGTGGGTACCTGCTGTCTGATCAGGATCAGCCCACCACGTCTACACAATAATCTGACATGTCTAGGATTGCTGTTGCTGTTTGCTGTGTTTGTTCTGAGCGTTTGTGGTGATTGTGTTCATCGTGCTCCTGATGATGGGTGGTATATTTTTAAACTGTTTTTAATTACTCTTATCTCCTCCTTTTAATTCTTTACGTTTCTTAAACCATGCTTCATTGCAAGATTTTTGTTTTCCGTCTTGTGTATGAAGTCACTGAAAGCACATTTCTGGTTTGTTTGATTTCAGTTTCCATTGTAATGGGAATACCTACAGTGAAAAGAAAAGTCAAGTCTTACCTTACAGAAACTCTCCACTCCCTTATTGATAAGCTGTCCCCTGAAGAAAAACTGGATTGTGTTATGGTTGTCTTTATAGGAGAGGTAATCACTTAAATATTCTTATACAATTACTAATGTGCCTTTAATTACAAGTAACACTCGTTTCAGGAACTGATGAGGATCTACTTTTTCTTCAAGATGTAGACAGATGACTGTCTTCTTCCAGCAAAGAAAAGGAATAAGTGTCAGCACTGGGTTTCTGGGATACAATCCTGAAGAGCCCAGCTTTGTCTGTTTATCAAGGGAATGGTGGACATGGTTTAGTGGATTGGTTATTTCACAGATCTTATGCTTATACATAGTGACAAAGATGTGCTAATTACCTTATTCCTTCAACATCCAAATAGTGGCTGAGGAGCTCTGGTGTCGTAGGGGAGAGTTCTTCCTGTTTTCTTCATGCTGCTTAGTCCTTTGTCAAGCGAGTGCTGCAGTTTGAGATGTTAGGCACAGATTGTTACTGATTTTATTTTCCAGACAATGTGGACGTTTGAAGCGCAGACCTTTTTAATGGATTAATTCAGTGTTCAGTTGGACTGTTTGTTCAGTTTGGCTCTGATTTAGTGGAAATCACATTTAGGAAAATGGTAGAGTGCTTTCAGAAATAATTCAGTTGGATGCTGGCAATTGCGTGTACCTACATTGTTCTCTGCTTTTCTCAGAAGTGTGACTTGGATGATGGGAAATGTGTATATATATGTTTGACCTTCATCAGTCTAACAGTGTAGTGCTCTACTGAAACAGCCATTTATGAGTCCCACAGATGGAAATTCAAATCCCCAATTATAACTGAAAATGGTTTTAATTCTGTGAGCCAGTGTCCATTCAGGGATGAATCAGGGGAAAAATAGACAAGCATTTTAATACTTGTNACTGGAATAACAGATTTAAGAGGGAGAGGAAAAATCATGCAAGGGCAATTGCAGCTGAGAGAGGAGTGAGAGTACGAGGGAGAGAAGTGCAAACACTGAGGTCAGTGCAGAAGTAGAGAGAGGAGGTGCTCCAGGTGCTGGAGCAGAGATTCCCCTGCAGCCTGTGGTGAAGACCATGGTGAGGTGGGCTGTCCCCCTGCAGTTCTTGAAGGTCCCTGGTGGAGCAGAGATCCATTGGCAGCCTGTGGAGGACCCCACATGAGCAGGTTGATGCCCAAAGGAGGCTTTGCCCCTGTGGGATGCCTGCACTGGAGCAGGATCCTGGCAGGACCTGTGGTCCTGTGGAGAAGCCCATGCTGGAGCAGGTTTGCTGGCAGGACTTTTGACCCCATGGGGGACCCACACTGGAGCAGTGTGATCCAGAAGGACTGCACCTTGTGGAAAGGACCCACGCTGGAGCAGTTCACGAAGAACTATATCCTGTGGGAAGAAGTCACATTGAGCAAGTTGATGTAGGACCATCTCCCATGGGAGGGATCCCATGCTGGGACAGAGGAAGAGTGTGAGGAGTCCTCCCCTGAGGAGAAAGAAGTGTCAGAGGCCATGTGTAATGAACTGACTGCAGCCCCCATTCTCCTCTGTGCTGCTGGTGGGGAGGAGGTAGAGAAATCTGGTATAAAGTTGAGCCCAGGAAGAAGGGAGGAGTTAAGGGGAAGGTATTTTAAGGTTTGTTTTTGTTTCTCATGACCCCATGCTGATTTGATTGAAATTAAATTAATTTCTTTGCGTCTGCTTTGTCTGTCACAGTAACTGATGAGTGATCTCTCCCTGCCCTTATCTCCACCTATGAGCCTTTCTTTAAGTTTTTTCTCCCCTGTCCAGCTGAGGAAGGGATGGATAGAGTGGCTTTTGTGGGTACCTGCTGTCTGATCAGGATCAGCCCACCACGTCTGCACAATAATCTGACATGTCTAGGATTGCTGTTGCTGTTTGCTGTGTTTGTTCTGAGCGTTTGTGGTGATTGTGTTCATCGTGCTCCTGATGATGGGTGGTATATTTTTAAACTGTTTTTAATTACTCTTATCTCCTCCTTTTAATTCTTTACGTTTCTTAAACCATGCTTCATTGCAAGATTTTTGTTTTCCGTCTTGTGTATGAAGTCACTGAAAGCACATTTCTGGTTTGTTTGATTTCAGTTTCCATTGTAATGGGAATACCTACAGTGAAAAGAAAAGTCAAGTCTTACCTTACAGAAACTCTCCACTCCCTTATTGATAAGCTGTCCCCTGAAGAAAAACTGGATTGTGTTATGGTTGTCTTTATAGGAGAGGTAATCACTTAAATATTCTTATACAATTACTAATGTGCCTTTAATTACAAGTAACACTCGTTTCAGGAACTGATGAGGATCTACTTTTTCTTCAAGATGTAGACAGATGACTGTCTTCTTCCAGCAAAGAAAAGGAATAAGTGTCAGCACTGGGTTTCTGGGATACAATCCTGAAGAGCCCAGCTTTGTCTGTTTATCAAGGGAATGGTGGACATGGTTTAGTGGATTGGTTATTTCACAGATCTTATGCTTATACATAGTGACAAAGATGTGCTAATTACCTTATTCCTTCAACATCCAAATAGTGGCTGAGGAGCTCTGGTGTCGTAGGGGAGAGTTCTTCCTGTTTTCTTCATGCTGCTTAGTCCTTTGTCAAGCGAGTGCTGCAGTTTGAGATGTTAGGCACAGATTGTTACTGATTTTATTTTCCAGACAATGTGGACGTTTGAAGCGCAGACCTTTTTAATGGATTAATTCAGTGTTCAGTTGGACTGTTTGTTCAGTTTGGCTCTGATTTAGTGGAAATCACATTTAGGAAAATGGTAGAGTGCTTTCAGAAATAATTCAGTTGGATGCTGGCAATTGCGTGTACCTACATTGTTCTCTGCTTTTCTCAGAAGTGTGACTTGGATGATGGGAAATGTGTATATATATGTTTGACCTTCATCAGTCTAACAGTGTAGTGCTCTACTGAAACAGCCATTTATGAGTCCCACAGATGGAAATTCAAATCCCCAATTATAACTGAAAATGGTTTTAATTCTGTGAGCCAGTGTCCATTCAGGGATGAATCAGGGGAAAAATAGACAAGCATTTTAATACTTGTTGGTTCTATTGTCATCACATTTTAAAACTTTCCTTGAAAAGTTTGTAAACTTCTTACTTGTATCTGGGAACTGTTTCTTAGTGTTTTCTAGTGAAAATTGCTCTATTTTCATTTCTTTGATAGTCAAAAACTATCTGTTGGTTCAGAGTATCAAGAGATTCATTCCTAATTACTGGAATGCTGTGTTTTTCTTCACTATGGCAGTTGGAGAAAATTTATTGCCTTTCAGTGTGGTTTCTATTCAAGGTGTGAAACTGAGGTTTCATTTGTTTTGCTTAAGGAGGTCTGAGCTATGAAGACTGTCTGTTATCACTGGATTCTCTGTCTTCTGCAAAACTTGGAATAGTAGTGAAGTGTCCCCAACTGTGTAATCTCTTTTTGCCCTAGACAAGCCATATTGCCATATCTGAGTTTTCCACAGCTGAATAACTTTCTTCCTTTGAGTTGATGTGAAGTTCTCTTTCATGTTGAGAGTGATTCTACAGAAGTGACTTGCGAGGGAACTGAACACTGTTAACAAGGGAGCTATTGCTTCTGTGCCCGTGGAGAATTGTGTGGTTTGCTCTGGAGGGGAATAGAGTTACCCCCTATGTCTTACCTCTGTATCCCCCTTTTGGGAGCAGTACTACCTGCTTACTCACATACCAGCTTTGGGCACTGCGTGCCATGAATGTCTGGGAAAATTTGAAGAACCAAACTTAAATTCATATTCTGTTATAATTGTTCCCTAGATTTGCATTTCTTCTTCTTTACTCAATCCAATTTGATATCTTCCCTGCCTTACCATTTCTTTGACCATATTTTATATTTTGTTAAGTTCTTACAGTTTGTTTTGTAATTGCTACTGGGAAGTCTGTGAATGATTAATATGGTACATTAAATACTTCATCCTCAACTATGCTGTGTTTTTTCTGATTGATGGCATATATTTCAGCCTCTTTCTGCAAGGTGGAAAGTCTAGGTTTACTAAGCATTTTCCATGGCTGTTTGAAGGAAGGCCTACTCCTCTGGTAGGCTTCTGTTTCTCCTTAAACAGAAGGAAGGGCTTTATCCTTTAAAAGACTTTGTCTGTGGGGTATCCTAGCCTAAAATTCGTTAGATTATTGCTGTCATTTAATATGTGCAATAATGAAGGCTTATTTAAAAATACATTAGAACTTTGACCAACCCTGCTTGTATTAAAAATGATGGCAAAAGTTTCTGAAAAAGGGTATGGCCCCTGCTCAAACATATGTCCAGTTTAAGTACAGCAAGAAATGGTCATAGTGTGAGGTTATGTAATTTTGAAAATAAGCTTAAAATTACTCTCTGTGCCTTGTCTATAGCTTGTACCAACAGCAAAAAAAGCACAAGGCTTTACAAAGATGTTTTTACAAGAAAATTATATGAAAGATAATATTTAAAAATATTTTAGTATTTTTCTTGTTGTCTTTATTCAAGAAATCAAATTTACAGTGTTTAAGAAGCATTGCTGGGAGCCATAGTCATGAACTGTAATCTGTCTGTGCTAAGCGCCCTAAACCACTCTTCTAATACTGCTAATTTTTTAGGAGTTCAATCTCACTCATTTCTTGTAATTTCTAGAAAATAAATTAGAAGTCTAATGGCCTTCTGCAAACACCATCAACAGTGTAAACAGATGAGCTAGTAAATATAGATGCATTATGGTTGCTAAATAAAGAGATCTGCATATTCATTTACTGTATGGATATTTCTCAGTAATATAATTACACACAGTAAATTTCCATAGTGGAAGTTCAAGGAATTCTAAAATATCTCTGCTGATGTGATATCTAATCACCAATTTAAATAATTACCAGAATTGCTTGACAGTAAACTGTGCAATTGTCCTAGTAACTGACACATGTCTGTGTTCCCCAATTTGTTAAAATAACTTTATTGCAGAATAGTTCCCAGGTATTCATTAGGATGACTAATAAATAGGCGTGATTCATTATACCTCTATACTTCAAAATCTTTTTATTCCCCCTCGCTGTGTAGCTTGTTCATGGGCTCATCAGATGACTTAAAAACAAACGATTCATGTCCCATAAACCTCCTCTGTATGAGACCTTGCTTTCAGAATAAAACATAGGCTCTAGGTTTAAGAAATTATGAATTTCAGGTGAAAATTGTTGCCTAATATTTTTATTTAATAGGGTTTTTAATGAACACGGGAAACATGGCTTTGAAGTACTTCACATGATCATAACAGAACAACAGACACGTGTATATATATATGTGCACTACTGAATATGAGAGAAATTAAAATACTTTTCTGGTGTCTAAACAAAATTTTATTTTTTTTTCTGTTGGGGCATCTCATTTACAAGGAAGAAAATGCATCTTAGACTTGTTCTAAATATATCACAAATTATTGTCAGTCCGCTTCATTAATCAGAGATTGCACTTGGCACAGTCTTTTGTACAAACAGTAATCAGTGTGCACTGGGAAGAACTATAAACCCTTGATTCGACCAAAAATTTCAGAAGGACAAATCATTTCAGGAAGAATTAGAAGACACTACAGGTATGCAAAAAGGTTTTACCATTTCTATACGGTGCTGATTACATCTGACTAGGTAATAATTGCCCAGCCATTTTCTTCTTGGAGCACTAGGCTGCATATTACACTTTCTTCCATATTGCCTCTTTAAATCTTACTCTGTTGTTTCATATATATACATTAAGCTAGAAAAACATGTATATCTTGATTATCTTTTACTGTCACTGTGCCATCTCTTTATGTAAACAATGGCTACTAAATTAGAAGTTGCTGATCTTCAGTAGTGATCTCTCTGGGCTCCTATTGTGGAGAATCCTTTATTCATTATCATTTTTTGGGAAAGTTTCTGTACTGGTTGGGTCAGTGTGACACAAGCACCCAGCAAGGTACTACCCTGTGCACTGATATGGACAAAGCCTCAACAAATTAAGCACTGAGTGCACCTACTGGGTCAAACCTTGCTGAACCTGTTTTGTAGGTATGAATGTTGCTGTGCAATATGTAAAACTTCTCCACAAAATAAACAAGCCTGTATTTTCACCTCTTCTTGCAATGGGCCTGAATTATAGTTCCTTTTGATCAGCAGCTCTTGTGATAGGAGTATTTTGTCTGTCTTGCTCTCAAGCCAGATGTATTGTTATCATTCTAGCTACAGAGATGTTCCATGCATTCTGGTAATTTTCCAAAACCTGTGAGCTGCCCCTTCTTGGAACTGCCCTGGAGAGTGTGTTCCTACTCCTTGAAAGATCTGACTGTGCATCTTGAGTTGGAGAAAGACTGGTAGATCTTGGCATATATATATACGTGTGTATGTAATATATGTATTTTTAAGAAGATAAAAGCAAGACAAAGCTGTTGTGCCAAAAGATACTTTCTCTTCACCAAATAATATTAAAGGCCTTTGTTTTGTACATCTCACTCAAAACTGATCAGGATGAACACACCTTCTAGCTATACTGCCACCTCTTGTGTCTGAAAAGGTAGCTTGACCTGTCAGTGAGAATTGGAGATACTTAAGTTGTTATTGCAGTCCCTGCTTCTTTGACACCTAAGCTTTGGTACCCATAGAGTGTGGACTGCTGATACTGCACTCCAACACAGGATTTTATGCTTCTCTTTCTGTCTCAGTGACTAGCAAGGCTTTTATAAGGAATTAAACCAGTGATAAAATCTTTCTTTGATGTAAGAAAAGATCCTTGACAGGATTTGAAAACTTCAGTGTACCTGAGACAAATTTAGTATCTCAGCACAAAGATAAAATTCAGGACTGTGCGCTTTTCTCAAGCCCTAGACTTGATTGATTGAAATGCTTCCCTGAGATGCTTTCTGAGATGCACCTGGGCAACAGTAACTACTTGATGCTTCTGGTAAGGGAACGCTGCTATTAGTAGCCAGAGTTGTGTCTGATCTCTTTGATGACATCTAGGGTATTTGTGAGATGGGAACTAACAGGAATAATTTTATTTCAGATGCATTGTAGCTGTATGATTGAGTGAACAGACACTTTGAGTTTTTGACAGCACTATCGAATTTCTGCCTTCACCTAAAAATAATGAGGACAAATTCCTTCTGTCCTTCAATAAGGACACATATTGTTGAAGGGTACTTCTGACTGAACACAGCAACTGCCTGTCTTCTGGAAAACAAACCTTTTCAAGAATTTACAGTCTTCCTCAAGGCGTTTCTCATGTTGCGTTCTTGCCATATATGCTGCTTTCGGACTCCACAAAGCAATCTTCATCTGCAGTATGCACAGAACTAGTAGGAGGCTGTATGGCACTATCATAACTTGCATCTGAATGTCCTGTTTTGAATTGTCCTTGGATGCTTTTTGCTCTCTCTGGCCTTAAAAGCTAACCTTGTTCTCTGATGCAGTGTTGTTTCACAGCGTAATCCATACGGACAAGATTGAGGAGCTGATGTGCAGGACAGAAGGGTAGGGAGAAATGAGTGGAGTGTATTTGTATTCCTGCTGTTGCTGCCAAGGACTTTTTTGCATCTTGAAACCCTGTCCTGAACTGAATTGGGTTAATCACAGAAATGATTGGAAAGATATTTCTTGCCTGTGTGGTAGAGCAGGGACTTTCAGTAAGGGAGGGCTCATGTAGGGTACAGGCTACATTTTGCTTATGTAACGTTAGATGGCTGTGTTATGACAGTATTCTCAGTCCTGTTTTTTTTGCTTTGCATCTTGTTCTCATGCTCTCTGTATTTAATTTGAAGTCGCTGCTTCAGATTTGAAAGCAGGCTCTGTATTCCTGAGAATAATTTTTTTCAGCTGCATTTTCTGAACTCTAAAAGATATTGTTACCTTTTCCCACAGGCTTTATTTATATCCATAAGCTACTGCAACCGCTGGAAGCCACTGCTGCACTTTTATTCCTTAGGGCTTTTTCTTCACTGCATAAAAATCCCAAAATAGGTCCAAATGCCGCTTCAGTGGCTGGGTTTTTTTCTGTGTAAACTTGAATGCCTTGTATATGGGTAATTATATTCATATGTACTTTCACTGTTTCAAGGCAAACATATGTTTTCTTTGACTTTTCTGAGTGCTGTAATTTTGCATTGTTTCTTATTATTTGAAAAACAGTAAAATAATCCCACCCCCATTCTGCAGGATGATGAAAGATCAAATAATATCGTAGTAATTTATAAGCAGTGAAATGACCATACTATGCAGATTAGCATGGTTGTTTCCCAAGGAATTAAGAGGTGTCTGGCCAATGCCTTTAGTCATATTGTTTAGTTTTAGGTAGTCCTGCAAATAGTGTTGGTCTTGATATGATCCTTGTGGATTCTTTCTAACTTGAGATGTTCTATGATTGCACCCTTTTTTTTTTTTTTTGTCCTTTGGTCTTAAATGCCAGGGGTTTCCCTACGTTTTCAGAAACAGTCCACCTTCTGTCATTCTTCAAGGTATGAAGTCAGGATTGAACTATGAAAGGGTTGATTCTTAAAACTAGAAATCTTGGTTTTCTATGACAGTTGGCTAGCTGTTAATCAGAACTTTCTAACCTCTTGTTTTGTCTGCTAGCTAATATATTCTGCTGCTTTGCTGTGCACATGCTCACTCATAAAAATCAATAAAAAAGATTGGAAAGTTTACTGCTGCTCTGGTTCTTTCTGTGTTTGTTATGAATAGCAGTGTTTGTTCAGATAAACCCTGGAATAATTGCAAACTTGGAGCGCAGCCTCACTTGCCCTAGAGAAAGGTACTTTAGAGAATTGTAGTAATTGTAGTACAGCATTTTACCAAAACTGAGGAAGATTGAAAACTTCTTTCACTGATGGTCTGAAACTTTAGTTTGTTCCACAACAGACTCTGAGGCTTTTTTTGATAGAGATTCATCAAAACATCACAATATGCATTTCTTATGAAAATTGCTGACGGAAGGAGTTAAACCTTCCATATAGCCATGTTTACAGGCTTATGAAACTCCATAAATCTCATAGGTTAAAATCTTCTTTTCTTGCTGAAAGTTTAGATAGGCTCAAGGGGATGCTAATGAAGTACCTTGAAGATGAGTCTACAGAGGAATATTAAATACATAAAATGACATCTGTCTCAGGAAGTAATGTGAACTGAAGGCAGTTGCAGTGTTGATGATAGCAGGGTGTTGTGTATGCTTGTCCTGTTCTTGCTCTTTGCTGTGTATCTGCTCATGGCTGCTTTTGCTGCAAGCAAGATGCTGATGTGGATCAATCTTTGCTCTGTTGTGAACAGCTGAAAGAAGACCTCTCACTTCAACTGTTACTGCATTCTCCTGGAGATCAGTTATTTCATATGATTAGGAAGAAAGAACAGGCCAAAAGATTTGAACTGCTGATACTAAAATGACCACCTTTGTTTACTTTGTTATGAAATTCCCAGAGAGCCCCTCACCAGGACAGACTTGTTTGTAATGCTTCGTGTGCTTCATAGATTCTTTGTGGCTGGCAGTGTTAACTCTTTGGTTGGGGGCTAACACAGTTTTGCATTTAATCACTTTAAAGGGATTTGTTCTTAAAATACTTACTTATACTTCTTTTTTCATGGATCTGAAACTCCTAGAGATTATTTAATCAACCTTAAGAGTTTTACTAAGAAAAAATTATAGTTTTGATAGTACCTCCAGATTTGGTAGATAAAAACTGTAGTCCGAGATGTTGTGCTGCTATGATTGGGATCACCGGTGACATTTCCTTTCAATAGTTAAGAGCAGCACTGATATACCCTGAAACAGATTTTAAGTTCATCATATCTGCTACAAAGTCAACCTAGTATCTACCAGGCGGTCTTCACTGCAAGCCTAAAGACCAGTTCCACATTGTCTTTCATGGATGACTTCTTTTTATTAATCTGGATTTGTCTTGTCCTATTTAAGGTTCTTGAAGACAAGCAGTCTGTGTCCCACAGGTCAATAAAGAGGACTTTATGTCTTATTTTGTCAAGGCACTTTCTTCCTTGAAAAGGGGGAATAGATTTTGGTCAATAATACATTTTTTTTCTGTTGCCTCTAAGTTACTAACTGAATTTATTGATACTGCTTGAAAGATCCTTAGATTTAATCTAGCTGGTCCAGATTTCCTTTCATTGCTACCCTGCAAAGTCTTCTGTCTACCTAACTCTTCTCTTGGGTATAGTCACAGCTTGATTGAATTTACGGCTTATTCTCATACTTATTTCATGATGTTGTGTGAATTCACTTTGAAGTGCCACCTTCCTGGGACATGTCCACAGCAAAAGGGTGTTGGCAAATATTCTGTTTAGTGTTAGACTGGTCAAGGGGAGGATTTGGTTGTCTCTCAAATTCTGATGTAAAATGAGGACAGTCAACCTGCTGTTCTGAGGGGGAAGAGGTTGGTGTTGAAATCCTGGTTCTGAATCTCAGATGCTGCCAGTAGATATAAATACAGCTGTTTATTTAGAAATGATGGCAGAATACCAAGTTTTTAATGCATTTGATTATGTGAAAATTAGTGTCAACTCTTCTAATCCCCATATTCGTTTTCGTTCTAAAAGTGGCATCTCCTTTTGCACTACAGTGTTGCAGTGATTGTTGATTCAAAGGAAAGGTTACCCCTAAACCAGCAGTCATATTTGCTGTTCTTCCTGTTCAGAGCAGCTAGGCCAGACCTTCTTGACTTTGTGTGACAGCAACCCAGATTACAGTATGAGATTGGAAGACAACAAATTTCATCTTTTTTAATGTGACCCTGTTGTGATTGCAATGCTGACTGGGAAACTGCCAACCTTCTGTGTGAAGGACGCAAGTAGTGGGAAGTCGGGTAAAAACCCCTCCTATTCCAGACTTTTTTTTTAATCCTGATTGTGGTGCTTTCTGTATAAGTGCGGGAGGTTTTAAAGGCAGGAGCAATGCTTTATGGTAGTCAACAAAATAGGTCACTCTAGGGAGACTTGCACTAAGGCACAGGCTTGTGATCTAGTTGGCATGAAGTTTGGCGTTTATTTTAATCTCTGGAATACATAGAAACTAGCTGGGTTTCTGCTGAGTATATGATGTATATATATTTATATATAAATGCTGTATCTTTCTATGCAATTACAGTATGGACTGTTTTACAAATATTGGTGTTATTAATACTGGACTAGTGGCATGCCAACTAGAAATGCAAATTTTTGTCTTTTTCTTATGACGACTGAACTGCTATTTCTGTATTTTTAGTCTTTAGAAGGTTTTGAGAAAGAAAAAAATGCTTCAGATAAAGCTGGATATACTAAAATTATTTTTAGGTAGTCATTAGGTCACTGATTTGCAACTGTTACTTGAAACAGAAAACATTATGTCTTTAACTCCATTCTATTAATTGTGTATGAACAATCCATATATGTATTTAAACACTTAGTGATTATCAAGGTCCACATGGACTTGTGAGTCTCCTTGTATGGAATTCACTGCAAGATGAGTTTTAAAGTGTGAATACCCTCTCTGCTTGTTCAAACTTCTGTCCAGCACTAGGCATAGCACTTACAAAGAAAATATGTGTGAAAAAATTATGACAAATGCTTTTTATTCACATGCTCTTGTGGTATTTAGAGCCTGCTTTTGGAAGAAACCCACTGGTGTTGTCCTTTTTGAAACGTGTGCGTCACTGGCATTATGTTGGATTTCATAAAAGTAATCTTTAAAAGTAGAAATGGTGATTTTTTTTTTTAAGATCAAGGGGTAAGCACCCTTATCAAACAAGATTAGCAGTTCTATAGAAATGCTTGGGAGGGATTTATTCTCTGTGTATAATCCTTTAATGATATCCTGCGTTACAAATTCATCAGAAAAAGTATGAACTGTTCTTTGTTTCTAGCATTTCAAAGGCAGCTCTTTCTCCAGAATGCTCATGAGCCACCAGAATCTGGGTTGATTTATAGACTAAATTTTCTTTTCAAAAACTTAAATAGTATGTTATTAGATTAACAAGTATAACAAAGATCAGGGGTTTTAGTCATGAGTTCACAAACTCTGTTTTCCTGTAGTGCATGTGTACAATGATGTTGAATAATCAGCCAGAAGAGTATGTGTGTTCAATGCACTGTTTGCAGAAAGATTTCTGTGGTAGTAGTTTCTTATCTATTATTATTCTATAGTAATAATATGAAGTTCTTTCCACACAAACATTCAGTGATGATTTAATCATTAAATGCATGAAGGGTAGCAAGAAAATATAAACAATTGCCTGTTAAGTGCAGATATGAGGTAAACATTATTCCCTTCTGCTTACAAAAAAAATTGCTTCTTCTCATATTAGATGTAAGACATAGTTACTTGTGTGATGTGTTCTTGCACTATTCCGATAGCTTACACGCTGGAAGTGATTTTCAAGGACAGGTGCCTGCGATGTTTGCACTTCATTCTTTTGAAATGCAGCTCCAGCACCATTAAGTATTCTATTAATTTTTTATGTTTGTTTTTGTTTGTTTTTTTCCAGACTGATCTTGATTATGTTAATAGTGTTGTTGCAAGCCTGGAGAAAGAGTAAGTTGTAGTTTTAATGGGGGATTTCTTAGCTTGTTGGTGGGTTTGCTTTTTGATTTTTCCTAAATTGGGTTGTGATAAGTAATTAAAAAAACTACTCTAGAAATAAGAGATTATGCCTTTTTGTTTTGGAGGGCTTTGGACTTTTGAACAAAAAAGTAATAGATGACAAATTAAGATATAGTGATTCAGTCAGTTAAATTGTACAACAAAAAGTGGGCTTAAATTATTTGGTGCAGCATAAACAGATGGGTTTGTTTTAACGTGAATGGAAATTTGTGACATCTGTGTTAGGGCCTTGTATTCCATATGTTCAAAGAGAACTGTAGGAAAAATCACTAGGTTCTGAAAAAAGAAAGGCAAAAGAAATGTTTTGGATGTAGTTTGATTCTGATTGGTGAGAGCTGATATTGCTCTGAAGGACATGCTAAGAAAAACAGTACTTTCTTATATAGTACTTCTATTTTATACGCCTCATTTGAATAAGTCATTTTTGTAACCAGACACAATAACTGTACCAACAGAAAGCAAACAGGATGTCTACAGAACTCAGAATCTCTCATATGACTGTATGTTTCTATTGACAGGTTTTCTACAGAGATCAATTCTGGCTTGGTGGAAGTAATAGCCCCTCCTGCATCTTACTATCCTGACTTGACAAACTTGAAAGAGACATTTGGAGACTCAAAAGAGAGAGTGAGGTAAGTTTATTTCCCCAGATCTTTTCCCATCTTCTCCCACACCCACACTTTTGTTGTTTATAAAATGGCAAGTGGGATGTGAATTCTTGAAATGTTTTCTTACTGTAATTCTTGCAAGTGTGGGGATGCTAAAAGTGCTCTGTGAATCCATCTCATTCCAGCTGATCATGCTGTTCTGTGCTGGGTTTAATTCATTTAGGCTTAAATTTTGGGAGGAGAAATGAGATTTGATGTATTTTTATTCCTGTATGTAGACTCTTGTTTACTGCTTTTCTTCCTAAAATACTTCCTGTAAGATCCAGCAGTTCCTGCTAAGTTGCCATTTAAAGTGCATGTGTGTTTCTGGTGAAATGTCAGGTAGTTTTCACAAAATCAGATTCAAATTAAACCAGTTTTATGTCTGTATTTAAGGATAAGGTGAAAACTTTGTTCTTTTTTTCAGACAGAGGATTTCCTGAGGGAACAATGCCAAAAGTGGCTGTCCTAACATTTCACTAATATGCTTCATTCTTCATAGTGAGATTTACTTTATATTGCCAGCGTGTATTGAAAGAACCTTTTTTCAGAAACCTTAAGCTTTTGATTTCATTTCAGATGGAGAACAAAACAAAACTTGGATTATTGCTTTCTTATGATGTATGCCCAGAAAAAGGGAGTTTATTACATTCAGGTAAGTTTCTCTTCTTTATTTTGAGACAAGTCTTAAAATGAGTTTCCAGAAACTCTGCCACTGGACACATCAGAACAACCTACACAGAACAGAGATAACTTGATGCCATAGTTTGAGGACATTAAGTATGGTGGTTATGGTATATGAGGAAATAATTTGAGGAGGGCACTGTCTCTGAAGGAAAAGGTAATTTGCCCTGTGTGTCTTATCTTAAGATGCTTAGCCAAAAAGTGAAGGAATCCAAACAGATTACCTACTGTTTTTAACTTGTCCCCCAAATGAATTATGTTTGAGTTGCCTAGACAAAAAAATGCCAGCATAGTTTTTAGTGTAAATCAAATGAAAATCCATTTTTTACTTTCTTCTGAGGGCAAGTGCAGTGTCACTTGACTGTTGAGTGTAGAAACATTTTCTTTTTTCTTTTTTAAAGAGGTTTCCAAGAACAGAGTTAAGCAGTTCTTTAATTTAGCTCAGAATTGTTCCTATGATGTGTTTCTGCTTTGAAGTCGAAGTCTTACCTACAAGTATTGCAGATTTAGTAACTGCGCTAATGGTCTTTATTTAGATTTTGTGGCTGTGTCCTTAGGGTGTAAAGTCCCACACATTTCATCTAGTTTTCACAAAGCTGTGCTGACTCCTCTCTGGGAGCTGTTGGAAGTCTCAGCTCTCTTGGAAGCTGAGCAGCCAATAACACAAGACAGTCTTTGGTACTGAACATTAGTTCTGGCACATGGGGGAGAGCACTGGGAGAAAGGACAGGAGGAGCAGGATCCTTAACGCACCAATGGTCTGTACTTAGGAATTAAAGGGGTTGTAGCACCTTGTGTTGGCAATTCTGCTGCCTGGACTGGGTGGTTAGTTTGAACTGTGTGCCTGGGCTTTTACTGGGCAGTCAAAGCCAGGTGAAATGAATCCCACCTCTACAGACAGTGTGTCTCAGCTTCTTGTCTCACAGGAGAAACTCTTTCAGTGATGTTAGGTTTGTGAGTAGACAGACCTGTGTTTGTGTACAAGTAATACAGGTATTCTGCTTGTTCTCCTGATCTCACTTAGACTAACATTATTTCATATGGATGATTTTTCTCTGAAGAAAGAAGCTGAAAAAGCAGTATTCTCAGTTAAGAAGCTGAGATGTTTGTTGATTCTTACTATATAGAAGGATTCTGTATTGGTTCTTCACAAAGAGACAGACTGATCCCTACAAGTTATTCCAGTCTATGGCACCTTTATTTTATATCTGTGGTAGGATTAGAAATATATGTCTCTGTGTTAGCAATGTTATAAATCAGTATTTGCTAGCTCTACTTTTTCCTATTGCTTTGGTGAGGCTTTTTTAAAATTATTTACACTGGTATCACTGCTACCTTTCTCTAGCTTGAAGATGACATCGTTGTCAAGCAGAATTATTTCAGCACAATAAAAAATTTTGCGCTTCAGCTCGCTTCTGAAGATTGGATGATTCTAGAATTTTCTCAGCTGGGTTTCATTGGTAAGAAAATGGCCACTTTTGTAGTTTGAAAGAACACATTCATCCTAAGACTGTGCATTAATAGTGATCTGACTTCAAAGCTATCTTCTTTGTACTGGAAATAGAGCAAGAGGTGTAAATTCATTGCCTACTTTAGGAACTCTAGTTTAACTCATGGTTGTTGGTTTTGCCCCTCATTTCCTGCATATACTTTTGTCGACTGAGGCAAACTCAAACCGTTGGAAAAGAGGGAATTTTTATGATGAAAAGTTAAGTTATAAAAATACTAACAATCAAACTGCAAGGCATGACTTACTTTGAATTTAGCTGCTAATGAAACAAAAATGTCACACAACTGACTGAAGTAAAGAAAAAACCATGAAAACTAACTTCTCCTAAAATAACTTTGTTTGTGTTGGTGCCAAGATTTCCAAGAATCAGCAGGAATCACTTTGTGTTTGTTACAAAGCCTCTTCTTTCTCTGTCTTTCTAATTCATCAGGGAGAAGTTATGGCACTCTGCTCTTTCCTAGGTGTAGTTCGAGTCTATTTGTCATTTCCAATGAGCAACAGGGAGAGAAGTTAATGCAGGATCTTGGGTTGTTGTGGATTGACTGCCAGGGTGCTGTGGAAATTACATTGTGGTTCTTTGCTCTTACACTAACATGTTTTTATAGAGAGATACTAAACTACAAAAAAGTAATGAAAGAGAAGTTTTGAAGGGCCTTTACAAATAAAAAGGTTATTTCATTAGTGCAGTGATGTGTCATGATTTGTTTAAAAGCGATAAGCTGTAGATATGCAAGGAAAAATCAAAAGCTAGGTCAGACTTCAGAGTTTCCTGTTGTCAACACAATTCATTTCAATATGAAGTCTGTCATTGAGATCAGAAAGAAAATCCTGCATATAACAGATAAAGTGAAGCCCCAGGTTCTGTCATTCTCTTGGAAATTCTTCTTGTTCACTTTACTTTGGATCTGCTTTTCAGAGAATGGTGTCATTTTTAGCTCAGTGACCCATTATGGTCATACTGAGAACTGAGAATGTTGGCACCATGTGAATTAGTACTATCCCGTTTCCAACTAAGCATCAGGTGTGCGGTAGTTCCCTGACTTTCATGATCTCTGAGGTTCCTGGAGTAGAAAGAAATTCTCTCTTACACATACTGTGTTAGGGTACAGAATTGTACTTTGTACACTTGCTTTCCAGTCTAACTTAGAGAAACAATGGAGAGGAGGAGGGGAAACAGGCAGAGTGAAGTCTCCTTATATACCTGGCCGCCACATAACTAATCTCCTTGGTTGCCTTAGGCTACCATCAGAAATGCACTGCTGCTGAATAAATTATGGGACTGGTTTTGTGGCCTGAGAGGTGGGAGAAAAAGGAAATGAAACTGCCTGGTATAAAGAATTTAAATAATTTACTATAGCCTTTGCCCTAAATAACTTGTCTCTTGGGTTGGGGAGCCCCTTGCAATATTCTGTTTATGTGTCAGCAAAGACTGTTTAAGTACCAGCATCTGATTAGACTTTGTTTCCACTTTTGAACAGTTAAACACTAACTCCAGCTAAACACACAATTTGAGTTTTAGCTCCAGTCCTAATTGCACTTTAAAGAAAAATTCTGTATGAAGTTTCTGGGCTGTAGAAGTAATTTACAGTTATTCTACATTTGCTTGATTTAGTAGCAAAGTGTACTTGCTTACAAATTGTCATTTTGTAAGATTGATGTGGCAAAAATGTGGATGAAACAAGCGGTTTAGAACATGCACTCTCCCTCCCATGCAGTAGTGTTTCAGATCACTTAACTTGCTTAATATTTGTGTATTTCAGACCCCTTTCTGTTCTCAGTGCTGCTATAGAGGGCACAGTGTCTAAGCCAGAAGGCGTAGGTAGATAGTTCTTAATAGTGAGACTTGGCTTAATCAAGAACACAACTGTTTAAAAGTATCTTGGTTTTTTTATGCTGTCTGTATACTTTTGGTCAGTGTGGGCTCTGAAAATGGCTGTAGTTAAATTTATTTGTTAGCTCCTTGTATCCCTGTTCTTTTTTTCCTTGTATCAAATTTGTTTGTCTCCTTTTAATTAGATTATATCAGTAGAATTTCAGATGCATTTAGCTATGGCTGCACATCTTAATCTTGCTTTTCTACCTAGAAAATTAAATTAGATTTTTTTCTTCTCCCCAATGTAGCTACTTATGATGCTTTTAAGTTTTGAGAGAAAAGTTAGTATTCATGAAAGCAACTAAAACTTTTGGCTTTGAGATACATTGGTGTGCTGTAACTATATATTGCATGGAAATTTTATGCAAGTAATGTAGATTGGCCTCATCTCTCATATCCCTTTATGGATCTTGATGGAGACTGATACTATGGTTATTTGGTAATGCAGATAGCTATGGGGAAGAGCAAAAGTAGTTTGTAATTTGGGATGAGTTCTATGCATAGATGTCTTAAGAGAGAAAGCAGAGCACTGAATTCATAGAATCATAGAATGGCCTGGGTTGGAAGAGACCCTAAGGATCACCTGGTTCCAATGCACCTGCTGTGGGCAGGGACAACTTTTACGAGACCAGGTTGCTCAAAGCTCCATCCAGCCTGGCCTTGAGCACTTGCAGGGTTGGGACATCCACATCTTCTCTGGGCAACTGTTGCCTAGATGTGACTGACTTTGAAATAATCCTTAAAAAAGAGAAGTGTGGCTGATTCAGTGTAAGCTATTGAAAACCTTGATCAGCTTGCAAGTTTGCTAGGTAAAAAATTTTTGTCATAGTGTATTTCTGACCTGAAAATTTAATTTATGCAAGTTCTACACAAGAAAGTGACAAATGTAGCTATTTAGGCCCACAGCAAGATTATAGAATTCTGTCACCTCTGCCACAGAGCAGACATTGCTTCCTTTGTTTTTTTTAATACTGAAAGCATAGTCTTAAGTGCTGTCAAGTATCTAATAAATAATGTGTGAGATGTATGATGCTTCTCTAAGAAGCTCTGTGGAAGGAGATGCATCTTTTGCTCTTCTGGATTCTGGTTTGCACTGCAGTCCCTGTGACACAATGTAGGAAAGTCCTACGAGCTTTTTATGAGAAATACTGATTTATTGTCCAACTGCCTGTGAGCTGAAATGTTTTTCAGAGGAACTGCAATACTCTGCATTGTAGCTATGCCAGCTGTCACAGTTAATGGAGTGGTCTGAAATCAGCCTTTAGATTGTTTTATAAAGTTCCTCTGAGTCTTACTGTGCCCTGATGTTTTAAGGCCTGTTGTTCTGATTACAGTTTTGCTCAAGCTGTGCACATAGTTGAAGTTTGGGGAAGAGTAGATCAAGTCAAACATTTGAGCTTTAAATAACTTCAAAGAGGTTCTGGTTTTAATGCCAGTAATTTGCATATCATTAACAGGGAAAGCATTGAAAACATCAACCATAGTTAGACTTTGTGCTTGTGGGTATAAAATTATTGTTAGTGTAGACTGGTACACTTAATGATTCTTATGCAGAAGAATGAAAATGAATGATTTAGATCTTTGAAGTTCAGAGAATTTTAGCAAACAAAGTGTTTTGTTTCAAGTGTGTCTTGTATTTGCCAAAAAGTACTGAGGGCCAGAAGAGTTCACTAAGGATGGCATTTAAGTGAACTGAAAAATGGGTACAAATCTTAGCAGAGCTCAATGAGTAGCAGAAAGGGGTCCACATTTTTTTTTCACTCCAGGCTATCATTTTTATCAATAAATAACATGGAGAAAGTCTGCTACATATTGTATATCTCTAAGGGTTTATGGAGCAAGATTCTGCCTTTGAGTCTTAGTTCTTTTGGATTTTGAAGTTTCTTTCCAGTTTGTTTGGGTTGTATGCACCCGGAATCTGAAACCTCTGAAACGTTGTCAGCAGCGTGTGTTGGATTTATGTCTGTTCCGATGTTCTGTACCAAGTGCATGAACACAGTGCAAGGTGAGCTGTCACTTCAATTCTCTCACGTTGCCTTTGGTTTGGGGCAGTGCATGTTGACTGCAGTTTTTCACTTAGGCTTGATGATCTTGGACTGTGTGTTGGGGATGGCCAGTGGGCAGTCTGTAGGCTGGATTGGGATGGCATCTCAGTGGCTCTATGGCTCATGGCACTTTGCTCATGCGCTGCCGTGTGGGAGGCTGCAGGACTGAAGGACCTTAGCGAGTGCTGTCACTTGTTCTTGGGCCATGGCTATGCCTTACGGAAGCCAGGCTGCTGCTGCTGCTGCTCTTACTTAGAAGGGACTAAGCAAGGGCTTGGCTGATTTGAATTCAGGGGGGCTGGGTGTTGGATCTGTGGAGTAGGAGTTGTACTGGGCTGCTTTCTGTCACAAGGACTAGCAGTGGACAGCCAGGGTTCCAGAGCTTTGAAGACCTGTTTTACCAGAGACTTCACTGAAGAGCCTGGTTTTTGAGCTGCAGTAGGAAGAGTGTTCCGGTGGAAAAAGGGGGGACATGGATCAATGGCAGAACTTCTGTGCTGGTGGTGTCCTGAGACCAAAATGACTGATGAGGGATTCAGTGTTACACAGAAGGACAAGGGGCTTGGGCAAAGGTGTGCTAAGCTGTGTGGAGGGTGGTGACAGCATTTCAGAAAGTCATGTGTGAACGTCTGTCCTTGGTTAGTGAAGGGAGACAAGGGCTTCTCTCGGGAGCAGGGTGTTGCCTGTTCATCTTCACTCCAGTGATCATTAGGAATTAATGTGAGGCGGCTTTGTTGAACACTTCCATGCTGCTGGGCAGTGAGTAATCCAGAGAGGCCACTGGGGTCTGAAAATGCTAGTGCAGGTACAGCCAGCTGATGCTTACCTCGCTTATTCTGACTAGTTGCAGTTGGATGTAGCAGGGTGGCTTGGGGTTTTTTTGTTTGGATTTTTTTGTGGTGTTTTTGTTTTTTTCCTGGTGTGTCCTGGGACATCACTGTGGTAACTAGACTATTCCCCAAGTCTGGGGTGGTTGGCTGCGTGGTGGACGGTAGTGTGCTGGCCTAGAGGAAAATGCCTCTGGGCCTCGACAAGTATACCAGAGGGAGGTAAATAATTTGTTGATATCCTGTTTCTATTTTAGATAAAAAGAGGATAACTTAGAGAAAAGAGTAAATTCCTACTCTTACCTTCAGTCTTGTTCTTAGTTTATTTAATTGTAGGTAAGGATACTGTACCTTAACACTCAGTTTTGAGTGACATGGTCTGTGAGTGATGACAACTAAAGACTATAATCCTTGTACTCTTCAGAAGATGAGCTAGTCAAAGGGGAAATTGTCGATCTGATTCTTTTGCTCTGTCCTTGGGACGAAGAAGAGGATTCTAGAGTAGCATGACTGTATGTAGAAGAGGATAAACTGTCCCTTCAGTCTGCTTGCATTAAGATTGGAGCAATACTGTGAGGATGTTTCTGTCTTCTGAGTCACAGGGCATTGTGCATCTCTCTGACACCACGTGGAAAGATCTTCTTCCTATGGAAGCAGATGTGACTTACAGACTGCCTCAGCATGTGTCATCTAGAAAAGATGGTTTCAGTCCCATAAACATCACAGAAACATCTGATTAGTCCCATTTTTCAGTTGGTGTTTGATTAGGGTTCATCGTATTTTTCTCTCCTCCTGCCCTATGCCATTGAAAGCAGTAGGCAGAGATGAATCACCAGGAAAATTGGGCGCCTGTTTAGTTGGAAGTGTGACAAGCTGAAGGCTGTTATTCTGCATGAATATTTTGCACAACATTGTACAAATCATACGATTGTTTCCTACCCGTTTTTAAATATTTACTTCCACAAATACTATTAAACAATATGACAATATAATGTGTAAATAGTAACAATATACTAATAAAAATCCTGACATCTTTCTTATCCTTTAAGAATAAAACTTTGCAACTATGCCTAGCTTAGTAAGAGTTGTCCCTTGTGTAGTGGGAGCTTCAAATTTTAGTTTACAGAGTACTTTCAAATGGATATACCTATTTAAAAAACTCATTGGAACAACCACTTACAAGTGATGTCAATGCTTTTGCTTTATAAACAGTCAAAAGGTTTCTGTAAGGGACAACTTTGATTTTGCAATGTCAGGTCAGTTATTGTTTTACCACGTTTACTTTTTCACCCCACTGTGTAAATGGTCTACTTTGTGAATATAGCATCAATCCAGCAGATGAAATAATTGCCACTTGTGTCAGATGCTTCTTCTGTATTTGTTGCACTGCATCATGTTGCAAAATCACTCAGACCTCTCTAAACTCATCTCAAAATTCCACAATAAGTATTCTTTCATTGGTTGTGTTCTTAACCAATTTTACACAAGTCATAAAGAAATGAGATTGCATCATACCTGTTTTCTGGAAAGGGCAAGGCTCTTTAGGGGATTTCCTAACTATGTATTCCCTTTTTGAGAAGATGAAGGATCTTGCAGTTTGAGATCCTCGCATTCTCTAAGCAAATCTCTGTATGTAAGGGTCTGATACCTGGTAGTGTCAGAGCTCAAACAATAGGGCACTTGCAACTTTATTTTCCCTTAAAAAATAGCCTTGTTGGTAATACATGTGAGCTAACAACCTGGCATATCTACTCTGGGATTTTGTATAATGTACAAAGCTCAGTCACCTGTTCCAGTAGAGAAATGTTCCATCCTTGTCATAACAGGGATTTGAACTCCCCGCTCCTTGTGATAATCTTCTGTGGATTATAGACTTCAGTGAGGCCCCAAAGAAGGAGAAGTAACTGAATGCCTGGCTCTGAGTCATAGTCCACATGTACAGTCACAGTGAAAACGTATGTTCCTCATCATTGAAGCCTAGATAACATTTTAACTTTAGCATAGTGCTGGTTCAGGGTGATACTTCAGGCATATCCTCTCTTCTGTTAATGTAAATGCAAACATCCTCGATAATGGCTTGGTAAGATAGACTCCTCGCACCATTTCTTCACTTTCACTTAGCCACCTACTCAAGCACAGTGCTACACTGCTGGTAGCTCTTAAGCTTCATATAAAACATTGTTCCCAATTTGTTTGTCATCCAGACTAGTCTATATGGCTCTTTAGGGGCCTTTCCAAGTAATTTTATCCTCTTGTAGATGAGAACTGGATCCCATTTTCTGATGAGTGTGGGAAGTGTTTTGCTACCAGAGAGGGGAACCTGTTCCTAATGTCTATTCCAGATGTTTGTCCTAAGAGCAGGAGAAACTATTAAAACCTCTAGCACTTGTGGAATTTGTTATTTCGAAAGCCTATGAAGGCCTCCTCACAAGTAGGAAAAAAAACTCCAAAACCTTTCTCATGTGTGAGTGCTGTGTGTTAGTGTGTTGTACAGGACTCCAAAATGTGGAGAGACAGAAGATGTGCATAGAAGAACTTCTGTTGGACCCTGACCCATTGATGCCCATGTGCCCCAAGAACACATCCCTGTGTAATTCAGCACTGCCCACGTCTCAGCACCATCTGCAGAACTGAAGCACTTCAGCCCGTGTCTTCCTGAGAGATGCATTGACATGTAATCTTTCTTGCCTTCTCCATTGTAGCCTAGCAAAGTAGTGGCAGACTTCATCTGCAGACCCTGTTGTGTTTTCTGAATCTGCCTTCAAAGCTGGAACTGCCTTTGAGATTTTAGCTGGCATGCAATCATAGAATCATTTTGGTTGGAAAAGGCCCCTAAGATCGAGTCTAACCACTGACCCAGCACTGCCAAATACACCACTAATCCATGTCCCCAAATGCCACATCTACATGTCTTTTAAATACCTCCAGGGATGGTGACTTAAGCACTCCCCTTGACAGCCTGTTCCAGTGCTTCAGTGCGATCCCTAGTACAAGGACTTGTCAGCCTGTGTTGCTCCTGGTTGTCTTCATACAAGGCACCTTTTTTTAAGTGCTGCATTCAGTTTGACACGGTAGCCACCTTTCTCTTGAGACATCTGTACTGGCAGAGAAGTGTGTCCCAGAACCTCATAGATGGTTGCTCATGTTGATAGTAAACACTTTCTTCATCAACAGTAAGTTTCCTTCTTTTGCAAAGGCCTCCTTTAAGCCTCACAGTTTTCAGGGTTCCCAAGAATGCTTTAGCACAGTGCCACCCAAAATGGCACTGTGCTGTGACCCAGAAGTCCTACTGTTGGCCGGTGCACTTCTGAAAAGAACTCCAGTTGCAGTGGGCTGTCTCTCTTTTATTGAGTTGTGTTGTCTAGTAGCTATTTGTTCTAGCTAGTATGTTCTAGTAGCTTCCTTCTTTCCTTTTGATTTTCTTCACAGAAGGATCTGAAGTTAGTGATAGATGTTCCATCTCTGCTTTTTGTACCTGCAAAAGCTGAAATTGTGTGACTGGGCAGGTAGCACTTGCAACAGCTCATCATCTCAGATGCTTGAAGCCTTCATGTGACATGGGGAATAATAAGGCGCCAGTTCATAACTCTTCTTTCTCTGTTCTTTGCAAACTGACTATTTCTGTTCTTAAGGAGACTGCATTGTAGTATACATTGAATATTTTGATACATTACAAGATACATTACAGGAATTTCTTGTTATAATAGTTGGTTTATTTAGTTGAAAGTTACTGAACTTTACTAACATTGAGGTTTCAAGTTGCTCATTGCTGATGTTTCTTGTTTTGGCACAAATTTATCATCTGTTGTCTTGCTGATTTCAAAAGACAGTGTTATCTCTAAAGTAACTCCAGCTATTCTTAATGTCGCCACAGGTAAAATGTTCCAGTCTCCAGATATCACTCTTATTGTAGAGTTCATATTTATGTTTTATAAGGAGAAACCTATTGATTGGCTCCTGGACCATATCCTCTGGGTGAAAGTGTGTAACCCTGAGAAAGATGCTGTAAGTTTGTTTTTATTATCAAGTTTCTAAAATGTTTTTGTGATGGTGAATGAGTTGATTTTCGTGAGCTGGAAGCATAGTGTGTACTATGGTTACTGCATGTTCTGGGAGAGTCTTCCTGTGCAGATTTTTATTTCAAAAAGAACTTGAGAGAGAATTCTCAAAGGCAGTATAACTGTTATTGCTTCAAATTTTGGAGATAGGTGCAATAGGATGAAAAGCAAAAGTTTAGCTAACTTCTGTGTGTAATAAGAGTGCTGAAATAAACTTGTACATGTAACTGCTGCTGAGGCTCTGCTCTGAGTGCCACTGCTTGTTTACAGTCTTAGAGAAGGTTCCAAATGGGGAATAAACTTTGGATTTTGGTCCTTCATTTCTCAAGTAGCACCCTTGCGGAAAGACTGAATAAACATGTTCTGTGCAAGAACCGTGAACAGTGTTATATTTGCACAGCAGTCTTGGTAGATTTCTGGAATGAAAACAAGAACAGCAGGATAAATAGGCTTAGGTTCTTACCTTGTGTTGGTTTTTACTAATGTGACTTTTTTTTTTTTTTTTAAATCCCACCCTTCCTTTTTCCCTCCATCATTCCAGAAACATTGTGATCGACAGAAATCTAACCTACGGATACGCTTCAGGCCTTCTCTTTTCCAGCATGTTGGCCTCCACTCTTCTCTAGCAGGGAAGATCCAGAAACTCACAGTTAGTAGCCAATATTTCCCTTCTGTTCCTGAGCAGGCTGATTAAATGAAAAACTTTGTGGTGATTGAGAAAACAGGCATTTTCTTGTTGTCTTGCATTTTAAAGCATAGTGTATATTGTTCCAGTTGGAATTAAATCTGATGTAAACTGGTTACTATGGAGTATAAGAAGTGCCAGTCCCAGTTTATGTGGATTTTTGCTAGGGGATATTTTTTCTAATTTTTTTCCTTTAATGGCATGCTCATCTTATTAATAAGTACAAGATCTGATGCACCCAAAATGACTACATGCATTCATTTTTCATGTTAGGAAAATGTTTGTTTTAAGTGTAACCACTTGGGAAAAGAACATAATAAACAAGGTTATCTGACCAGCATGATGTTTGTCTGTCTTTCAATTAGGATAAAGACTTCCTGAAACCATTACTGCATAAAATCCACGTGAATCCACCTGCAGAGGTTTCGACATCTTTAAAAGTCTACCAGGGGCATACACTAGAAAAAACCTACGTAGGGGAAGATTTTTTCTGGGCTGTCACACCAGTTGCTGGAGATTATATTCTCTTTAAATTTGACAAACCAGTCAATGTAGAAAGGTTAGTAATTATTTGCCTTTGGTCTCATATATAAAGTTGCTTGTGCCAAGAATATTTTAACGTAGAATTTGGGGCTGTCATTATAATCTAAAGTGAAATGACATAGGACATTTGGAGTTCAGCTGAAACTGTGATCATTGCTGTCTTTCCTCTAAATCTTTTACTATAGTAAGTTTGTCTTCTTAATTTTTTTTTCCACTTAATCCAGTGCCTTTTTGATAAATGCAATGCAAAACCAGTGCTTGTCCAACACTTCATAAGAGAATTTAAAAGAAGCCAGTTTGGTTCTATTTGTCTTTGGTTGGTCTGTTTCTAATTACAGTGCAAATGTACAGCATGGTATGTGGTACAGTATGTTGTGCCCTGCGGCCTCAGTCCCTTGGTTGTCCAGGTCAGAAATCCTGCTGGAACTACCACGATGTCCCCAGATCTGAAAGCTGGGAACTCCGAAGGGTGATGGTTTTTAGATGTAGCTTTAGGGCTTGAAAAGAAAGTCACCGTGCTAAGACTCCAAGTTGACCTATTTAAAACACATTAAAATTTAAGAAAAAAGAAAGGGAGGTGTGCCTTTGAAATACAAGTATCTGTGATTTATTAGAGGGCTAATGGCAACTTCTTTTTAGCTACTAGTCAGATTAATTAAGGCTAATGGACTTTGCATGGTTGAGATTAGTAATCCTTTAGTTTTATTGAAACTCGTTTGCTGCTTTGCTGGCTACTATATTGCCAGTATGGTGGTCCAAGACTTTTATAAATGGTTTATTTAATTTCTTTTTAAGTGTTGCTGTGTTAATCGGTTCGTTTTCTCTTTACTTCACATAACTTATGTCTTCTTTTTAGGCCAGTGCCTATAGCCTGGTAGAACAGAGTTTCTTTGAATCGATTTGACTGGATATTAAGGAGCCCTTATTGCAGTCCTGAAGTGAATCCAATTAGTCAACTTCTGTGCCTTGGTACATAATCAAAGGCTAAGTCTTCACCTTGGCTTAGCACAACAGCGAGGATCAGTAGTTTCCTTGTTACTATGTTGTTCCAAACCTAGTCTGACCTTGAAACTCAAGCTTGTTTTCTGAGTTGTAGAATTACTCTTTCAGTTGATTGCTGTGCTTTAAAAGACTTTTCTGGTTAGCTTTTTGAGATGCATCTGTTGAGGAATATGACTGTCATACCTCCTTGGATTAAAGGCAAAATATTTTTTTAGTCCTGTGCCAATAGTTTAAAAACCACTTTTTTAAAAAAAAGACTAAAATGTGTGAATTTCTTGATTTCTTTTTGTTCACATTTTCCTTTTTGAAGTTATGATGTAAATGTTGTCCAATTTGTGTGTTTATGTGGTGTTTATTTAAAAAAGAATCTCTGTTCTGAACAGGGTGTAAGTGTAAGCAGCAAATGTTGATCTTGAGTGGATTAGGATGAGACATGCTCAAATGGTAATTTTGGAAAACATTGCTAGCAAGGATCATAGGTCAGCACTGTTATTTAAAACATGGCTTGCACAGGTCTGAAGAAAATTTTTTTGACACATACTACCTTAATGGTGGAGGGAACTGGGGGAATGAGTAAGGACTAATTACCTGTGTAAAAGGGGGGAAAATAGTGTTCATTGTTGTGCCCTGGAAAACTGTAGATAGGCCTGAGGTAGTTATGTCTACATGCAGTGTTAGGAATAGTCTTAGCAGTAGAGGATTATATATTTTTTTAATGCTGTTATTTCTATTTATTGAAGAAATGCATTTTAGTTTTAGAAGAAAGGAAGCATCTTGTGTTCTGTTGCTTCCTCATCGGAAATCCACTGATTAGAACGGTGCTACCTGTTCAGGCTTAGGTTTAATATTGTTTGAGCTATCATTGTAAGCCATTTCAAAGTTTATTTTGACTTGTAGTTTCTATTGCCGCAACGTCCTCAAAAATACAGTATTTTGCCTTTCTGAAGTCAGTGACTGATTAGAGCTACAGATGTAATTTCAAATTGTTGGGGCCTTGGTTTTGTTTGTTTACATAACTTGAACAGCAGCAGCAGATTTTTGCAGGTGAAGGTCTAGTGGAATTTCCTGATATTTCAAGGATGCTTGCTGAGACAGTCAGAAATAAAACTGTGACTCACAGGCTGAAATACGGAAAAGGGAAAATGAACTGAGCATTAGGAAGACTTACTTGGTGGGGAAATACATCTGATGGTGGGAATTAAGAGTAGAAAATACACTTTTGATAGTTATCTTGTGTCCGTGAAAGGACACAACAGGTTTGTGGTTTTGGGTGTTTAAGTAATAGAAAAGCTCTTTGAATTTAAAGAAACAATTGTCTGCCAAGTCAGTTTGAGGTGTAACTGCTTAGTAACTCCCATAATAAATTCTGATGGAGAGGTGTTTTAATGGAAATATTGACCACAGCTCTGACTGAATGAATGGCAGGTCTGTTACACTGTGACAGAGCACTAACTTGTTCTGTAGTTTATTTTTCCATGCCAGGTGTTTTGCTGAACTGAATTTGAGTTTTCTGCAGTTCAGTAATTAGCTTTTACTAAGTATTTAAATATTTAATGTTTGAGATCTGAGAATATTGTCAGGGATAACACTGGCAAGGATTTCTTAATAGCTTGAAGTGAGAATTGAGCCCACTTCACTGAGCAGAAAGTAACATGTGTGGCTATTTTGTGCAAGACGTGGTTGGCAGATCCCTGCTGAATATTGAACAGTCACATAGACGGTCCTTGTTCTAAACCACACCTGGAGAACAGGCATGTGTAAATTGAAATCTTCTAATGGTTATTTTAGTAACAGCTCTTCTACTGAACCTTTTCAGATTTTTTCCAAGTGAGAGATCTCCAGCCACAACACAAGTCCCTGAATAATGAGTTAGGGTATCATTCTTATTTTTGCAGAAAGAAAGTACATATTTCACAGCGGTGTTGAAGTATGGTGTAGTGTATGGTTTAATTTTGGTTTGTTGGGTGCTTTTTTTTTTTTAAATAAATGGATAAATGCTCAAAATAGCTTACACTGTAAAGATAAGAAATACTGAATTTCTGTTCCTGGAGGTTGTTATATAATTATTGAAATCCACTTTGCTGTTTTGGTATGTACGCTGCTGTTCCAAACATAGATTTAGTTATTAAAACTGACAGTGATATTTAAGAGTTTCTTTATGGACCAGCCAAAACACGTCTGAGAAAGATGTTCCATTATAGCACTTAAGTGATACTGGTGTCCATCATAATCACAAGCACTTCTTTTTTGACTGCCTAAGTTTCAGAGCCCTCCCTATAGATGTGATTGACACAGATACAGTTTTCAAGGAACATGCGCACTAATTACTTCAAGGAAGCTCTGAGAAGTACATAACCTATGACTCTTTGAATTAGATTATGTTTACACTTGTCAGCTTTTCTGCAATAGGAATTTAGAATGGATATTTTTAAAAAGGGCTTCAGGTTTGCTTCAATGTAAGTGGATTTCAAATGCTGATCTTTATTTTAAGAAAAAGGCTACAGGAAAGGGCAAGTATATATTTTATATACTGTGGAAAGAAAAAAACCCCACCAAAACCAAAAAGCTCATCCCAAGCTCACTAATATATATATATCTAAATTTGCTTTATATTTTTAAAATATGAGGCTCATCATTTAACCATCAACCCAGCACCACCAGAATTGCCCCTAAACCATATCCCCAGGTGTCACATCCAGGCATCTCTTGAACACTTCCAGAGGTGGTGACTCCATCACTTCCCTGGGCAACTTATTCCAACACCTAACCATTCTTTCAGTGAAAAAATTTTTCTGATATCTAATCTGAGTCTCCCCTGTCTCAGCATAAGGCTGTTTCCTCTGGTCCTCTCACTGAAGGCACAGCAGAAGAGACTGTCCCCCTCCTTGCTACAGCCTCCTTTCAGGTGGTTGTAGAGAGCACCAAGGTCCCCCCTGAGCCTCCTCTCCTCCAGACTAAACAACCTCCCCTCAGCTGCTCCTCAAGAAACTTCTGCTGTAGACTCTTCTGCAACACTGTTTGATAGTGTTACTTGGAGTATTTTCAAAAGGATTAGCAGTTTGCTTTCTTGAGGGGCAGGTAAATCTCATTTTTGTTTGTGGTGGTGGGGTTTTTTCCTTCCCCTTCCCCCCCCCCAGCACTGCTTTCAACTCTATAGTTGCCCCACAGCTGTCCTTCCTTTTAGCAGCTTATTGTGTAGTCATCCTAATGTGACACTGATTATTGATAAAGTGATTTTGTAAGGTAGAACTTGCTGACTGAATTTCAGTTTTAAAGCAAAACCTTAATACTTTGAAACATGCTGGATGTGCAGTATTTGAGACTAATTACCTGACTTTCTGTATTGTTGACCCTGGAATCCCAGGAAACATATAAGATTAACCTCACATATACTTCCTGTGGTATCTTCTCACAACACAGAATTATCAGTCATGCAAGAAGTATGTATTTGACTATTTAAGCTAGAAAATCAATGTATTGAGTGTGAATAGTATCTTGTTGGACTCCTGGTAACTAAACATATACGTTACTTTGTCTGCTTTGAAATTATTGTGACAGTGCTGAAAAATAGCTGCATAAAAAATGGCAGATGCTTGCCAGGTATTTTGTAAAGGAAAATAAATGCAGCTCTTAAAACAGGTTCTCTACCAGTGAAAAATAAAAGGAAGTGTTGTGGGGGTTTTTTTTAAGTGCAGCAAAGTGAAAAAGAAGTATCATAGTCAGTCATGTATGTATCTAGAAATGTAGTTAATTATCTGTCCTATGGGATGCAAGTCCTTCTGTGGATAGAGCAATACAAGAGCAAATGCATTATTACAAAGGAAAAAAGACTGTCTAACAGCTCTCCAAAACTGTAAGTGGAACTTTCTCATCATTTGCTTTTGCAGTAACAACCACTCAGGGCCTAGGGAACTGCAAAATTGTTTTGTCTTTTTTCAAGCAGTGCCTTGACTGATGTACAAGTTGTTCTTTGTTCATAATCACTGTTCAGGGTAGAAGTTCCCCTTCAGTGCCGTGCATTAAACCTTCCATGGGCAGTTCTAGCTTAAGAGCCACATGTGGGTGCACACACACAGTGTGTATGACTTAGAAATAATCTTTTTTCTGATTCTAAAGATGTGTTATTGAAGTTTAACACCATCTTCATTTTTATTAAGCTTTTAATGGTGGTGTCAGTTGATAGGAAATATTTCAAAATCTCTTAATTTATTATTTTAAATGTTTTCGTGTTTGTCAGTGTATTTCAGGTGTGATAATACTGGTAGTGTACATAAAAGAGAATTTGAGGACTTTAGTTTCTGTGATTACATAATCTCCTGTACTAATGAGTAGAACATCCTCGAATGGATGCACTGACAGCAGGATTTGGCAGGCAGGCTCCCAGCCACTGATGCGGTTTGCTCCAGGCATGGAGCTCTGCCCATAGCAATGAGGCAAGGGCTTCATGCGAGAAGGGGAAAAAAGCTCAAAGTATGGATCAGAGACAGAAGAAAAGAGCTGCCTAAGCCAAGGACGTGCTGCTTCCTCCTTAATGGCACTAATATTCAAGATTTGTGTATTTGGCAGTGTTCCTGGATTTACAGTTCTTAGTCAGAAATCTTGGAAGCTTAATGCTGTTGCCTAAACGTTAGATGTCTAATGCCACTTGAGATACTCCAAAATACTTCACCTGATTTCCAGAAGGATTTGAATCTCTCCGATGTCATAATTGCATCTTTCCAGCCTGTGATGAGGTCACATACCCAAGTGCACTCTCAAATGGTGGCAAATGCCTATGCTTAAAAAAACTGAATGGCGTTGTTATTTGTGCTTCCCCAGCTAAGCTGGGTGGGGTGAAAAATGTTTATGTGCATACTCCTACATACACACACACACATACTGAAACCAAAACCCCAGCAAAGCCTTTCTGTATTTGACTGGATTAAAAATTCAGTAGAAGTAACCTTGTAAAAGAACATAGGGGCTTTTTAACTAATACTGATGTGGTGGATAAATTACTAAATTCCTTAAAGAGTAGAACAGAGATTTCCAGACAGATAACAACTACTGCCCTAAAAAACAAACCACCACCACCAAAAAAACCAACCAAAGGAAAAAAACTCATTCACAAAATACCAAAAAACCCAAAATGAAGAAAAAATAAAAAAGATTAATTCAATGCCAGACTATTTTTTTTTGTACTTGATGTCATAGTCCTCCCTGGGAAACAGAAGGCAAGAGTAGTCTGGGGAATGAGATTTTCCTAGGCAGCTAAATGCCTTCTGCACCAACTGCACAGCTGTGAGGAGGGTTAGGAAATCACGGTAAAAGATTGAGTTTGGGAGTGGTGTGAGAAAATTGAATTCTTAGATGTGTGTTGGATAAAAACCATTCAGACCACCATCCAAAATCCTCCTATCACCTCCTCAGTCGAGCCACTTTGTGACCTGTTGACAAACATGAGAGAGTTCTCTCCCTTTGGTGTATTGGTTTGGCACGTTTGTAGAACTGGGAAATTCATCCCTCACAGCTCTCCAACATGCAGCCCAGTTTATATACTGGGCCAGTTAAGCCGGCTTGTTTTGTCAGAGGAAGTGAAATCTTACCAGGCATTTTGCACAGAAATTAATGGGGTGGGGGGTTTGGTGTTTTTTTTGAGGGGGGTGTGTTTTGTTGTTTGTTTGATTGAGGGTTTTTTTTCAAATTGGGAATTATAACAAGATGGAAAAGCTCCCACTACATTGCTTACCTATTGTGAGTACTTGGCAGGTATATATATAGACTTGAGGAATTAAGCTTTTTTTTTTGAAGTATAAGCAATTTTTTCAAAAGCCTGTGTAAGAGCCATAAAGAATAGGAAAATAAATTGAACTTGAGGGAAGGAAATTATTCTTCTGTTTGTATTTTGCGTGAGGAGATAGTGCATGGTTAATACTGGATTCCAGTGACAGTAGAATAACATTTCCTAATTAGGATTCTGAGAAAGTGACACAAAGGAGGTAGATTAGTTTTCTTTTACCACATTTGCATCCAGTGATCAGAAATACTGGATAGAATTGATGAATAATGACTCTTACAGTGGATGATGGCATCTGTAGAGAGCCAAAAATTTGCTGACTGGATGTTGCTTTTATAGAAATTCATGTTGTGCAGAATTAAAAACTGCTATGCTGCATGTTGCTATGGATAATTTGCCCAAACATGGAAGGAAACATTTCCTCTCTGCCTTCCTACCTATTTTCCTTTTCTGAAAATAGGATATACTGAAATATATAGTTTTGCTAAAAAGAGATGTAAGGAGGATATGTGAAGAAAAGAATTTGATTCCTGATGTTTACAGAGCACAAAGGCCTGCATTCTTAAATAGATTGTTTGAATATTTGTGTCTAGCATCAAATGAGATAACTTATTTCCTTCAACCCGAATACATCGACAGTGGATGTGAATTGTGCTGTTTAAAGAATTTTTGTATATTCTTTCATTCTATAATGCTGCCACAATTTACTGATAAAAGTATTGTGTATTCCGTTCTAATTTTTCATTTGAACATTTAATTAGAACACTTACTATATATTAAAAAATAGTTGGCATTCATATTTCCTTAGATAAAATATAAAAGACAGATTTTTATGCCTAAAAGAAATCATATTAGGTAATAAAGAGAATAATATTTTTGGGGGCCTAAGTATGTTTTGATGTGAGAGAAAAAAGAGCAATACATACCTTTATAAGCAAAATAGGAGAAGGGTAGAGTGATGTGTGTAGGTGGGATTTTTGGGGTTTTTTTGAAAGCACAGGTGATGAAAAAGTTTAGCCATTCAAAGAAGAATATTAAAGCCAACAGTGCAGATTAGTAGTATTTATATTAATTTATATGCTGCTTCTGGGGGATACTACAAAAGATGAGAATCTTTCCATGTGCTCACTACTGGGGGCGTTCTGAATGTGAGTATAAGCTTTTAAAGTACCCTAACAGTTCATAGAATCATAGGATATGCTGGAAGGGACCCATCAAGATCATCAAGTCCAACTCTTGACCCTCTGCGGGACACCCCAAGAACCATGTCTTGTGTCTGAGAGCATTGCCCAAATGCTTCCTTCTTGAACTCAGACACGTTTGGTGCTGTGATCACTTCCCTGTTCCAGTGCTCTGGGTGAAAAACCTTTCCCTGATATGTAACCTAAACTTTTGTCAGTGTATGAATTCTAATCATGCTTCTGCCCTTCCCTCCCTGTGTGTGTTTGGATGTGTATGAATATTTGTTTCAGCTCATTCGTTGGGGAATTTTTTCCTCTCTATTTGGCTTGATTTTATGTGTATCTAGCTACATGGCAACAAGTCAAACCCTCAACTTGGGTAAATACTCAAGTTACTGAATACGAAAACTGAAGTTTTCTTTGCAGCTCTGGCTTTGCTCCATTTTGTTTGGTGGCTGGTGTTTTGTTTGTTTGTTTGTTTTAAACCTTCAGTGCTCTTGGAATTTTGTGTAACTTTTTATGCTACATGAGGTATTGATGTTTAGCATCCTCTTATTCTCATACTCCATTGAGGTCATGAGCAGAATGTATGTAAGTTAGTTCATCCTGTTAATAATGCACAAAGGAGGTTTGTCTCTGTGCTTGAATATCTAGAGTAGCTAGTTATTATCTTTGACCTGTGACACTAAAACGACACTGGCAGAGGAAAAGGTTCTTTAAGACTCAGGTTAATTAGCAGTACATTTACAAGTAGTAAGTTACAGTTGCTTTTGTCTGATTACTTTTATCAAAAATATTCAATTGTGTCTATCTCTGTATTTTTTGTCATTAAAAAAGCAGTGATGTAATATTCCATAATGTAATAGTACATTTTTTTTCTCAAACTTTAGGTGAATTTGTGTGTATTTGGGATTACTATATTTAGAGATTGATGGCTTTCAGAATTTTAACTTGGAAGAAATGGTTCACAAGGTGTTATGTTTAAGCAACAGATAGAAAAGAAAATATTACCGATTCCAGCCTAAGAAAAATGACAATTAATTAGGAAGGAAAAAAGCACTTTTTCACTGTTTACATGGACTGTCATATATGAATGCCAGGACAGGTGTCAGAATAATTTAGCAGATGAAAGCAAAGTTACTTCCAAGTCTTTCAGTATGTGTATGGAGAAATACCTGTCATAGTCTGCAAACCTTAGAATCATAGAATCATTTAGGTTGGAAAAGGCCTTTAAGACCATTCAGTCAAACTGTAAACCAATGTTTGCCTTGAAAGAAAAAGGCCTGGAGCAGACATCCTATTACTGGGCAGGGGATTAAACAAAAGGAAGAAAAGCCAACCTCGTAATGCTATGGCCGGCAGCTGAATTACTCTGCATTAGTGGTTTAAAAAAGCCCCCAAGTGTGCTGTCAATATCTCTCTAGTTTTTAGAAAGGTCTGTTTTACGTAAGAAGTATCAGGTAAATAAATCAGTTCACTAGTTAGGGGACGTAAGTCTTCCCACCCCATGGGAGCGGAAACCTCATAATACTGTCTCGTCCAGTTAAATATCAAGCATATCAGCAAATTTGTAAAAATCGTCTTGGCATGTACATTGTCTTGGCAAACCAACAGGTTTGGGGAGGTGAGGACAGGTTCATTAAAAGCTGGTTAAATGATTTGGGGATGGCAGGTGTCACTGACATTTGTTTCAAAATGAGTTTTACTCTCTCAACCCGTTTCCAAAGAATCTCCACTGGAAAAACCTCCCATGTCAGGAAAGCAAGTTTCATAAAAGAATAGCTAATGGCACTTACTTTAGGAGCGGTAGAATATCTGTTTGTTTGTAAATCAAATTTTATTTCAAATTAAATTCTCTGATATGTAAATTTTATTTCTAAACAAAATATCATAGATATGAATTGACTGTGTACATGTATTTATACTTCTGTTTTCAATCTGTGTAACTTTTAATGTTTAAGTAGGTGTTATCTGTCAAGTGTTGAAGCAAGACAGATATAAAAATATCTCTTCCTTTCTAAACATAATTTAAAATGTGACATACGCATGTGTTGCATTTGTGTGTGCATACGGATTAACAGATAGATGTAGGAAACATAATAAAGAAGCAGGTTTGATTCCATGGAAATCTGGAAATCAGGTTTGATTAATTACTGCTGTAAATTGTTTTGGCATTGTGCCAGCCTGTGGAGTGCATTGCTCTAATGGAGTAACAACTTCTGAGGGGAGGAAACTGCACTCAGGTCTCCAAGTTGATAGCACAGTAGGAGAAGTGGTTGGCTGTGGTTGTATGCTTGCAGGGCTGTTTTTGAAAGCAAACCAACCCCAAATAAATAACGCTGCTTCCCCCAGACTTCCCAACCAACCAGACTCCTCAGAACCACCACCCTGCTCGACCTCCCCCCCAGATATACCATCCAAACATCCAGAGTCAATTATTGTTCATTGAGGGCACAGTGATCACAGATCACAGGGAATTGCTTTGTGGATTTTTAGGCGTGTCTTAGAAATGAACACTAAGGAAAAGCAATGTGTCTGTTTTCTTGGTGGAGCATTTGATAGGAACACCTTAGATGGCATTTCAAAATAAGTCTCCTTAAAATTTTCAGTGTTTTCAAGAGAAAAAATGCCCGGTACTGCTTAGGAGATCCGACAGACTAAGGAATGGCAAGTTAGATCTAGGTCAGAAGAGAGCAGGATATACTTTCAGTTTTCCCATCAGCATTATTGAGAGTTTTCTATTGCTTACTATTGACATGTCTGATGAAGGCAAGTTCCTAGAAAGGGTAGTTCCTTATGGGTTTTTGGGTGTCATGAATGTTTAGAAAAAGTCACAAGATTTTTCTTGAAAGAGCTATGGATGTTTTAGGTAGCTTGCACACTTTATAATGGACTAGTCTGTACATTAAACTGCAGTGGGGAAGTTACTTTTCTTGAAGCAGATGCAATGCTGAAGCTTACTCAGTCCTGTTCTGTTTTGCAGTTCAGCTGTGCAGTTCTGCTGAAATCAGAGCAATAGAAATCAGTGTGGCTTTCTTGTATCAAAGTGTGTGATTTTACTTCTTTCCTGAGCCTTGATAAATGTTCTATGTGTGTCTGTATTTTCTTAAAGTACTTCTATCATTTTGGGGTCATGGACATTTCTAAGTCAGGGTCAGAGAGCTCTGTTTACTTGTCTTGTAGCTGTGGAGTTACGGATTAATGGCAGGTATTTAACTGGCTTCAGACATACTGGATAAAGGCAAACTGGAATTTACATCTTCAACTATGTCTTAATAAATTGCAAATTAAGCTAATGTTTGTAATTTTAATCAACTGATAATTTCTGAACTAATTTTTTCTGTGGCTGGTGACATATTTAATGTCAAAAATGGTTCTTACTCTTAAGTTCTGATTGAAGAAAGGTTTGAAATGTGTTGATAGATTTTTACATATTCATTTAAACATAATAAAATAAAATGGGCTTGTTAAAAGCGGCATCTGAGTAGGTGTAGTATCTAGGTAGTTTTTGACAGTAATCTGAATAAACTTTCTGGTTCAGTAGAAAAAATGGTGAGCAATGAACAATTTTTCAAGCATTGATACCACCTAGTGGCAAAAAGTAATTACTTGTTTACATAATGTGTGCTCAGAAAAATATGAGGTTTGTTTTATGTATAAAGACAGGGGAATTAAACTGTCTCTTTTGCAACATTATCTACATGTGCAGTACTGCAAAAGCTGTTTTGAGAGTGGGCAATTTGAGCATTGAATTTTGAGTGTGAGAATTTGAAAACTTGCACTTCACTGATACTGATAGAGATGTTTAGGGATAGGTTTTGGTATGGTTTTAAACATAATTTTTCTGTACCATTAAAAAAAAATCATTAAATGCACAACTGAATGAGGATAATGAGGACTTGGTGTTTAAAAAAAAAAAGAAGGTCCTTTTAATATCAGCATTTGTTTGTTTGTTTAAATAAATCTGTCTTAGGGATAGAAGTTTGCATGCAGGTAACGCTGAGGGTGTGGATATGGGTTGGGAATTCTGGCACAACTGTGAATGAGATTTTGCAATGAACCAGGGTGGAGAGTTGGACTTAGGAAACAGTGGCCTGGCAAAATATTGACTTAGATAAATTCCCAGAACTGGTTCAGAATGGGTCTGCAGAGTTCATCCTGTGGGCACGAGGAGAGGGTGACGTGTAGCAGGGAGAGGCTGAAGGAAGGCTGGGCTCCTGCTTCTGGAGGTGATACCAGTGTCTGCCAGGCCATATTGACTACAGCAATGGGTGCTTTGTATAATGCAATCTGTCAAGATCAGATTATGGAAACTCCCTTGCTCTGTAAAATGTTGCCCAATTATTCTTTAAAAACTGAAAAATATTAGCCCTTTCGATTACAGTAATATGTGGAACCATCTTATCCCCATCCGATGCAGGTCCAGTATAACAGTTATGCTTATCCTTGGAAGGTCTGCCATGTGACAACATGTAATACAGTAACAAAGCTAATCCTGACTGATGTATGTAGGCTGGCTCATTTTTCCTCTTTCATGTGTAGGTACTTGTTTCACAGTGGCAATCCAGAGCATCCAGGAGACATACTTCTAAACACAACTGTAGAAGTTTTGCCTTTCCAGGTATGAACATATTGATTTGTATCTTCTCCATTACAGGATAAAGGCAAAACCTCTTAACTTTATTGACTTTTTTAACAGGGTGAAGGAGATATAAATGCTCCTTTTAACTCTATGAAATTCTTGCCACGATGCTCTCATAATTTTTCATATTTTGATTGGATCTGTTCACAGAAGATTATTGTAACTATTCAGATGTTCATTCAGAGTGCAGTCTGCTGCTACAAGTGCTGTTGGTAATTTGGAGGTGGACGTAGTTTTCTTCCAGTTCACTGCTACTGTTTAAAGCAGAAAAACCACCCTAGTCTTCCCTCTCCTGTGTATTTTGGAAAATGGGAAACCTAAGTAAGTCCGCTTTTTGACTTAGTAACACAGTCTTAATTCAGCAATTGATACACATGCCCCTTACTAAATCCTGAAATATATAGATTCTTAAGCAGAATGTGTACCTTTTGCCTGATAATTGATTTTTCCCGCATAAATCAGTCAGAGTTTTAACACAGGAGAGCATTCCTCTATCTAAAGTACTTTCTTGTCTGACACCAGATGGTATGGGTTCTTTTTCTTCAACCAGCTATTAGAGCCAACCATTTATATCACAAAAGTCTGTTCAGAGTATTAAGATACTACTTTGGACAAGTTTATTTTATTTAGTATTAAGATGGTAAAGTATTTCTATCTTCCCCATATACCTGGTGTAGGAATCTTGAAATCTATGTCTAAATTGCCATATGCTGAATATTTTTTTAAAAAACTTTATTTTTTAAAAAAATGAAATAATCATGGAGGAGTTCATGTCTCCATTTTCACAGTCTGCCTTTCTTGGAGTGAGCAAAAATAGGATATTCTGACTACCCCCGCCCTTAAGAAGAAATTTGTTAGTTTGATTCTAATTATACAACATGACATGTGGGATATTATATCATAAGATCTGTGGGTTTTGTTTCTCAAGACCTGTGGAAATACATTCAACCACAAAAACAGCAGCAGCCCTCACTTCATCTAAGCCCAAGATACAAGAATGCACAAGAAAAGGAACACATATGTGCATCAAGCATCTCTTTTTGGCTACACTTGGCTGTGAAACGGCCCTCAAACTGGAGCATCCCTTAGGGAAGCAAGGCTATTGGGCTTCTATTGCTGTTGATGCAATTTTTGGAAAAGGTAAACAGAAAATTCTGCATCTGGCCTGTTCCTAAGCCACTGATGGCAGGAGAGAATGTTGTCTGTATGAGGGCAGCAGCTCCTGAGGGTTTTATTTCTCCACCATGGACTTCAGTAGAGCTAGAAACCTATTCAGGTATTTCAACCCCAATCCTCCTTAAACAGAATTCAGAAAAACAGAAACTGAACCTTAGAGACCAGAACTCCCCCAGACTGTATTTGTCTGGGACTCAAGCAACATACTAATAAAAAACTCCCAAACAATAACAGCAACAGCAAAAGAAAACCAAAACACCCACTCGCCCAAATAAAAGGAAACCAAAAAAAATCCCCACCACTTTTTTCAGCAGCCTTCCTTCAAAGTAGGAATTTAAAAAAGAAAAAAGCTTATGGGTTTAATCTCTTGTATTGTCAAGCATTTTTAGTTCCTTCCTAGGAAGTTCTTACAGTGGGTCTTTCAGTGTTGCATCATGTGATTATGGTTGTAATTTCCAAGCTGTTTTTGAAGCTCTACTTTACAATGTAATTTTTTGTGTTTATTAAAAAAGCTTATTGATCCCCATTCCTTTTCAGTGAGGCAGTGATAATTGCAATGTTCTCCTCACTGCTCTGATGGCTTTTCATCTCACCCAAAGCCTTAGATCAAAAAGTAAGCTGTAAGTTTAATTTGCCCTGAGAGAAAGCCCCCTTTCCAACCATAGGAAAAGAAGGCAAGATCCTGTCTTTGTTTTTGTTCTACCGTGTGTGCTGTATCTGCTAAGTACTGTGCTCATGTGGTTCTTACCACGTGAGTTACGTGGGGCACTTCAAGTGCTTCTTTTTTCTACTTTGAAGCCCAGTATTGTTCTGTTCTGGAACACTGCTGCTTTTTCTGTCTTTCAGTGTTGGCTTGTCTAAGGCTATAAATAACTGTATTTCCAGGGTGGTTTGTAATTACTTGGAAGATGGATGCTGAATATATAAGAAAAGTGTACACATTTGTCTTTCTCTGGCAAAGTCATGTATCAAGTGATCTTATTTATGCTTTGTTGTTCTAGAATGAAGAACTGGTATTAAGCAAAGAAACCAAAGACAAACGCTTAGAGGATGGTTACTTCAGGATAGGTATGTCACAGTGCAAAGAAATGGGGATTGTTACTATTGCAACTGTTAAAGGCGTTTTCATTAAAACCAAAACAAACCTAAACCTGATTTTTGATAATTCATTTTTGGGTACATGACCTTGTAGGCTTTACTTAATATTGTTTTTTCCACTATTTCTTTTCTGAGACTGATGTACTAGATCTGTTGTGACTCTTAGTTGTAGTGCAGCTACATCCACCTTCTCTGCCAGGATTAACACCTAGATTATAGCAGAGGTATTTCCAGGTTGTGTCAGATCACCTCTTCTGCCCTGTGACTGCACAAGTGCCTTGGTGTGAGCTGTGTGCTTGGCCTGGATTTTAACTCGCTCTGCAGACAATCAGATGTCTCATCAGAGGATGAGAGTGGTATTTCCACAGCCAAATGGCTTTTGGGGAAGGAGCCTGGATACAGGTTGGCAAGGAAGAGAAATTTTACTCATGGCTTGTATTTAGCTGATGGACATAGGTTGGGCAGCCCTGTTACAATGAAAGTGTGGGGGGTTTTGTCTCAATAAATTAGAATTGTTGTGTATATATTTTAAGTGTAAGTCTTAACTGGGCTTTTAAACTGGATTCTTACTCATCCTAATATAACTGAAGATGCTTTAAAGAGGAATATCTTACACTTGGATGATATCCCTTGTCTCTACTCCTCCTTGAAAACACATAAGCCAAAGATTTCATGTCTAGTTCCATGATATTAAATTCATACCTGTGCCAAAATCTTCACAGAGTTTGAGTTGCTTATGCCTTTAGGCAGTTTCAAAGCTTCTCTTCTTACATGTAATCCTGTTCAGATCGGTGTGCTCTGATACGTCTCATATTGTTTGCTGCTGCAAAGCTGAGTCTGATGTCAAAATCACTCACCTTCTTTTGTTTCAGGAATGATACCGGCCAGTAGGTTTTACCTGTGAATTGTGATACTGCAGAAACATTTTTCTGGACACACATTTTGTATTTCAGTTTGTTGAACAGGACTGAATCGAGGATATACTTTTGCTTCTTCTGCAGGGAAGTTTGAAAATGGTGTAGCTGAAGGAACAGTTGACCCCAGCCTAAACCCTATTGCATCATTCCGGCTTTCTGTGATACAAAATTCAGCCGTTTGGGCAATTCTGAATGAGGTAAGAGGCAGTAAAACACTTAAAAATACAGCTTCTTCATTCTGTCAGTATTTTGAAGCTCAAACTTGTGGCTGACACTGAAAATAGCTTCCTCTTATTACTGAGAAATGTAATACACTAAACCATGTCTTATTTTTTCTGATTCTCTATTTCAGATTCACATTAAAAAGATTACAAACTGATCGTGGAAATCTGCTTTAGAGGGAAAAGAAAGAATCCTTGAAAACTTCTCCTATAAAATCTGACATCCTTAGCAAGTCACAAATTGAAAATACTGAGCATGCACCTTATTCCAAATTTCATTCTTTTTCACTTGAACTCTACCTCTTGTGAAAACTACTGTAGATGAGAAGATTGTATTTACCCCTTCTTATCTGATCCATCCAGAAACTGATGCTCCACACTGATAGCGTTCGTCTGAGGCCCAAGCTGTCCTCCACTTTAATGTGACTTTACCATCCTATGGTTACAGAACCCTGCTATGCTTAATCTGTACTATTTTGGTAGTATAGTAATATAGAGAAGTTGTACATATTGTTACATTCCTTGAAGAAGAAGAAGAAAAAATATAATTATTGTTATATATGTTTTATGAAGGGGGTACTTTCGGAGTTCCATTTATTTTCTATAACAAGAACCCTCTTTTATAGACTGTCAGGGATATATATTAAAAATGTTAGGGATATTTAATTTATTAAAATAATTTGAAAAGTACATATTTTTATGCAGTGAAATTTTAAATTGATATAGTTTTTTTATGAATTCTCTAGTTTAAGTTATCTTTCTACATTTTCCTTTGGAGATGCAAACATAAATTAATACCATATTTCAAATATACTGCCATGTTTAAAAAAAACTAGATTAAGTTTCTAAATTGTGTAGTTTTGTATGCAGAATCTGAATGATGTTCAGAGGCATAAACAGAGTTCTGAAGAGCATTATTCTTTGGGGCTATGAAATTCCACTATGTACAGTTTGTAGCCACATAAAAGCATGTAAAATGTCTTATTTCATATTATGTACTGAATCGGCAGTGATTTTAGATCGAATCCATTGCATTTTAGAAGTTGTTTTTTTATTCCAAACAGTTATTTCTAAAAATCTTTGTAAACATTTCCTAGCCTGAACAGATTCATTTTCTGTACTGAAAAAAATCATTCTCCAGCTTTGTTTTGGAGTAACAGAGATTACCTTTCATCAAAAGAATGAATAATACTTAGATACATTTGATCTATAGAGGACTCCTTTTAAAAAGTTCTGTTATCGCAGCGTTCACTTTGGATACATTACAGTGAATAGTTAGTTTATTTTTATTTTATTATGTTGTTCAAAAACCAGGTTTTAGTTTTGACTTCTTTATTGATGAGTGTAGTAATTCACACTAACTTTCTACTAGGAACTGAATTTGGCCTCAAGTTAGTACCCTGCCTTTTTGTTTCAAGGGAAACAACAGTGATCTTAAATGAATCAGAAACTCGGTCAGGAACAGAACATGGTTTGGATATATCCAGAGTGGAATTGTTGCATTGCTAATGCTGCTGGTGCTGCTCTTAGTAGTCCTTCTGCTTAGGTGCTTATGTGTAAGGACACAGGCATGGGAAGATTTCAGTTAGTCAGAAATGGTCAGGAAAAAGAGGGGCGGGAATTCCTCCCTTTAACAGGAAAGAAGTGCCTGATTTGACACTGGAGGGAGGCATCTACCTTGGCTTGGGGATTCCCAGCTGGGCTGGGAACCAGCCTCCTGGAACTGACATCTCAAAAGCTGGATAGTTTTCCTTGTGGGGAAAAAACACCCTGCTATTCCCAACATAGAATCATAGAATTGTTTAAGTTGGAAGAGACTTTAAGATCTTTGTGGTCAAGGTACCTGTTGCAGGGTCCCTGATGCAGAGCAGGAATCTTGACTTTGTGCCTCCATCATTAATCCACTAATAGATTTGGCCTCTCATTCATGACACATTTATAAGGAGCAGGAGCCTAAACCTGACTCTTCAGCACTGCAGACCATCACCACTGGGGTGGAGAGTCAACCTGTCTTTTCTTCTGCCTTCTTGGAAAATGGCATTGTAGCTTTGACAGTTCAGCAGTTCAAGTTGAAAAGCTTAACTATTTCTACAGCCTGTTGTCATTTTGGTTTAGCTATGTTGTCTGGGGACACAGGGAACACCAGATTTGTACACAGAGGCAAGACCTTCTGTTTGGACTGACTGGAGTAAGTTCAAGTTAGAAAGCTACTAGGCAGGCCTTGTTTACTTTTTCTGATCTCATTGGATGGTGTAAATAAAATGTTACTCAGAAAGCTCGCGTTGCCCATGGAGACTGTGGGCATAAGCTAAGCACTGGCCACATAAATGGAATTTATTCTCGGATTTAGGAACCTGGGGGACTAGGCTCTGACCTGCTTGTGACTCTCCCTTTTGTGGTGCTACAGCCCCATTTGTCACCTGTATAATACCCTGCCATCCAATTATGGACACGCAATGGCTTTTTATCACCCGTTAGCTAGCAAAGGTCTGAGAAAGTATTTAGGTTTTCTTCTCAGCTCTCTATGAATGAATGATGCAAGTTATTTAAACTAGAGTTATTTATTACAATTAAGACTGCAGAAATATGTTAGATGTTGCTGTTTCTTAATATAATTACTTTTGCTGACAGTGACCTTTTCTATTTTTCCAAGAGTCCAGAAGTTTACTAGGAGCACTTGTTTGAGAGAGCGGTGTGCTTATCCTCAAAGCATCGCTGTTCCTGATGTTTCACAATAGTTGTTTCATTGCTAATATACTTAAATACATAGATCCCATACCACATTGATTTCAGAACTCTGGTTAAGAGTATATTTTGTTTTCAAAAATGTTGAGAAGAAATTTTCCCAAGACAACAAATTACTGCTTGGTAGAATGAGGCTTGTTTTCTAAAGACTGGTGCATCTTCATTACATCATACTAGCAGGAGTTGAAAATTTGGGCTGCTTTAATAGTTTCAGTGTCCCTGAGCTTATATGCTCTTAAAAAGTGCCACAAATTACATTTCATGGATTCAGGTAAATTCAGAGCTGGTATATACAAGTAGTTCTGCAAATTTGCTTGGAAATTTTGTTGAGAAAAAGCCAGGAGAGTATTTTTATCTAATTGTTTCTGCAGACAGCTATTTTGGGATTTCTGTCTTTTAAATTCCAATCCCTGAGTCAGGTGAAATTGGTGAAAGAAGTGCTTGGGCAGTTTGGCTCAGCAGCCTTTAGCTCAGGCACCATTTGTGACTGGCTATACAGAGGCCAGTGTCTCTTGCACATGTGCATCCTAAGTGACAGTATTACTGTAAGAGATCTTAAACCTATTAAATTATTTTAGGGAGTTTTTCTCTACATGTATTTAATTTCAAGTTATTTTTGTTGTGGCCCTGAAAATGCTCTCTAGGCCACTGAATCCACAATTATACAGTAATGAAAAGTGTTTCAAAATAAATGGCATTATCTCTGATCCTGCTAGTTCCTTCTGATGCTGTTATTGCTTCAGAAAAGCGAACTTTTGTGAAACCAAAGGCTTTGCCAGAAGCCTTTATTATCTGGGCAAGTGATTCTTAACTTCTTATACTGGATGCCAAACAGACTTGCTGATACGAGCATGGACTTTTCTGAGCTGATTAGGATTGCTTGGGACCAAGGGAATACAAGACTGTCACTATAACGTTGCTTTGCTCACTCAGTGAGTAGTCCTACTGAAAACTTTGTAAATAATGTGAACAGGATGTGATCCCAAATTAGCACTTATTTTCTTAACGAGCGTTTCTAAAGCACTGTATAAGGCTTTGAGCTTTTGCAGGCATCTCAACTGTGTATTTGCATTGAGGGAAAAAATTTCTATAAATATATTTGTTTTTTCTCTACTTAAAGATGGCTTAGAAAAATTCAAAGATAAAACATATGATTCATGGACCAAGAAAAGACTGGACTCTTCTGTCTTACTGCTACTTGGCTAGCTGTTTCAAAAGTAGTTTTGAAATACCTTGAGTCAGTTTAGAGCAAAGCAATTTATACTTTGCCCGTGTGATACACAATTCCTTGAATGGGCTGGAGTGGATTAGTCTTTGGAAAAACCGAACAACTGTGTATCAGTTTCCTTCATTTTTTTTCAAATATAATTTAATTTCAGTAATCTCTGTATTTTGTTGGAAATACCTGCTCCAGATGAAGTATTGTAATAATTTGTAGTTTGCCTCCAACTTTGAAAGTATTATTTTAGTCTTGTGGGGGAAAAGAAGAATGAAGTCTTCAGAAACCTTGCTCCCCTGAAATACACCAACCTGAGGTTCTATATTTGTTCTTACTAGGAATGATGCATTCTGAAAAGTAACTAGAGTTAGGGAAAAAAAACCCTTTTATTTTTAAATCATCTTTACAATCACCAGCATAATGCTGAAAAGCTATTAAACAACTGGTGTTTTCAAGCTAACATTGATTGCTGATGTAAAACACACACCCCGTGGAGACCTGGTGAATTGGTCTTTGAGAGTGTCACTTTTCTGACCTTAGGGGTCTCTGAAAGGTTTTGCTAATTTCTGCTGTAAACAGTGAGCTGCTAGAAGTTAAAGTAGCTTAATTTTGAGAATGGTGAAGCCTTCTTTCAAGGGGACAAACTTTGATATCTCTAAAGGGAAGGTACACAGGCCCTGAGTCCTTCACTGGTATCAAACCACAGGGCACTAAATATGAATTTTTACTGTTGAACTGAAGTGGGTGATCACTGGTGCTAGGATTCCTGTTAGGAACAAGGTGCACAGTGAGGCTTCAGCTGCCTGCAGGACAGGAGTTCATGCTGTTTGCCAGGGAGGGAGCAGGTCCTGACTGGAATCCTTTGCCTTCCATGGATCAGCTGTTCAGTGCTTTCCTTGTTTAAAGGGGAACGTTGCTCAGCATCTGCTGAGAGGGATTCTCTTCAAGCCTTAACAGTGGCTGAGACACACAGTACTGTAAGATGCACTGCCAGCATATTTGGTATTTTAAGATAAAATATAGTTTTTCCTTAGAGATCAAATTCTAGTATTGAAATATTAAGTCTTACTGTAACCAGTTTACTCTTGTGTTGTTTTGGAAACTGAGTCCTAGTGAACACCATGTTGGAAAGCTGTCATCTTCACTCTCCATGAGGTATTGTTTGTGACAGTCAATTTATACTCCTGCCTTGTGGACCTTACAGCTACAGGCATTGCCATGAGCCCATGGTTGTAGCCAAACTAATTTGTATTTTCCTTCCATGTTCATTGACCTGCCACTCAGAATGGTGGATGTAATAATACCCACTGGACTACTAGAGATTGGGTTTTAAAACTTGCTGCTATATTTGGAAACCTGATATGGGTCATGTTAATTGTGCCTTTCATCACTGTTTCTTCTGTGTGCCAGAGTTGTCCATGTATATTGAAGTAGTCACTAAAATAAATCTGTTCTCGAGTTCTTTCATACAAGGAGAGGACAGATCTGTATCTAGAGACAGTAGTTGCTTTACCATCGCAACACTATTAAGATCCGTACTTTCACACAGTCCCAAGGCAAGGTATTCCAATACTACTCCCCAAGAAAACTGCTTTTTGGTGTCACTTAAACCCCTCAATGTAGAGCTTATGCCAGTATGTGCAAAATACCTGCAGTAAGAGTTATGCTACATAGACTTGTTGCAGTTAAATTTAAGCTACAGAGATGTACAAGTAACTTGTTTTTAGGAATGTACTGCGAAAGTATTTGAACAAAATTGCTAACATGTTTACTGTTGTAAATATTTTAATAAAAAAGGACACTTCAAACTTTTTTACACAATTATCTACAATAAAGAGAAATTTACAACCATTTACAAAATCTTCTTAGTTTTTTCTTTACTGTCAAAAACGGCTAAGGTAAAAACAAAATAAGCATTAGAGACATGAAGTCCTGGGTTTATTTCACTCTGTATTTATAGAAGGAGCAAAGCATCTTGGTGAAGTTCCATCCGCATGCTAGTGAGATCAAATAGAGCATGATGAGAAGTGCAAATGGATACAAAAGAATAGCTGTGTTCTTCAAAAAGGGCAATGCTGAAACAGAAGCAACAATGAAGCAAGTATGAAGTAGCGCTCTTTTTTAAAAAGGTGCTTCCTGTAGAGCGGCCTTGGGGGAAGACGGCAAGAAAAAATAGTTGTTCTCTGCTGGCTTCCTCAGGCATCTCTGCCCTACAAGTCCTACTGTTACCACATAATGCCTTGGGAAACTGCTTTACCTACAACTATGGCCTTAAACTCATTAAAGAATTTTTATCTAATACAAACATCTCAAAGTGTATTTACAGAGGAAGAAGAAAACCAAGTTGTGGTGCTACAGGCCTAATTTAAGAAGGGAAGTTGGTATGGTGAGAATATAAGTTCTTTGGTTAAGATGTCCACTCAGCTGGAAATATGGGTTGGTAAATTTCTATCAAACTTCTTTTTCCACAAAGAAAGAATTATGTCAACACCCAGCTGAGCCTCTGCTTTACAAATTAACAGACTAAGATCAAATTAATAGAGTGAAAACGTGCTCTTGTTTTTAGTCAAACAAATACAAAAGGAGATGATATTACTCACCACTGTATCCTAGGAATGTCACATAGATGTAATAGCCAATGGCAATCAACCATAATGTATTCCCAACAAAATAGCCAATAACAGAATCAGATATGATGACATCTGCAAGAGATAACTGCTCTCAGCTGTTTTGATAAAGCACTGTTTTTGAAGCAGAGAGCTCAAAGTATTCTACTTACAGTTGATGAAGAACAGCTGGATAAAATGCAAAATGACTAGAAGTGGGTAGAAAGCATTCAGATGCACATCAAAGGCATATCCCCACTCCACATCATAGTCTCTGTTCTGCTGCTTCACCAAGTACTTATTAGAAATGAACCTACATGAAAAGATATTTGAGACTGCTGTTAATGTGACAAAGCTGACTGATAAAACATAGGTTTGACATAGTAAGTCATATTTGATCCCAACACTCCAACCCAAAGTTTCTGCTTCCTGGGTGAAAAAACATGCAAGAATCATGCAGACCAGACTATTGTTAAAATGTTTGTTAAAACTATCATTACAATCCCCTGCATGCAGCAGGCAGCTGAAATACACTGCTGGTAATACAGAAACAAAATGCTTCCATAAAGAAATCAGCGCTACAATTTATCAATGCAGACACAAGCTTCCACCTCTCTCTGTACACACAGGGAGATGACCTCAGGAAAGTGCTTGTACAGGATCAGCAGGCCTCACACAGAGATGGCATATTTCATCTCTACAGAACCGGTGCACTGCAAGGACAGGAGGAGGGCTGGACAATGCTCTTAACACGAGCCCATTCTTACTGAAGAGAAGTGCAAATGGAACGTGCACTGCCTGGTGTTAGAGCCTATAGAATGAGCCTCAAGACTGTGCTTCAGCCTAAGTTCTGCTGCCATCAGAAAATTATTCCATTTAGAAGAGGAACAAGTCAATACATGCTCAGAAATAAGAGACTGGAGTTTTTATGAAAGGTTCCTCTGACATGCTCTGTGCCAAAGGCAGGGTCAGCAAGAGGCTGAGCCTGGGTGTGAGATGAGACGAGGTAAGAAGGGCTTTAAGACTCATTAGGAATGGAGAGAGCTTTTGGAAAAAAAGGTGAGCCTGCACTGGAAGAAGGAACTTGAACCAAAGTGGAGCCAGAGGACTAGTATTGAGGCTTGCAGGAAAATTAAAAGACAGAGGAAATCAGATGCTGAAGCCTTCCTGGTTCAGGAGACTGCACCCAGAGGCACAAATTGCTAGAGAATGGCAGGCTGGGAGCATTACTATTAGCTCCTCCCGAGGTAATTTATGGGTTGCTGTCCCAGATGGGAGCACAGGTTAGATGGACCTTTCATCTATCAGCTACAGTTCTTGTATGTGCCTCATCCTCAATTTCACAATTATAAGCAGGAGTTCCCAAGGCCACTGTTTGAAAGGAAATTATCCCTTTTCCAATCAGCATCAATTTAAAATATCAACTCCATTACTAAAATCTCTTCTAAATGCCACTGCTTTCTTAAGTTCTTGGGAAAATGGAAGTACTTTCTTTGGTGCCTTCCCCTTGCTGCAGTGCAGAAACAGCAGGTTCCCGTTGTTTCATGGCTCCCTCACTGCTGCAGGACACATCTATGGTGCTGAGGCCTGGGTTGTAATCTGACCTGTTCCTGCCTCTCCACTTCTACAAGTCTCTGGACATTAAAGGATAAAACTGGCAGCAACTACCACCAAAGCAGCAAAGCTGCCACATGTGAGACAGATGTAATGGCACTTGCTAAAATCTTCAGCAAAAACCATGAGCTTAAACAGAATCATCCTCAGACTTACACTGCTTAATTTTTTTCTTTCATTATTATGACCGAACAGTTTTTCTTTTTTTTGAACATGTTTTTTATTTGGCATTACTGCTGACTGTTAACCAGCTCAAGAAGAAAGAAGAGCTGGAATGTTCACCATAATACAAACTTTCTCACTTATCTTTTGCAAGAAGTAGTTCTTTTTAATGGTAACATTTTGAAACAATTACTACAACAGCACAAAATCTATAGTCAATACTTGCTTTATAATTTTACCCCAAACAAAGAACCAAGTGTCTTGCAAACAGCAGAGGACTCTCCATGTCTGAAGAGCAATACTGAACTCAGTTTCAGAAATCACTACTTACCACATTAGAGTTGCAATCAGGAGGCCAACGCCTACACAGTCTATGAATACAACCCAAAGCAGCAGCTTTATTGTTTCAAAAAAACCCATGTCCAGCACAAATCCAAATCCTACAGTGGACACTGAAAGCAAAAAAATTATTATTAGAGTCAGCTGTGGAAAAGAAACCATAAGATCTTAAACTGATAGGGTTCTTATGAGTATACTGTTATGAAGTCTCCCCTTTTTATTTTTTCCCCAAAATTTTCAGTCCAACAGCTTATTTTTCCCCAGAAAAACTAGATATAATGCAATTTATTCATAACATAATCCCTCTCCCAGATTGAACACTCATCTGCACTTGAGCTCAATTGTATTGCTCCCTTCAAATTATTTTAAAAACAATTCATACAATGCTACAATAGATCATTCTTTGTTTTAGAAAAGCTCCTTGTTAACCCAAACCACGTGTGTAGAGATCCACAGTTTTATTTCGCAGTTGAAGAGTTTTGCTATTGCGAACAGCAACACGCTATTTAACAAAAGACAACTGGGATACTCCTTACTGAATCTGCAGTTCAGTCACTTACATGAGCTGCTTTGTTTATAGCTTAATTCTGCATTACACAGAATCTCACTCGGGCCTTTACTGTAAAAACAGTATGTTGTTCATGATGTTCAGGTAAACCAATATTCAGTATTTTTTAATTAAAGCATTGCTGTGTGGCATGGGGTTTTATTACCATCTGTAAAGTTACAGGGAACTGCATAGTTTGAAAATGAGTTGCAATAGAGAACAATTCAAGGCTACCCGTTTTTAGTTATGACTATTCCATTTTCTAATTCCCACTGTAACTTTCAAAAGGCTAGGCCCTTTTTTTCTATTCTGCTTTAACTAAAATATGATCCATAGGGACTGTTCCCTTTTTTGTATGTTATTAGAAGGAAAATGAGCACTTATCCCTAAACTTTCCCTTATGCTGTGTGCTCTCCTGCACTCACCACAGAGCCAGATGCTGAGCAGTACTAGGAAAGCAGGATCGTCTCTCGCCCATTGGTCCTTCGTCTGTTTTCTGTAGTGAAAGTTCCTGTAAACCCTCTGTGGTGAAGTGAACAGGTAAAGCATCTGCCAGAGCGCAAACTCGAAGTCCATCTGTCGGAAGTGGAGGAGCCTCCGCAGGTACTTGTAGCGCTTGGCTCCGGCCGTGTGCCTCGCAGCATCCCTGGGGCTCAGCGCTCCATTGCCCTGGCTCCGAGAGCTCACCAAGGTGGTCGGCAGCATCCTGCTACAGAAGAATTGCAAACAGACGCGATTGGTTTCGCCTGTAATGAGCGCTGCAAACAAAACCACGCGATGCAGGCCGTGGCTGCGGTGCTGACCCGGCAAAAGCTGAGCACGGGTATAAACAATGACGATTGCCGGGGCGAGTCCGGAGGGGGCCGCTAATCAGGTGAGGGGGCTGGAGCACCTTCCCTGGGAAGGCAGGCCGGGACAGCCGGGGCTGGCGGGCCTGGCTGTGTGGAGATCTCACGGCAGCGTCTGAGGGGGAACAGGGAGGCCGCAGGGGGAGCTGCAGAGACGGGAGGAGTTACGGGTATGAACAGAGCGGGGATTTAGGTTAGATATTGAGAAGGGATCTCGGTTCCTGTGGGGGTGGCGAGGCAGGATGCCCAGGCAGGCCGTGGTGCCGCAGCCAGGCTGGATGGGGGCTGGATGGGGGCTGGATGGGGACGGTGTCTGTACTCACGGCAGGGGCGTTGTCACTCCTGATCTTTAAGGTCCCTCCCAACCCTTAACCCGGCACGGTCCCAGGGTCCGGCGCTGCTGACACACACCCGGCCCCGCTCCGCGCTGAGGGGCTCACCTGCCGCCCCGGCCCGCGGCACCACCACGGACACCTCAGCCAGAGCCGACACCGGCACCGCCACAGACACCGCCAGAGCCACAGACACCACCGGCACTGTCACCACCGCCGGCAAATCCACCACCGCCGCCACCTCCGTCTTCCGCACCGGGCCCCGCCCGGCCCCGCCGCCCTTCCCGTCCCGCCCCTTCCTGCGGCCGCCGGAAGGGCCGGGCCGGGGCTGCCTGTGCCGGGCCGGGCCGGGGCCGGGTGGGCTGCTTCCCGAGTGCCCGCCATGCCCCGGTACTACGAGGACAAGGAGGAGGACGGACTTGCCTGCAGCGGCGTGCGGGAGGACCTGCGGCAGTGCCTGCTGAGCAGCCCCTGCGTGCTGAAGGTGAGTGAGTGAGCGAGCGAGTGAGTGAGGGCCGCAGGTGAGCGAGGGCTGCAAGTGAGGGCCACCCCACCCCGCCCCAGGGCTTTAATCCCCTGTGTTTCCTCAACCAGGAGAACAAGAGCCCCAAACAGTGCTTGAGGGAAGGACACTGCAGGAGTCTGCAAGTGACGTTTTTTGCGTGCAAAAGATCAATGGTAAGTGTGGCCTGGGTGCCTCCTGTCCTGGTCACGGTTTTGGGAATAAAGCCACCTGCATTCAGTAAAGCTGGGCTCATAAAGCAGGGCAGGTCTTGCCTTTGAATCCCCTTTAAAATATGGATGTTCTTGTGTAGAATAACTTCCTTGTGAAGGAAAAAGTTGTGGAGTATGAAAAACCGGGAAAAAGCATTTTTACATTGAATTAGGCTTAGAACACCACAGGTAAATGAGGTAGGTATATTTACTATTGTTTTTTAGGTGAGGTGATGCATAATGAAGAGGGCACAGCTGAAATGGTACCTAAAATTTTTCTTTTGTATTAGTCATAGCAGCTTTTTTTACCTCTCCTACATGAACTTTGCTAATCCATAAGGTGACGAATTATTATTTCTGCAGACAGAAAAAATGCTGTGTATTAAATGTTTGAAATGCCTGTATGATGCTGCAGTAGCAATATATACAGGTGACGTGCTAAGATAGCACAAACACCCTAAAATACTTCGTTTGCAAAATTACTTGCTTTTAATATATTGACTTATCAATTTTCAGTTGGATACCAGGGCAAGATTCAGAGGAAGGAAGGGATACTGAAGTCTTCACCAAGAGACCTAGCCGTGGGAATTCGGGGTTCATCAGAGCTTTACACTGAACAGAGACTAAAGTAAGAAGATTGTTCCTACTGCATCCTTTCATGCAGGGTTTTCATGGAAGGTACCTACTCCTGAGTATTCCAATAGAGTGACCTGGATGTGCATTTAGATGTTAAAAAGAAGGCAGGTCTAAAGCTGCAAGTTCTGGCCAAAATGAGTATTTGTCATATACTTGAAATAAAAAATACATGAAATCCATAATAAGCTGCAGAAGTTATCATTCTGTTTTGAAGTGAAGTTGTCATTTGCAACTTTACTGTAAACTCTGGTCATGTTTTACTATTACAAAGAACAGAAATTGCAGAACTGGGAGTTCACTCGATGTGTTGAGGAAGAGTTTTCTTAGCAGACTGGATAACAGATCATAGACAGATAGCTAATTAGAGTTATTTCTAGTAATTGGCTTGATCCAGTGGAGATCCAGTGTTAAATGCAGTGTTTTCTGTTGGACATTTAAGGATTTTAATGATTAATAGAATATGTGTATTATTTGATCCACTAGAACATTAGTGTAAAAACTTCCTAGTGGTTCACTAACTACCTAGGACAGTATGAAAATACCTGTAATATGTACCAAAATACTGATTTGCTCAAGAGAATATCATTCTTTAATTCCAGTATCATGTAACATCATATTCTATTTAAAATTTGCTAACTGTATAATTGTCTCGGGACTTTGAGCAGTCCTACTTAAGGGATATTAATGTTTCTGGTGGGAAAAATATTTTTTTTCATTAATGGAAAGCCCTAGGTACTATAGATTTGCTTCCAGCTTTTTTCCTAATACACAAAATGTTTTTATTTAAATATATTGATATTTTTCTCTCATGCCTTGTGGTACACTACTGGTTTTTACTAAAAAGATGCACATTTCTATGCTGTGGTAGATTTTGCAAGATGGAACATGCAGTGTATTCGAATCTGTGAAATTGGATTGCTGAGGACAAATGGTTGACATGGTGCCAAAAGGCTCATACTGGGTTTAGAATCACAAGTATGTGCAGTGCTAATAATTCATATTGAATAAGTACAGGACACAGTTTGTAAAAATCCTGCAAATGTTTGTATTTACATACCTGTAAACATATATTGCAGAACTGCACTAATATGCCATAGTCATTTACTCTGAGAATTCTTTAGGTCATCATTAACTCTGCTCTTTCAAGTTAGTATGAAGTGCTAAGCATGTGAATCTGTTTAATGAAGGCCCATGTGTACATATGTTGAAATGACTGAAAGGGGTTGGCATTTCGGTGTTTAACAAGTATCATGCGTTTATTATTTCTGTTATGCTTCCCAAAAGGAAAGACAAAGCTTAGAAAACCTCACATTTTAAAGCTTTTCTGCTTCCAGAAGGTGTGCGTTTATATTACAAAGGCCTTCATTATTCACTGGGTGGCATAAGAAAGTGGTTGTGTATTTTCTCTTTTAAGTTTCTGGAGAGTAGCAGGTTGGGTGAGATGCTTCTTTTCAAAGCAGACTTTTAAAATAATATTATTTTTTCAGTGGAAGCACCTTCTGCTCAAAAGAAGAGCATTAAGCTGAAATAATCTCAAAATGCAGTCACAGAAAGTAGGTGCTAAGCAGTATCTGTTGTTCAAGCCTGTGATTGGAAAACTTAGAAATACAGAACTGTAGCAGCTTTGTTGACATGATGCATTTCACAAGTACTGATGCTGCCCTAGCACTTGATATGTGGTCATTTGGAATATGTGTATTTATTCTAAATATGTCTCGTCTAAAGCTGAAGAAGAGCACAACAGTTTAATTCTAGTCTTAAACTGTAGTTGACAGAATAGTAACCAGAAACCTTATGATCATTTCTCACTTTTCTTTTTCCAAATGTGCATGCTGAATTTTGTGTCTCTGACATGATTTCATTGGAAATACCTTCAGAAAATCCTTAACCAACTATTTCTGTAAGAGGAACACTCCCCTACGACTTAGTTGACACTCTGTAGGAAGGAAATTCTATAAACACAAAGAGCAGCTTCTTGAAGTCGCCTGTGTTTTATTTTTAGGATTTACAGTAGGTTCATTATGTCTTTAAACACTGGAAGGAGAAGAAGCAACAAGATTAGCATTTTAATAGCTACATAATTATGTCAGTAGCAGGTGACATATTTCAAGTAATATTGTATTTTAGTAGATAAACATTGAAATTAAATTTTTATGTCAAGCTGAGGTTTGTTTATCCTGATGGAAAGTTTTGTGTGCCACATTCTTTTTTGGCCTGCAGGTACTAATGGGCTGCAGTGAAATTGGAAGGAAGTAATTCTCCTAAAGATCTTTAGTAGAAGAGGATACTAGTGAATCTCTCTGACTTAAGATATCTCAAATTTGCAATATTACTACTATTACTTTGAAAGGAGCTCTGGAAAAATAGCAGATATAGATATTGGCTTGTAATTCATAAGTTATAATGATGAACTGTGCTACTGTAGAATTGTGTTGTCCTTCATTATCATGAAGGCTGAAGAATATAAACTTTTTCGAAGTCAATTTATGATAGGACTTTTTGATATTTTTTTGGTGGGGAAGTTTTGAAGTCTCTCTGCTACATAGGTCACAGAAATCTGATACTTGTTAGCTATTGCTTGTCAGCCATACCTCTCTAATGGGCATAGCAGGATACTTTCTGGAAATCTGTGTGGGAAGAAACCTGTTACAAGTCATCGCATCATTGACAAACTGAGGAAGAAGAGGGTGAATAATGTGCTGAGGGGATTGATGTGTAATATTTTGTATTGTTCAGTATAAAGGCAGAAACTACAATAAAGTGCTTTATCAGCTGAGACTGGACACTGAGGTCCCTTCCTGCTTTATGTTAGCGGTTAAGGTAAGTGTCTGACACCCTTCATCTAGTCTGACCTTCTGTGAAAGTTTTTATGCCAGAGAAAGGCACTGGCTCTTGAAAAGGGCATAAAATCAAATTAGGTTTTCCTTTGATGGTATATTTCAATAGCTAGTAAGCCCTGTGTTGAAAATGCATGTCTGTCTTGTGACTAGAATTTGACTTCAGCTTTCACTTAGGGGAAGAGAAGAGAGGATGGCTCTACAAAAGAGGTCAGTATCTTATATTTTCCTGCAGGGATGCATTTGAAAGTTAAAAAAAGTGTGCTTTTAATATTTCTCAAATGTATGGATTTACTTCCTAAAATCTTACGTTATGGCTGTCTTTCTTAGGCCCTTCACAGATTTATAATCTTCTTTTAAGAAGGAAATAAGTCCCTGTTATAGTTTTATTCATTGGGTCTATATGCCGGTAAAATCCCTGCTTTGGATTGTGCTTCCAAGGTGAATGTGACATTTTATCAAAGTGTTAAGTTGGGATCTTGTGTTTCAGTTCCTTGTCATTGTCGTGCCTTTTTCAGAGTCAGTGGTTTTTCACTCTGATCTTTTCCCACTGTATGGCTTTTTTTCCCAAGGTACAGCTTCATTTCCTGGATGTATAGCCTGAGATTTGGCTATTTAGAAATAATAGTAATTTTGAACAGTATGCTTTATCAGCTGTTCCACAACTCTTATGTTACATTCTATTTCTTTTGTTCACCATAGTGTCAGCTGTTGGGTTGTCCACAAATGTAATTGACAGTGAATTTATATGTGCTTACACATCTTTGAAGAAAATGTGAAATAGTCTTAAAGCTGGTAATGGTCCCAGAGCAGCTTTCCAAGTACCTCTGCTTGAATACAACTCCTCTCTGACAATTAGTTTGTGAGATTTGTTATTTACAGATTGATTAAGATTAGGGAGTGAACAGCTTCTGTAGCCTATTCATTCCTGCCCTGCTGTTTTTTTCTTGTATTTTTCCCTGGATGATTCAGACTGCTCTACCTACAAATAACATGATTGTCCTCCTTCAGTGCTGGTGTGACACAAGTGCCCCTCTGGTGCCTTGGGTTTTAGTGCTGTTTTGATTCTGTAGTGCTAAGTGATCATCAGTAGTAAACATTGTTCTTCCAGAATCCTTGGTGGGAGTTGTCCAGACCTGCTGTTCAAAAAGGTGGTATTTTGGTTGATCAAAAATGTAATCAGCTGTAAATAAACTAAAATAGTTTTTACTTCTCAGTGCTGTTGAATTCTCTATTTAAAGCGTGCTAGTGATAATGTCTATTTGCTTTCTAGCCTGTTATTGACAAGTGTATTTGATATTTTTATGAGAGGGTGGCTTTGAGTTTGCATGGTATGCAGAGGAGCTCTTATTTTCTGTCTCTTTTTGGTTAAAAATCATGGCAGGGTTCATGAGCTTTGTGCTAAACTATGACCAAAGATAAATGTTAACAATCATGTATGTTTGACTAGGCATTGAAAACACTTCTTGTCTGTTAGTTCTGTGTGATTTTGAAGCAGGAAGCACTTTCATAGAATTTCACCAGTGACACTTGGAAAGATAAATCAAAGATTCAAGCTGTGTCCCCTGGCTTCTCCATCCAAATTCAGACCGTATTGAGGACTTGAGCTGGCAGCTTCCAGCGTGAGGGAACTGCAACAGGCAAATTAAAATTCTTACACTAGAGTGGTGTTGGAACTGGCTCAGCTGGTGCTTGGCAGCAGCCCCCTGCAGGTCACGCACAGTTGGCTGGAGGCATCCAGACAAGCGTGTCTGCGTGTGTCTCAGTAATTCCTCACTTCAGCATGGTTCCTGTGTGCAGGAGCGCCTTGCATGTCTCCTGGGAGCTCCCGCAGGGTAACTTGTGAGTAACCTGTCTTCTCCTTGGCTTTTGTGCACCGTGTTAAAATTACAGAATGAGCCAGAGCTGGACTATGACCTCTTCCTACCTTCTTTCAAATTACACTTAACGCTGCTTGAGCATGTTAAACCCCTCATTAATAGCTGTGTGCTACAGAAATTGGCGAAGAAATGGAGCCCAGGCTCTAGATACACAGCAGTTCAACAAATGCAACTGGGTGAGACAGTCAACAAGCACCTTTGAGTGTGGACAGTAAGGATGGATGGAAGAAACCTGCTGACACATATCAGAAATACTGTGGCCAGGAGGACCAGGGAATTGATTCTTCCCCTGTATTCAGCAGTGCTCTGGCCATAGCTCGAGTACCGTGTCCAGTTCTGGCCCTTCAATTCAGGAAAGACACCGAGGTGCTGGAGTGGGTGTAGGGAAGGGCAGTGGAGCTGAGGAAGGGTCTGGAGCGCAAGGCCTGTGAGGAGTGGGTAAACTAACTGGGGCTGTTTAGCCTGGGGAAGGAGAGGCTCTCTACAACTACCTTAAAGGATGGAGATTGGGCTCTTCTAGGCAACCAGCAAGAGGACGAGAGGACATAGTCGTCAGGTGTGCCAGGGGAGCTTTGAGCTGGACTTTAGGAAGAATTTTTCACAGAAAGGGTGGTTATATACTGGAGTGGGCTGCCCAGGGAGGTGGTGGAGCCACCGTCCCTGGAGGTGTTTAAGGAAACACTGGACTTGGCACATAGTGCCATGGTCTAGTTCGCATGGTGATGTTTGGTCTATGATCTTAGGGGTCTTTTCCAGCTGTGATTCTGTCATTTTTTACTAGAAAAGTCTGGATTGTTGCTTCAAATTATCTGGCTCAAACACAGCTGTGATATGGGTATTTTGCAGACCCATATCACAGAACCCTAACCCTAACCTTAACCCGTGCCTTTCTCAAAATCCCCATTTCAGATGAAGATATAAGAGAATCCTAATTCCTGTGGCTTTTGGACCCTTCGGTGCCGGAGCTGGCCGGGGTGGCTGNGGCCGGAGCTGGCCGGGGTGGCCGGAGTGGGCACCCTGAGGGCGTTCCCGATCCCTCCCCGGCGGGAGGGCAGTGCCGATCCCTCCCCGGCGGGAGGGCGTTCCCGATCCCTCCCCGGCGGGAGGGCGTTCCCGATCCCTCCCCGGCGGGAGGGCGTTCCCGATCCCTCCCCGGCGGGAGGGCGTTCCCGATCCCTCCCCGGCGGGAGGGCGTTCCCGATCCCTCCCCGGCGGGAGGGCGTTCCCGATCCCTCCCCGGCGGGAGGGCGTTCCCGATCCCTCCCCGGCGGGAGGGCGTTCCCGNTGTGATTCTGTCATTTTTTACTAGAAAAGTCTGGATTGTTGCTTCAAATTATCTGGCTCAAACACAGCTGTGATATGGGTATTTTGCAGACCCATATCACAGAACCCTAACCCTAACCTTAACCCGTGCCTTTCTCAAAATCCCCATTTCAGATGAAGATATAAGAGAATCCTAATTCCTGTGGCTTTTGGACCCTTCGGGGCCGGAGCTGGCCGGGGTGGCCGGAGTGGGCACCCTGAGGGCGTTCCCGATCCCTCCCCGGCGGGAGGGCAGTGCCGATCCCTCCCCGGCGGGAGGGCGTTCCCGATCCCTCCCCGACAGGAGGGCGTTCCCGGTCCTCCCCCGTCCGGGCAGTGCCACCCCCAGTCCGCAGGGGGCCGGGCCGGGCCGGGGCGGGGCCGGTGCCGTCACAGCGGGCTGTGGGCCGGGCCGGGCCAGGCTGGGCCGGGCTGGCTGTCGGCAGAGCGGCCTCGGGGCGGGGCCCGGAGAGACACGGCTGCGGAGGTGAGCGATGGGCAAAGATGGGGAGTGATGGGCAGATGGGCAGCGATGGGGAGCGGGGCCGGGGGCACCGGGCGCGGCAGGAGCGCGGCCCGCAGGGCTCCGGCCGAGCCCCGGCTGTGGCTGTGTGTCCGTCCCGCAGGGCTCGGTGAGGGCTCGGTGTGTCCGTCCCGCAGCGCTCGGTGTGTCTGTCCGCGTGAGCAGCCCTGCCCGGCCGGTCCGTGTGAGCAGCGAGGCGCCCGGTGCAAGGATAGCGTTTAACCTCCCCTAATTTATTCCAGACCGGCTTCCGTGGTCCCCTTCCCATGTGGAGAAGCCTTAAAAGGAAGCAGACTCTGTGTTTAGTTTAGTGCATATTTGGGATTTTTCGCCCGTTTGTTGGGCTGGGGCACGGCTGTGCAGTGTGGCAGCAGCAGTGCCTTTGCAGTGCTGATGCACCATCATCATCCGTGTGGCGTGGCTTTGGCGAGCGGCAGTAGGGACGAGCACGAAGCTTTGCCCCGGTGCACACAGCCCCCCACAGCACGAGGGAGGTCAGTGTGTGCCCGGCACAGCCCAGCAGTGGGGACAGCGGCTCCTGCCCGGGCGGTGTGGCAGGCCGGTGTTGTTGTGTCTGCAGAGGCCTCTGATGCTGAGCCTGGCTGGGCTGGCGGCACAGAGCCGGCTGGGAGGGTTTCACCAGGTTGATTTCCAGGTGACAGAAGCAGAGACTCATCTATGTGTCTGTCCTCAAACTCTAAAGCAAGAACCCTGTTGTGCTGCAAACAAGGTAATTTGTTTTCCCTTGCAGAGCCACTGTTTGCTACTGCTTTTTTCAAAGGCTCTTAATTAAAAAAAAAAAACACTTTTTTTTTTCTTTCTCCTGCTTCTGAAGCCTTTGATTCAGTAGGCTACCTTGCTTATGGGAGCTCCGAGAATGCAGTACCTTGCCAATTTATTCACAAGTCTCTCTGACTCTCCATGCAAATGTTAGGTGGGAGCAAATGGCGTGGGGAGCATACGTATTTTTGGCAAGAACTTGACGTTCAGGTGTTCTTAAATTTAGAAGTTCTGGCACTTTCCAAACTTTGAGGTGGATGTGACCTCTTTCATGGCTCCCTGCTGCAATACCAAGTTGTTAGCATATCATTATTTTAGGGCTATTTCAATTATCAGTATCTAGGCTGTATGCAGTTTTCTAGATATGTGACAACTTTGCCTATGATCTAATTTATTTTTAATGAGCTAATTTTAACTTAATCTGTAGTGGGTGGTAGCTTGCAGAGACCCATGGAGAAACAAAGAACCCTGCCAAAGTGTGGCTCAACAGCCATATGATCTTCAGAGGGTGTTTGGCTCCATTACTGAAGACAGTGATCACACCTCTGCAGAAACTTATTTACATCTGTCTCACTTGCTGTCAGCTGAGACAAAAGGCTGTACCCCTCCTCAGGTAGTGGAGTTTTCAGTCTTGAGATCTCAGATACATTGAAGGCGGGATATCTTCAGCCATCTCGTAGACCTGTTCCAGTCCAGTGTGGTTGCACAGATGCTGTATTAAATGGAAATTTCCCCTGTGAAGTGAATTGACTCCTAGGAGAAATGGCTGTTCTGTTTCCTATATGCTCTGGTTCCTCAGTCTCTGTATTATTGTACTAGAATTAGGAAGGAAAATGAGAAGGCCAAGGATCCCCTTTCGGTTCTTGTTTACTTCTTAAGTTTTAATTCAGGCTCCTGGCATGTGCTCTGCCACAGTAAATTTTAATTGCCTAATTGCTGGTGCATAAGATTAGAATATAAAAATACCTCGTGGGCACCCTTTGTAGATGACTTTGTTGGAAAAACTTCCCCATTTCATGTCTGGATGTGGAGAGCAATTGCCTGGCTTGGAGATGAACTTTGAAACCTCTACCTGTTGCCCTTGAAGAGAGATGGGAGATCAAATAAAGCAGGCAGCATAGCCCAGAGAGCTGTCTTATGTGCATTTTGCTTCTGCTTGTCACTTCCCTTCCTGTTTCTTTCTGACAAACTGAATTTCCTCTCCATTGTTGGATTATCTACCTAAATCTCAAACAGATATCCTTTGCAGAAACATTGTTGGAAAATGTTGTTGACCTTGGGAGAAGAAAGCTTTAGGGTGTATCGACTTCATCCACATCTGTTGGACGCATAAGCATAGCCTCAAATGTGTTTAAATCACACCTATTGCTGCTTTACCTAATCTGATAAGCCCTTTACTACAGATGAAGTTGATTGTTCTGGTTTTCACATAGAGGGAGGAATTTCCCTTTCCTGCTTCACAGCCACTTCCCGCTGCCCTGCTTCCTTTGCTTCCCACATTCTGTTCTCTGTAGTGCTTTGCTTACTGAAAGGGAAGCTAAAGTTTGTAAATTAAGGACATTACTGAGAGGAGGGCATGTCTTGACTGCACGGGGGAGTGGTGGGATCATAACTGGTCTTTGTGGTTTGTGTGGTACATGGTAAGGGAGGTGTACAGGAGATAATGGATACCAGTCTCCCTAAGCTTCCCTGGCAGTTACTGCTGTATTGTCCCTGTTTTGGAAACTGGGGTAAATGATGTTGCATCAGCCAACACAGGTGGACAGTGTGCTTCTGCTTCTGTCAGCCCATTAATCCAGTCACTTTCTTGTCCCTCACAGAGGAAAGACAGGTGCCAGTGCTGCAGAAATACATTAGTGCTTCTCAAAAGCAGCATTTGAAAGCTGCAGTAAAATGTATTAACTCAACAAGAAGGCTATTTCTGCACCATTTTACTTCCACTGAATGTGAAATTCTTGAATTCATGATATGATTACCAAACATTCAATAAACAGTAAATTTGGACATTGTGAGGTATGTCCTAACTTAGCCCAAACCATTTTGATGAAAAATAACAAAGTAATGTAGTTTGCCCTCTAATCAAGGCAAGTTGAGATCTTGATCTTAGGTGGCGGAGACTTGCTGTGCAGTTTGTAATACACGACCAGGGATTTCTCTGCAAGAGAGCTTTGTGAATATGTCTAAATCCACTAAAAGTACTCATTACATACAGCAGCGAGATATTGCCAAGACCTTGTATGAAACCAGCAGGATATTTTCAAAAAGACGCTGATATTCCAGGGTTGTGTACATGTAGACCTGACCCACTCATGAAAGTATAAGCTCTTTGATGTTCTTGCATATCTCACAAATGCCTGCATCTTATTTGTGCTTCTACTGCTGTGGCTTGCTGACAGAGAAGCCTGTTGTGCGAGATGTGATGCTCTCTAAATACAGCTGTGTTCTTTCAGTTTGTGCATACAGAATGGATTTTGTGAAGGAGATAACTGAGCAAGGTGAAAGGGAGTAGCAAGGGAGAAAAGGACTGTGAATAAGGAGGGGGGAAGTGAAGCGAAAGAGCATGGAGAATGAGAGAGTATGGGAAAGTGGAGAGACAGTGATAGCAAAATGTGTCCGGTGTCCTTCTCATCAATGTTTCATAGCATTTGCCAGTGGAACATATCAGAGTTGTAGTTTCTGAAAAAAACCTGGAGGTGTTCCAAACCTGTGGCTCCAGCTGGGGTGTGCTTGGGGAGGATGGAAAAGTAGGGATTAGGCTTTAGAGCTGGTCTTCCCTGGCCAGATGCATCCTGAACCTGAGCATATGGGAAGTGAGTGGGGCTGTGCCACTCTGGATGAGAACCTGCAATCAAGAGGTGTGCTGCTAACTCTCACTGCTAGATGCTTGAAGAAGTTGAGGTCATATCTGCTCTCACAAGCACAGTTATTTCAGTCTTGCTTAAGAAAATAATGTGTTTTACCCTCCATCTAAAATTTTGGAAGCATAATCATTCTTTCTACCATATGACTAATTATAGGAAGGACGAATGTGTTGATGTTGCCAGTCTTTGGAAACAGCACACCTCAGTTCCTTGGGGCTGTTTATAGCTCAGGTACCTTTACTGCACTGTCGCAAACTGTACAGAATTCTGCAACTAAAATCAGTGCTGGCAAATGCCTCTGCACATGCTCAGTTTATACAAGGCAAAGTAGTGCTGATTAATTCTGTGCTTGGAAAACTGCTTTACCTGGCTTTACTTGGTTGCGTCACTGAGGTTTCTCTAACTTCCTTCCAGTAAAATGAAACGTGACTAGGAAGAATTTGATGCCTGGAATTTCATCATGCCATGAGTAGAACAAGTGGCTAAGGTGGAAATTGTGGCTAGCAGGGGATGCACAGAGGATACGAGATTTGCTGAGAATTTGTTCTTCTACTAATTCTGTTATAAAATCTCATAAGTTGGAGAAAGTGCAGTGCAGGGTTTACTGCTTAGGTTAAGCATTGCACCTTTCTATAATTCTGGTTTGTGCCTGGTTCAGGTCTTAACCCTTGGCAGTCTGAAACTTAGATTCAGACTTGAGAATTTTTCAAGAATTGTCCAGTCATTAGGAGTTATAATAAGACTTCAAAATTAAATAATATTTTATAAGGCATCTTAAAAAAACTTGCCTGCTTGGACTCTTCTCTGGCATTTTTCCAGCTTTTTTTCTACATTTTCTCTATGATGACCAATGTTAAAGGTATAGTTTTTCATAGTTTTCTAAGCCTCTAATTTTTTATAGTGCTCCTTCAAAAAGCAACTTGTGGGGTTTTTTTCAGTGTTGCTCAGAATAAAGTAGGTATTGATATATACTCTAAAGATCTTTATTTTTTTTATTTTTTCCCTTTGCCCACCTGCATTTTGTTTTGCCACTAATAATTCTTTTGGTACTGTAGCAGGTTTTTACATTCACTAGGCTGGAAATTACTGCCTCCCACAATACAGCAAGTGGAAGGAGATGTGTCCCTATGCTTGAGCAACTTCAGTGCGAAGTTCAGTGCCTTAATTTGAACTGTTGGTTTGACATTTCTGAAGAGTGTTCACTTGATCTGGTCCATTGACTTTGCTTGGGAGGCTGTAAACCTGAACAGCAGAGTGGTGGTATCTTCAGTCATCAGAGCTACTAGACAAGCTCTTTGGGCCATTTTTCTGATATATTTTTTACCATAAATCAATAAGCATTCTTTATTCTGATAACAGTTCAGCAAATATCAAAATTTACTGAACATTACAGCATTTGGTTTAAAAAAAAAAAAGGTGCTCATGTATTTTTTTTGTGGAAGATGCTACATATAAAATGTAAAATCTGGGATAAGTCTTCCTGTCCAGGTCTAGAATTCTGTAGAGCATTTCTCAGGTGCTTTGTGAGTATGGACATTGTCTGAACAAGGGAATTATATCATAGATGTCTTATCCTTTCTAATTTTTATGGGTCACTTTTTAAAGTTCAAAATTGTGCGGTATCGCACAGACAGATAAAGCAATAATTAATATGAGACCAGTAGATGATAATATCAGGAGAAAAGTCACATATTTATCAGTGTTTCAAAGCTGGTGTCACAGCTGGAAGCTGAAAGGTTCTGTCCTGTGACACTTAACTCGCTCTGGACTCATGAACTTGCTCTTCTGTCCAGTCGCATCCTTCTGCAAATATGGATAAACGTGGTCCTTGAGGTTTTCTAGTGATCATAACTTTTGCTCCCAAGGTGTGGGTGGGTCCTCCCTCATCGTTTCTGGGATTGGAGGAAGTGTTTGGCACTGTTGATTCCGTACTGAATGAAAAGCAATGCTTCTCCATACAAACAAGCAGTTATAGGCATTAAAACAGCATTTTAAAGGACAAATGACCTACGCTGCTGTCAAAATAGCTGTCTTAAAAGAGCAATCCATGTAACCACAGTTTGGCCGATGGATTCCAATTATGTTAAATCTTTAGTTAGATGATCTAATTTTCACTGTTGTATTTAATGCACAGGAGGGACCTAATCTGGGGATGAACTGTTTAGTAGAGGACATCAATGAGCGTGACAGATTTATTTGGTGAAGAAATTGGAAGTTGTACAGTGGTCAAAACAAGGGATTAAAGGAAAAGGAGGACACAGTTGTTTTTTAATTGAGAACTGCATCCTTCCAGAGGTCTGTGACACAACCCTAACACTTGCCAGAGTTTCTGTGTAGTGCAAGGCAAATGTCTGAACATTTTCCTTTTGCTGTTAGTCAGTGCAGTATTTCTCAGTTTCTGGGTGCCTGATTTATGTTCTGGATTCAGAACTGCCAAGCCCCCCCCCAGTTATTTCTGCATGTATTATGTAAAAGACTGTATACTTCCAAAGGTAAATCATGGGTGTCTTGAGTTAAACACCCAAGCTAGTTGGTACTTCATTCTTTTTGCAGGTTGTTCCTTGAAGGCTGTGTCCAGTATCTCTCCCATTCCCAAAGCTGGTTTCAAGCTTCCTTGCACCAGTTTAGGCTGCTCCCCTTGGTTTTCCTCCTTCTGCTTCTTGTCCCATCTCTTTGGTCTGCCCTTACTTGGCAACTCCCCAGCTCTTTACTGCAATGAATCCTCCTAGCCAAGTTATTTCTGACCTTATGCCTATCCCCAGACCTGAGTCCTGGTCTTCTGACAACTTTGCCAGTATTGCTCTTCAAATCTATTACTTCTCCTATTCCTTTGGTTTGGCTATTTCCCCCCATCATTTTGGATTTGATATTTCTTTCTTATTCCTGTAGACTTGTTGTAGAGATGCAGGTTCTGTCGGCCCAGTTCAATGTTCAGCCAAACTGATGAATGATTATTAAAAGGAACTGTCTTCTGAACCCCTTGGGGTGCCTGTAGGGCAGTGCGTGTGCAGTTAAGTCATCTGTAGAAATCATTCTTTTAGCATCTTTGGAGATTTTAGTTGAGAGTCAACCTCTGTGAATCTGTGTTCACTGTGACCTTTTAGGATTAGAATAGAAAGGAAAGACTGACAGCTGGGATTTTTTTTTTAATTTATGCAAAATGTTTTTTCTTTAGACCTTAATCTTGGTGGTAGCTGAACTGTTTTAGGTGATGATTATTCTTTAAAAATCAGTCTGAGGCAAACAGCATGAAAAATTTCTGGGCACACACTGTGGGAAAATGTAAGCAAATGAAAACAGTAATCTTTTAAGAAGTGGTGTTGAGCTACCATAGTTACATGTAGAGATCCTACTGGTGCCCCCTTCTGATTGTTCCTCTCTTGCTGAAGGATTAGAAAGTGTTTTTGAAACTGTTCCTTCACTCCATGTGAGCTTGTGTATCTCAGCTATTGTTCAGTGACACAACAGTGTAATGTTTGACATGCAGTGGCATATAAAAGGTTTAAATAATGGGGGACTAGTGATAGCATTTAAATGACTTGGCCATTAGAAAACAGGGGAAACCTTGTGTAGCAAGGAACAGCTTTCAATGTAAACAGACTTTCCTTCTCTTCCCCTTTTGATAAGAATAGTGGAAATGTTGAAGTGTGTCTTTGCTTTGATGTAAGGCAAAATTCTCTTCCCAGGCAACGTACCTTTTCTCAAACAACTGTGAGGAAGCATTTGTTGAGCAATAACCCAAAATGCCTGGGTGCTGCCATCTAAGTTGTCAGCATTACTTAGGCTTTTTTTACTCAAGTAGTAGATAGACTTCATCTTACAAAGTTTATAAGACTTGAGAAAACTACATATGCTTTGATTAAATCTTTTCTACAATGTGTTTCTTTTGGCAGGAACAGATTATCCAAGAATAGGTGTTCTTTTTTCCTGTTAGTTTGACCCAGTCTATATTTTAGCAAAATTATCCTCTCCAAGAAGCATCAGTAAGAACTATTTCTGCTAGAAATACTAGTGAGTATGGTAGCAGTGCTGGAGACACACATATCCAGCATGAGCTGTGAGTTTACTCCTTCACTTGAGCTACAGATGGATATGGAACAAGCCTTGTTAATTCTGCATCAGGTTCTCACGGAGCTTTCTATCTTTTTTTGTGATTTTTGCATCAGGGTTTCTGAAAGGATCTGTGCTTACTATATTAATGGCAGTTTACAGTTCTGTGTCCCCAGGAGGCTTTCCAGCTGGAAGCAAGCAATCCTTTATGACCAGAACGTTACATACTATATAAAAAGAGAGCATGGCAAAATACAGTTGGTCAAGAAATCCACGTGAAAGCTCCTGTAGTGAGGGAATTTGCAATGAGAGTTTTGAATGTGTACACACATTTCAAACTAAATCTCACTGAATGAACATGCCTACATAAAATATTTAGCTGTTCTGTTGTATAACACAGGTAGCCCAGTTGTCCAGGTATTGACAGATAGGGGAATCTTCAGGACCCTGCAGGCTTGGATGTGAACTGAACAAGTCTACTAAAATCTCATAAGTTAAACAAGTATACTGCTAAAAATGGACTAGTGAGATGCAAATAAAGCCATTAGAAGCCATCTGGCTCTTGGTACTTGTATGGTGCTGCTTTTCAGTGAGTACATAATGCCTGTTACTTCTCAGCAGAGTAATATTGCCCTGGGAGAAGAGATGCTGGCAGAGTACATGTAGTTTTCTGCTCTGCTCTGTAGAAGCAGCTCAGCAATTAGACTAGTTGCTAAACACAGGGAGACTTTGATAGCTGCTCTAAAAGCACTGCTTTCCAGTCCTAGGTATATGGTGAACAAATTGTGAGGATCATTGTATTTCTAGTAAGGTTCCCCCCCTCAGGAAGAACAGTGAAAATGTCACATCTCAGATAGACCCGGAATAGGAGTAGAAATTCTTTATTTCTGTGGTTATGTTGCCTCCTTGTTCTCTTTCCCTCCTGTCGTCCTGAAGGGACAACAGCATGTTTTTGCCCTGATTTCCCTTACCTCAGAGTTAACTCAGGGTGCTGCTCTTTGGAAAGTACCACATTAATTCTTACTCTTGGGACAGCAGAGTGCTGCTGTATTGCCATTTTGCTGTAGTAATCCAGGATTGTTATGAACATCTCCTGTCTACGTTTGGAGTGTTAAAATCTCCAGAATGTGTTTGGTCCTGGAGTACGTGCTAACTTTTACATGCAGCAATTAAGGGTATCAGGGAGTCTATGTGGCAGTAGTATTATCAGCCTTGGGCGTTTGGAAGTTACAGGAAACCTTTAGAATTATAAGAGTTGATGAAATAATCCTACCATAGATTTCATATTTGTCTCTCAGCTTTGGGAGCTTTTAGGTAGCTCCCAATCTAGATGGTCCCCACTCAATAATATTGAGTAAAATAGTATGTGATGTGGTCTCCTCATACTCTGCTCTTACTGAAAACCCTCGTGTCTCTTTTTATGCTTGTGAATGGTACTGACACATGCTAATATGTGTCCTGCTCTCTTTACAAGTTGACTTGTCAGGCACGTTTCCAAGCTTTATTTTTTTATTGATAGGGTGAAAGGTTTTGTCTTTCCTATTCGTAATACATTCTTTGAGGACCTGAGACTTTCAGGAAAAGGCCGAGTATTGTGGGACAGGTGAAATCATCAGAAGCACCAGTGAATCCTGAGGGAATAATTGTTGAAGGTTCTACAAAATCTCTGTGTTTCTAGGTTTCTCCGATACAGTTCACAGTGGTTATGAGTATGGGCTTTTATATGGGCTTCTAAATACGTCTGGGTTTGTTGAACTGTGTATGGTTCGATGTCTTTGGGATTCATGGTGCAAAATTATACGCAGGATGCCAGTTTGATACTGGCATCAGTATCTGTATGCATTGCATCTGCCTGGGACTCTTAGAAAGCGAAGAGTCAGTGAAATGCAAACAAGTCCATTTTGTGGTATTTCTGCTGCAGACCAATATCAGGAGTTCCAGTTTCTGAAATAGAGGTTTTGAGATGAATGTTTCATGGGAAGCGTTTATTTTCAGTCTGTTCCCATATTGTGACCCTTTCTGTGAAGGTGAGTGCCCTCCCAGAAGCATTCTGAGGTTCTGAAACACAAGCTACCCTGGTAATTTCCATCTGAGACCTGCTGCTGAGATTTATAAAATCAAGCTTGTGAACCGTTGGTCTGATTTAAAGTGTGAGATCTAAGTATTGGAGGAGTCAAGAAGTGGTAAAAATCCATCTATATTCTTCCCTTCTTTTTTATTGTTTAGCATCTAGTTTGGAGAGTCCATGAAGACTGATGCCTTCAGGGTAATGCTGTTTGTGTCTGGAAGAAGGAGAGCTTCAGTCTAGCTAAAATGTTGCAAGAGCTCAGGTAATAAATAAGAAAATATATGTGTTGGTTCCATAGGTAGAAGGAAAAGATGATTATTTTTTTTTGCTGGTCCCTTTTTCTTCATTGCTGCAGTTATGCTTGCAAATTAGGATTAGAGTAGAATTTAGACCATTTGAAATAGTGAAGGTGGCAAGTGATACACCTGAAGGGTGTATCTGAAGGGTACTTTCAGAGCTCAAGTTGAGACACATGGGCTGTCTGTGGAAGTTTGACAGGATTACAAAGAGCCATATGTACAAGTTCTGGACAAACAGCCTTTAAAAGACCTTGACAATAATTTATGGAAAAGGTAGGTAAAATATAATTTATCTGTCATTTTTATGATGTATTTGGTGAGAAGGAGACAGTGGAAGACCCTCATGAGAACATAACTTGGAGAACTCTAAGAAGCAAGACTTGAAAAACAAAAAAAAGCACCAAAACAACCCTCCAAAAAAGGAAAGAAAAAAAGGGAAGGGGAACCATTAACATAGAGGGAACTTTGGTACTACTGAATTAACAGAATTAGCAGCCAGAAAGTGAAAGCACCCTCAAGTTTAGAGCTGGGAGATTTGTGTTTCTCAGAAAGAAAATGAAAGGAGATGCAGCCTTCTGCACAATGAATTTTCAAAATACTGAACTGATGCTTGAAAGGAGTAACCTTCAAGGCACTGTGTGAGTTAGAAGGTCCAGTAAAAAGGCTGTGTAGCATTTTTAAGTGGTAAGAATTTGCTCTACTCTCAGAATCAGCCTCCTGAAGCATAAAAGGAAGAAAGAAAACCTAGAAGTGAAGCATGAGGTTCCCATGTTGACTACTATAGATACCTTAATAAAGAAAACCATTAATTGTAGCTGATACATATAGAAATAATATTTCTCTATGCATTTTTTTTTCATAAAAGACTCTCAACTGCTTTGATTTTAGTGACAATTACTCATATAAGAACTTCTTTAATGGTTACCCTGTGGGTAGAAAGAAATACACAAATATAATTAATTTCCATAGAGGAAGAAAGATGACTTAAAGATAAAACCATGGCTATTCAATTGATTTATGTCTTGAAGAAGCCATTGACACCATTGTTGTTAAATCTGCATTTGCGATCTCATCTTTTCTGTTTCCATCAGCTGCAAGATACATACCAATTTCTTCTCCCTTGGTCCAAGTGAACAGCTTTTTGCTTCTGATGGTGTTTGGTTAGGATATTTTTCAAGATGAGACTCTTGTGGATGCTCTGTGTTGAAACTGTAACTTTGGTGCATTACTAAAATGTTGGTTTGTCCTTTGTCAGGTAGCTCTGAGTACCATGGCATGTGGGATATAAAGGAGTTTTTCATTTCCTACTGAACCAAAATTAAGTAACAGCCCACAAGTCAGAACCAACTCTATCCTCCTCCAGACTAGGCAGTATGAGAGGTGGTTCTAGTCAAAGGAGCAGCCTGTCTCTGGAGAGCTGCTTCCTGACCCTCCCAAAGTGTAAGCCTTCCCAGGCTGTCAAATGGAAGTCAGCCTCCTTCCCCATCCCATCACCTGCCTGCCTGTTTGCTTTTGAACAGCTGTTGCACGCTTTTACAAGGTGAATGGGTGTGTGTGCCAGAAGGGTTTAGTTAATAGTGTTTAAATGCATTGTGCAGGTGGGTCACTGAAAAGATTTTTTTGTTTGTTTGCTTTATCTAGTGGGGATACTTCGTAATAGAGTCTTGCATTTGTCTGAGGTTATTGTATCCAGACAGGATTGAGATGATATAATGGTGCAGACTATATTTGTGTTTTGCTGTTGTGGTACATGTGGCTGGAAATAATCTGGGTGTAGACCTGGTTTTCTCCTAAATGGCATCTTGCATGGGGCTGACAGCAGGCACTGTGAGTAAGGTCATGGGAAGGTAGCTGAAGGTTGAAAAGGAAGATAAAACTACATGTTGCCTATTTATGGTTGGATGGTTTTGTTGTTGTTTTTTACATCATCTTGGGCATTCATTTGAATATTCTTAACTGAGATTTAGTGAGGATTTCTGGGAGGAAAGGTGACTGCCCCTGTATGTGTATATAGTATGTGCTTATATTTACCAAAGTACCAGCACAGTTGATAACCCAACTAAAGCCATTTTTCATGTTGCCTTTCAGGCACACGTCCTGCTCTTTTCCCTCTGATTTTTACATGAAGAAACTCTGCCATATGCTGTTCAGACCTGATATTCTGTCTCAGTGTGCTTCGAGTGCTCAAAAAAGCCCTTTCCCAGAGGCCTCCTCTTCTGTCACGTTCACATTTGAAAGTGATATTTTGGTCCTGATAAGTGTGTATGACATTGCATTTATGAGATACTGAATTCCACTGCAGCACTCAGTATTTTGTGCCAACCGAGGTGGGAATGAAGGCAGAGTTTAGGCTCAAGGGGTGTGTTCCTGGCAGTAATGATCAGGGTGGAAATCCTTGAAATGACAGACACAATGAGTAAAAGTTGGTAAGATGAGTAGGGGCAGAGTGGTCTCCTCTCTGAAGAAGAGGAGGGGCATGAAGCTGGAGCAGGAGATCTGTGATGTCCTCGTGAAGATGATTTTTAATGGGAAATGTGGTGGTGGGTGATGAGAGGGACATGCAACACGTTGAAAGTCTTTGGGAATGTCCTCGTGTCATATGTTTGCACTGTCAGGCTGACTGGCCTGTTTCAGCTCTGGAGAGGATTTGCAAACAACTGTGTGACAATCCTCCAAGCGAAGGCATAGCCCCACAGAGCAGCAGTAGTCCCTGCCTTTCAGTGCTGGAGTTTCTGTCTTCCATCTGCTTGTGTCTGAAATCCCTTGCTGACAGCAGTCTGACCTCCAGGCTTGCCACTGTATTTCCATATTCAGAGCGCTAGATGTTGGCTTTCGGATGGAAGTGGAGACAAGGTCACTTGCAAAGAGTCACAGAAAATCTGCTGCTGTCTGCACCTTCACTTTGCTGGTACTACAGCTTTTAATACCATGCTCTTAATTAACTTTATACCCTGCTTTCATTTCTTGGTGCCAGAAGAATGCTTGAAGCAATGTGGGTTTGCTCCTGTTGTTGGAGCACTGATTTCAGGCAAAGTTGAAAGAAAAGAGGAGGTGTGGGGGAGAAACATTGTTGTGATATGATAAAACATTTAAATAAGCATTGTTATAAGGTGTTCTGCATCAACATCAGTTGTCTGTATTTTTATAGAAGTCCTTGGTTTTGATTTGTTGTTAATGCTTTGGTTTTATAAAATCTGTATGAAACACTGGAGATGGCATTGCACAGAGTGTCTATTTTTAATGTTGGAGTTTTTTCCTCTCTAGAACAGGGCATTTGCTTAATCATACTCCCGTGGATCTCATCTTCTTTTCCCACCCATCTTTTTCACCCGCAGTTCAAACGGCTGGCTGAAGGGATGTTCTTTGGATGCATCAGCATGAAATTCTGTATATGACCACCTGTCTTAATGCATGTGAAGCTGTGATCACAGTTTCCTAAACAGTGCCAAAGGTGCTGAATTGTGTTTGCAGTATTGCCAAATCTCTTTAATCAGTCTTGACTGAAAGAAAATATGGCATAAATCCCAGATTACTAATGTGCTTCAGTGAGTCATTAGCAGTGGTTATCTAGATCTGATCATAAAAGATAGTTTTTAAAAACACAAATAGGCCAGGACAGGGCAAAAGGGGAGCTGCTATGCTGTAGCTCAGGCAGAGTAGTTTTTAGGTTCTTGGAGAAGTAGGACAAGAAACTTCTCATGTAATTCACTCAACATAGTAATTAGTAGCCAGGATCCGGAATGCCATGCTCTCTGACGAAAACAATTTATAACTCAGTATGGGTGCTGTTTTTCCTGTTGTTGCATCAGCCATTTGAGCTGTGGGACTCGAATCAAGAATAGAAATGTGACTTAGCCCAACATCCTGGTGAGATGGTAATTGCACAACTGTATGGTCCCACTGGCACCAGCTGAACGAGACAGCCTGTGTGGCAGGGTGCCATGGATAGCATGTGCCTTTTAGGTGTAGGGAGCAGTACTGGGGACCTGCACCTTCCTTGCCCCTCCTTTGCCAAGAGGAGGGGAAGGGGAAGGTCTGTTTGTGCACTGAGGCAGTGCAGGACACTGCCTGCTCCCAGTGGAGAGCCCCTCTTTGCCACTCACAGCATGAGCAGATAACCAGGACAGTGTTGGGCCATAGCAGGGCACAGCAGAATTTTTTGATGCTAAAGCAAAATAAAAATGCTCATCTGTGAGGACTTTCAGGCTTGAAGTGTTATCTCCATAATGAGTATCTGGGGGATGTTGTTGTTTCTAGGCTGGTTACTAACTGTGTAAGAAAACTGTCCATTGCGAAAGGCTTTTGTGCCAGCTCTGATGCAAGCCACATCTCCCCATGTAAGCCCCAAGGTGTTTGTCAGTGTCCTCTTTTTTTCCTTTTGCATTGAAGGTTTGAACTGCTGAGAAGTTATGTTTTGACAGCTCGGAGGAATTAAGTCTTAAAACAAATAGTGTATAAACCTTAAGCAACAGCGACATATTTTCCTTCACGGTGCAGGTCTTGAACTGGAAGGCCTGTTTTTAATTAAAAGAGACACCTACAGAGAAAAAAGGCCTCTTTGTTTAGATCAGCTTGGTTTCATACAAACATTAGAAGATAATGTTCAAAGCTCCTGTCCAGAAATATTTCATAACTGTACAGGATTAACTGAGCAGTTATTAAACTCTTTCATTTATTCTGACTAAGACCTCTGTTTGAAGAACATGAAGCACATGTCTTTGACTTGGACTGAACGCTTCTGCTTTTAAAGCGGTCAATTCTGGTCACTAAACAAGAAACAGGAAAGTGAAATGTACGGTATTTAATCCTACTTGAAAATGTTGGCATGAAAAAAATCTCAACATTTTTTTTTCTGGACATGTGTTTAAGTTATAAGAGAAATGATAGAATAATAATATAATAATTTTACTTCTATGGCAATGATACATCACTTATTTTTCACATTGCATTTTGTTTGGAAACTTAATAGTGATAATTTCTATGCATGCAGAAATATGTTTTCTTGGATATTTGTTTAATGGTTCACTATTCTGATAACTAACAGACTTGTTGGAAACAGAAATTTACATTTTTATGCAAAAGCTTCAAGATCAATACCAATGAAATGTCAATATTTCATTGAATCAAAGTTTCAGTGATACCTGTATTACCATACACTTTCCAAATTCTTTAGCAATTCAGATAAAAATGTTTTCTAAACCAAAACGACAGCAAAGCTTGAAATTTAGCTGGTGCTGTAGGTTTTATCAATTCTGTTTTCTAACATACCTCCAATAAATGAAAGTTCAATAGCATTTTGCCTGTGTTAGATACATTAATAAAAATCATCTATTTAGTAAATGCTCTCTAAAATCACTAATTGTTAAGTCACAGTAGAAACACTTGGAGATCTCAAGATGGAAGTCTTTTCTGGGCCTTTCTTCACCAAGTAGATGTAGGAGGCTTTATATTTTTTTATTTTCACTACTCAGATTTATAAGGTAAACAAAGGAACAGTAGATATGGCAGGATGCTTATTTATATTTTGTGAATAAAATATTTGTGTGAATAAATTTCAGTATTTAAGTTACCATTTTCACAGAGGTTTTTAGAAATTTCCCGAATCCTTGTTTCTGATAGCAGTTTCGGATTTTCTTCGTAGTTAGTGAAAAATAAAGTATTCAAGAAAAACATTAAGTTTGTGCAGTCTCTATAAAAATACATTTTAGTGAGATATATTTGACTTTGGGATGTTTTTCTTGATAAAGGAAAAGGAAGTAATTTCAGACCAAGCACAAGACAACAGCATCTATAAACCAGTCAAATGCCTTTTACTTCTGTAGATCAAAAAGAAAAATCTATTAATTAGACATGAGAATAATGTCTGATGTGTGCAGTGATGGTTTCTACATAAAATAAACATACATCCTGTACTCTGACTTTGGGAAAGTTCAGTATTTCTGTGCATTTTTATTTTGGTGTTCTGTAAAACTATGAATTTTGTTTCAGATGCTAAATTTGTTCAGATCATTCTTTTCCCCAGACAGTTCTAAATGTGATTGAATGTATTGCACTGTATGATTTAATTTTTTTTCCCTTTCTTTCAACCATCGTCCCTTTTTAAGTACAGAAAACAAATCCCACAAAACTAATTTAGTATTTTTGGATTCCCACATCTATTTGTAGCTACTTGCATCATGCCAGGAAAAATGCAACACCGCTCATAGGAGGGTGACATAAAAGGCTATATGTGGCTGTTGACTGGTGAGAGTTCCAGTCCTTTTAGAATATCCCAAGAAACAGTAGAAGCAGAAAATTCATAATTAGTTCCTCAGGTTTTGGGGTGGGTTTGATTATGTTTTGATACGAATCCCCATCTGTATCGGAATCCACAGGCTTTGCCTTCATTTGCTCTCTGGTTTTGTCCAAGGTGATCGCTCATAGCAGGGATGAGTGGCCATGGGTGCACAAAACCTAGTCTGGAACCCCGTGCAGTGGGAGAGGAGACTTGTCAGCCTCATCTGAAAATCTCTGTGGTGCTGGGCTGAGTCTTCAGCATCTCCCTTGACTCTGGCTCTTGAACAATCTCAGCACAAGCGTACAAACTTGTGCTGCAAGTGGACTGTGGGTTTCTTAGGTGGTTATGCCATGTGATTTTTCAGTCACAGAGCATCATAGATGTGTTTAGAAGGGAAGTTTGGTTTTACAGAGCAGTATGAAGTGTATGGCGGTTGCTGGTTGTTACAGTGCGATCAATCATGATGTTCCTTTGGAAAAAAGGATGTGTTCTTTCCCAAGCCATGTTAATGTAGGCTTTAAGACAGAATTTTCTTAATGCATGAGCAATTAAAGTCAGTGCTTTCTTATCACTCAAGGAAAATAAAGTATAAAAAGGAAATAATTTGTGGTGGTAAATTATTAAGAACATTTATTTGCTGGACAGAATTGTTGCTACCCTTGAAATTGGCTTTTAATTTCAGTGAAACAAAACATTTGGCAGCTGTCTCTTGTACAGTGTGTTTTTCAGGAGGTCTCCAAAACCAATGAAAAAGCCAATCAAAATATTTTTTTTTCTTTTGACCTGTTGGCTACTTTCCTCTTTGAACTCGACCTAGTAATGAGAGATTTGCTTCAGATAAAGTTCTTAGAACCTACATTTGTTGTTATTTTTTTGCTATGGGCACAGAGAGATCACATAAATGGTTTCCTGCTCAGAAATAGGTGTTTGTCTGCACACCTGTGGATGAGACACATTTGCAAATATGCAAACTTATTTATGTTTATAAGTTACATATACACAGAAACTCCTAAAATTGCATTTATGGCTGTACGGGGTGTGTTTTCAGGTAAGTAAGGACAACAAATAGAAATTTTTGCAGGTAACAGGAGATAGGATGAAGATATACAATATTTTCTGAGGTTTTCCTTTTAAAAAAAATTCAAGTTCTGTTACAGGAGCATAAATAGGTCACAGTGTATGAATGGAGTTCATGATGATAAGTACACAGAGAATGAAGACAACACAAACCCATCCTCTTTCCTTATGGTACCTGCCAAGTCTCCAGCTGAGGGAGTCATTGTTCTTGGCTCTTCTTGGTGTCATTAAAAACTGCAAAAGCCAGACACTAAATTGGTCAGGCAGACTTTTTACACCCTGGCTATCTTTATGGTCTGACTTGTCTCTTCCTGTGACATGAGTGGGTGTTGGATCAAACCTTTACTTACGTTGAAGTCATAGAGACTGGACATAAATCATAATCATAGAATGAAAAAAAAAAGCATCTGTGCATTCTTTTAGCAGGAGAAAATATAAGTAATGCAGAAGAAAGGAGTGCTGGTATTTTAAGCAGCCTCATAACTTTGTCTTGGTAGCAATTGTTACATTTCTTGCAAGTTCATTAACTGACTTCCTACTAGGGCTTTTACTGTGTGTGGTTACAGACAGTTAAACCTGAAAGTCTCATGCTAGCACTTGCTGTAGTTTTAAGTGGAGGCAGATGTCATCTATTGTACAGGAAAAGGCCAATGGCTTGCATTAAGCCTGTAGCCTTACATTTCTTCCTCTAAAACCATGTAATCTATTGAAGATACACAGCAAACATCTGATCCTTATAGTGTGCATGTAGACCTCCACAGCTATTAATGATGAAAAGACATAGTAGATGTTTATATCCATTTTTGCTGTTTATTTCATTTTAAGTGTTTTGTTACAGGATTTGCATTTTACCTGAATTTTTCATCTGAATGATTTTACTGAGTAATAACTGCTCCTGAAAAGGTGGAACTTCAAAGTGAAACAGACTGAGGAGGGAAATAGTTTATAGCAAATCAGGTGGACAGAGAGAGGATGTGCCATTCCCAATTCTAAAAAAAACTTCTGTGTATTTCTCTCTTACAGTGTGCATAAATGAAAAACAATCTCCCAGTGGAACACTGAAAGTAATTTTTAACTAAGCTGTTCTTCTACCCTCGAATCTAAGTCCCAAGAAATTAGATCTAGGACAAGCTAACATGAGCAAAGATAAAAAGCAATATACAGAGAACAGAAATACTACTAGAAGTTGTAGCTCTTTAGTTCTGCATGAACAGAACAGTTTCTTTCAAACAAATGGCATCATGTTCTGGTTCATCAACAACGTCTGAGAGGTTTAGTTCTTGCAGCTGAGAGTTGGGGTGACTGCATGTTGCTTCTCTGAGAAATAGAAAAGCCCAGCTTTAGCTTCAGTGTCTCCTTTCTACTTGCAGACCTTTGGAACTGAGAAATGGTTAATTAATATAATTACATGTAGTTAAGGAAAGTTAAGAAAGTTTTTTAGGCAACGGTTGAAAATGAGCTGAAACAGGATGTGCTTGTTTGCATCAGAATTACTGTTTTTGTAAGGACTTTTGTAAGTGCCCTGGTATTTGTCTGGGCTTCAGCCCAGTTGTCTGAGAGATGTGAGCCCTCTGTCACAAGTAGGGTGTGAGTGAAGGGCTGACTCCCATTGTTGTTTTTCTGCAGGTTTTACTGAAGCAACCAACACCAGTCTGACTGGAACCAACTCTCTTGGGCCTCCACAGGTAGGCATATTAAAAAGTCTTGTAGCAAAGAGGTGAAAAATTATGTGACTCATTAGTAGCTTGAGTTCTTTCTGCTGAAGGGTTATGGAGATAACATGTGTGAGCCAGAGGCAAGAAGAGGTCTAAAACACCAAAAGATTTCATTTGGGACTTGGGGCTTACTACCTGAAGGCAACAGGTATAGACAGAGGAGCCTGACGTCTCTGCAGAGTTAAATACTTCTGTTTTCTTAATGCTTCTACTTTGTATCACTAGAATAGGTAAAGTGGTTTTGCAGTATTAAACATTAAACAAGGAAACAGTTGCTAAGAAGGATTTCTTAAGTGTTTCAAGTTTTGAGTGGACGTTCTCTAGTTTTGCTGTCACTTTTGCTTATACCTGTCAAAAAACCCCAGAAATGTGGGTCGCAGATGTGTTAGGCTTTGCTAATATTTCCTTTTGGTGTGCCTTGTGTCTCCACAGATTCTCTGACATTTTTTTTATTTATTGCTAAGTGGATTATTTCAGCCTTACACAAAAGTGAAGCAGTTCAGAGTTTTGTATAGTTATTGATCAGTGCTTCCTGGCCATTTTCTCAAGGGGCCAGGGTTGCACAAGACACCTGAGACACTCATTGTTGGTAACTGTGTGCTGGCTTTCTGCCCTTCCAGTGCTCAGCCGCACAAAACTCATACCTTGGGAAACTGATTTCTTCCTGTTTGTCACCCAATCCTATGTATTGAAAACAGCTTGAAGGCAAGCATTGGTATCTTTCTTGTGCTGAATAAATTTTACTGACATAGGTGAAGCTACTTGCAGAATAAGGAGTTACCTGACTGGAGTCAGTGTTTTAAATAACTTATGTTAAAGAAATTATCTATAGCCATAGGGAAAACCACTTTGTCCTTGAGCATTTGTCAAGAACAAATTGAAAAGAGTTACTAGGGGGAGAAGGGGAGGTGGTTTTGCTGTTTGGCTTGTGGATGTGTGGTTGTAGAGGCAGAGGGCAGGTGTAATTGAGCAGAGAGCACCTTGCAGTGTAACAATGGAAAGAAGATGCCTTTATCTTTTTACAGGGAAGTCTCAGATTGGCGCTGTTCTTTGGAGAGAAAAGCACTGGCCTTACGGAGGAAACCAGCTCACTTTTTTTTGTGTGTTTTGTGGCAACATGCATCCTTCTTTCTGCTACTTGAACCTGGTCTAAATATTTCTGCAGTATTCTAGTCCAGGAAACTGAAATTGTGTGCAGCTGCCTTGCCACCAGTGCATAAAACTCACTATTCAAGCTACGTATAAACACTGATGAGGTTTCAAATAATCCTAAAGTGGAGGTCCTTCTAACTGCATTCCAGCACTTGAACTTCTGTGATTCAGGTATCCAAAATTCCCTCTGCTAAATCATGAAAGAGCAGAGAATTGCAGTGATGGTTACTTAGTTTTAGAAATGAGATCTGAGACTTCGCCTATTCTTGCAATGTTAGCAATTGGGCATTTGAGGAAAATGTTCAATATCACACAGTTTGTAATTTCTGACCCTCCCCCAGCCTTGGGACAGCACAATGACAGGGGTTATGTCTTTTCTATGTGATGCTTCTCCCAGAAGTTTCATCCTGAGGTGTTTTTATGCCTTAATTTTCTTTGCAAACATGCCTTTCCTTGGTCTTCAGTCTCTCAGTGCAGCATTGGGCCACATGCAGATGAGTATGTGCAGTAAGATGGGTAGGTGTGTACCTTTGTACTGTTATACATTTCCTGAACTTATTCTTAAGAGATTCAGGTTTTTTAGGCTATGTAGCTGCCTGTTCTAAGTGACATTTCTTCAAGAATGATATTAAAGTGTTTCTTGTATATACAAAAGTTACTCCTTTGACACAAATTTTACATTGCTTGAAAGAATGCCAGGAGAAAACTGTTTCTACTTTTACTTTTAAAAATCATACCTGTCTATATTTTTCAAGTAGGTAATTAGCTTTGGAAGATTTTGTGGCAGCACACTTTTAATCATTTGAAGGGTGACAAAGCAGATAGCCTTGGTAAAATAGAGCAAAATCACTAAAAAAAAAAACCTGATTGATTTTGTGTATTCACCTGCAAAGAAAGGTAAGTGCTTGACTGTGGTGCTTGTGTGCGTAAGTGGGGACGTAGCTTTTAATTAGCCCCAAGTGTATGAGTGTCACACTTTAGAACCCATATGATAGGCCTCATGGTGCAAAAATAGATTATATTTTGTTTATTCAACAGGCAGCAGAATGAAGATTTTCCAGGAGGTGGAATATTCTTTGGATCTTTAACTGTGTAATCTCTGTCTAAAAAGAGACATACCAGTTAATTATTTATCAGTGATTTGTCTCTTTTTTTTTTTTCTTTCTTTCTTATTAGGGTTTTTAGCTCTCAGGCTTGAGAGATTACAGAATGACAGAATTGTTAGGATTGGAAGGGACCTCTGGAGATCATCTAGTCCAACCTCCCTGCCAAGACTGGGGGAAGAGAGAAAAGGAGAAACAGTAATTTTACGAATTGTATAATTTTTGTGCTTGCACTCTGGGACTTGATGGCAGTTTAGAGATTAGCTTGGAGTCGTCCAGCTCTGTGCCAGCCGCTCTCAGTGTTCTCCCAAACTGAATGCTAAGGATTCTATCCAGTGGCTCGTGTCTTGCTGGAATCACCACCATACCATAGTACTGCCCTCTGTATATCTACCTTTTCCACACCTTCCTCCAGTGGTCTTTGTACTTTGAGAAAATTGATGAGTAGAATGTTTTGGAGGAAAAAGGAGGATGAGAAGCCCCCAAAACTTCCAAGGCAAGAAGCAGTCATGTTAGTTATGCTGTCCTCCTGTATTTGTCATCCATCTTCTCAAGACCTTATACTTGGTAGCTTCTCCTTAAAGTACTGAAAACAGTGTGTGGTCTTCAAGAGGACAACAAAAGGCAACTGCTTGAGACATCTGTGTTATAAATTTCATGGCATTGATAATAATTAATTACAGAAGGATTAAGCTTTGCAGTACCATTTTTTTCCTTTTTCTGTGGATGTGTGGCTTCTGAATTACTGGAAGCCAAACCTTTGCAGGCCTGCAGCCTGTGCAGTAGAAGAATATCCTGTGGAGGCTCTGCACAGCAGTTCTTCTGGAGTTACTGATACCTTTCCTCTTACTGGCTTTTCTGTCAATGCCACACAATTCTGAAAAAATGGTGCTAGAGCCAGTCAGCAATGTGACACTTGGAGAAAGCTGTACTGACAATAAAGGAGTATTTCTGTCACAGAGCCAAATGCCCAGGAGTTTCAGGGATGGGTAGTCCAAAACAGCATCGAAGCTCAAGCTGTCATGTTTTATGTAACTGAGCTTGCAGCATGCTTGGGGATCCTGGAGGATTTGCACAGCTCTGTGTTGCAGGTTCAGAAGCCAAACCTTTGAGCAGTGCTTAGCGGCAGGCCAGGAGGTTCTGATCTGTGGTCCATGAAGTGGTGGAAACTTGCATGGTATTGCTTTCCCTTTATTATTGCCCTTACTGCTTGAGAGAGGCTAAGCAGACCTTAAATACCTCGTGGGACGCACCACTTGCTTTGAAAGGAGAATTTGTTGCCTGACAAAATATCTAGATGTTGCCTAGCAAATATCTAGACCCCTTGAACAAGGAAGGTTTGATACAGGGAATGACACTGGAAACCTCTGATAACAGAGTTCTCTTGGTTTAGTGTCTCACATAGGTTCCTGCGAGTGAGACTCAAAACTTTCAGGGGGTGATAGATTCATGTGGGAAGATGCCATTGGTCAAGATGTGATTAGGACCTTTGTCCAGACTGAAAGCTGGGCAAGTCTGCATGTGTCTTCAGACACCTGTGTCACTGGAAGTCTCACCGCTGTCAGTGAGCACAGGTGACTGCAGCAGAGTCTCAGGTACGGCCTGAAAACTCTTCTACCTAAACTCAAAATGAGAAAGAGAGCTGAAAAAGGTGTTTCGATTTTTTCCCAGAGAATTAGTAAAGATTGGTTTTGTTGCCAAATAATGCTTCTGTGAAGCTTTTCTGATGATCTCTTCCCAAGCCCTTTTGTCTCCCCTCTCTCCCTTTACTGTCACAGCTTCCCCAGGCATCTCTGGTTTTCTTCTGACCAGCCTGTCAATCAAGCAGCTGATTCTTGCAGCTTACAGGTGTGTGCCTGTCTCTCACTGAATCACTCCTCTCCTGAATCCAACTCTTTGGATCCTTCTTTATCACACAGGTAACTGTGATGTTTCTCTTGCCTGACGCACTTTCCCCTAAGATGACTTGCTGTGTACTTTTGCCCTCGCTTTCTCCATTTCCTGTTCTCTAAACTAGTTCTCCCCATTAGCAAGCCACCACAGTGCTATTAACTTCTCTTCTTTCAAGACCATATGCAAAGAACTGCTCTCAGGTTGGTGTGTTAACTGGAACTCATATCCTGTTGATGGGAACATTGATCTTTGCCTTGCTGAGTCTTCATTCCCCAGCTCTGACATTTTCTCTCTTTCTGTCTGTCATCTTCTGAAAAATCTTACACCTCACAGCCAAGTTCTTCCAATCTATGTTCTATTTTGAGCTCTGCTTTTACTGGATAGCTATTTAACTTTCGCACTTAGGCCATTGCAGCATTTTTATATATCTTCTGCAGAATTTTTTCTGTTTGTAGGCCCCCTTGGGGCATAATAGCACCAGCAGACTTCATCCTCTGCAGTTTTAGAGGGAAGCAATTGCCTTCAGAGAGGTGATTCCTGACACCTAAGTCAGCAACTTAGCTCCTGCTTAGCTTAGGAATCACAGTCTGCCTGTCTTCTTGCTGAGAAAGTAGAGCGCGTTTTCTGACTCTCCTGCACTTTCTTGTTAATGCAGTCTATTCAGCCTCCACATTGCATATAATGGGTAGCATAGATGGAAGCAATTTTTAACCTATTTAAGCAATCAATAACATTATAGAATTTTTAAAGCATGACTTTTTAGCTTCTATTCTTAAATATTCTTTTATTCCTGCATAGAAGGCTGCATCTGTAGGAGGAATAAATAGATTTGTTTCTTTAATGCAAGATTTTAAGGTCCTATTTTTTTCTTCACACCCCCACCCCCCAATGGGAGATTTTTCAAGTAAAATCTTAACTCTATGTGTTTCGTCTTTTTAGTGCCTCAGTTACAGGCTTTTAGCCCACAGTGATATGGAACATTGGAGTAATAAAGATGAAAAGTCTTCTCTTAGGGCAAAAAACCCAAAAAGATCACAAGCAAGATACCAAAAATACATTGCTTTCCTGTGTGGAATTATTTTACGTGGGTTAAAAATTATTATTATTTCCTTTTCACTCTCTTACATAGCCACTACATGCTACCAGTGTCGTGCAAAGTTTGTTACTATTTATAAAAAGGCTCAGGCAGGTGTCAATTATATTTTTTGAACCTGCAATCAATTATTTTTTGTGAGGAAAAGCTGGAGGGAAAGAGCTGGTAGAAAAAACGTGCCCCATTTTTGTACAAAAAAAGGCTTATGCTGACTAGCTACTATAGTTTATAAAGATACATTATAGTCTACAAAAATAAATTTTCAGCTTATTTATATGAAGCTGACAAAGCATCAGGTCCTTTTGAAATAGTGTTTGACCAGTATTTGTGTGGTTTCAGTCTATTATATAAATTTCTAAAAAAGGCAGGTTATTTAGAAACTCTGCCTAACAGGTACTTCTTGAATCTTAGCCTTTTTTAGACCCACTGTAAAAAAGAAAGAAACCCATACTTTTGAAACTGGTTTAATGTGAGGATAGCTTTGACTTGTCTTAAATTTTAATGTGTCTGTTTCTTTTTCCATCTTAACCACAGTTGTGACACTGAATTACAGTCTGTGTATTTTAAGAGTCCTTCTGTAGTTACGGGTGTTGATCATGTCATTTCCATGCTCTGTAGTCTTTCTCTTTGCTCAGCTTGCTGTGTCCATTCACTATTCATATAATCAGAAAATATTAATATACTGTATTCTATTTCAGAAGGCCTTTCATGGAGGTTTATTAGAATTAGTTTTTGCTAGAGAAATTAACAGAAAATTAATGCTATTTTGGATTGCAGCAATTAATGAAGTATTTTTATACTACCTGTCTTTGAGGCTCTTGCTGACTTATGCTTGTATTGGTGGTTTTGTATTTATAACTAGGTCTTTTCAGTGAAATGATTTCATGATATTTGAAATCCTCAACTTACAAAAGTGAGTATAGTTTGGAGTGCACTTTTCTAGGAATGTAACTGTCATTTATTAAACAGTTCTTTGAAAAGTTCTATATTGGCTAGAATCAACCTCACAAAATTTGGATGGGAGATAAATGGATATCTTCCTTCCAAAACTAAGCTTTATCCCAGAAGTACCTAATAATACCTTGAAAGAAAGCTTGTCCAACATTTAACATATTAATTAGAGATTAAGATTCAGTTCCCAAGACTCTTTGCATGAAGTCAGGCAAGTAATGAATAAAATCATTACAAGCTAAGTGAGGTGGGACCTAGGAACTTGTGCTTCTGAACCTCAGACTCAATCTCCTTCCTTCTTCCATTTGAAAGAAATGAAAACAACAAAACAACCATCCAGACCCACTCCTCCCTGCCAAAAAGCAGAATGGATGAGGTGTGGGAAGAAAAACTTGTCTTTCTCTGTTTTGGGTTAAAAACTGTGAGGTGATCTGGAGAACATGTAATGAGGATAACATGACCTGTTGTTTCCCTGGTCTCTGGGTGCATGCTTTTTCTCTGTCCTGACTCTGTCTCAGGTGCAAAATGCATGCCAACAGACCTGTACTTTTCTCCAAACTAATCACAGTGTGAAGGAAGCCTTGGGTCTCTAACCCAGATGAGACTGGAAAGGACAGCTGCAGCTCCCAGCAGTGCAGGGTGGCAGGACCTGTGGGCTGTGACCACAGTGAACCTCATCAGGCAGCTGCAGGAGTAGCCATCGATTCCAAACAACTGAAATGCATCACAGACAGAACTAGAAAAGGGTGGAAGTAGGGGAGGGCAGGTTAATAGAAAATACACGTTTTATTGTCTTTATAATGTAAAAAGATGATGTCAGTAAACGTAACAGTTTAGAATGGTGTAACAACTATAAACATGAGGTTGTGTGTGGAGCTGTGCACATCACTTCTGCATAGCTGGAATTGTATGGTGACTTACATGGATCTATTCAAGGGTGGAATGAATGTATGCTATACATTTGATGGGAAAAAAAAGCAATTGAAGGCTTTGTAGAAATATAGAAGAGGATATAAATACAAAAAATTACCTTTAAGTAGCATAGTTACCATTGTTTTTCATTTAATTGTAACCTTAATATTAATCATGCTTCTTTATTACACACACATAACATTATTAGAGAAGGTCACTGAGACTCTAATGCATTAAACCTGGTAATCAAATGATGCAGTGTCTTCAATTATCATCTGCCCAGTCTAATTCCCTTAAAATTCAAAGACTCAAAGTCCTTTCCAAAAGCAACGATGCAGACATGTGTAATCTCTTGTCCCACAGTAGTTGCCAAGACATCCTACTCAATAAGACCTTTTCCTTTATATATAGGAATATATCAGTTCATACTCATGGATTATACATAAACAAATGAAACTGATTAAAAAAAACAAAACAACAAGGCAACCCATCACAGTGCTGATATCTTCCAACAGAAACATTGAAAAAGATGTTGTAACTGGGGGGTCTTTTGGGGCCAGTCTGTATTTTTATGTACCTGCCAAAAAAAAAAGAAAATTGTTTATTTAATAAGGAGATTCTGAAATCTTTTACTATCTGTGTAGGTTTGCTGGTTTGTAGTTGACTGTTCTTAGAATAAGACATGTAGCCTTTGACATTAAGTTTTTTTGCAGTCACATTGGAAACACTGAAGTGCTACTTCTAGTGAGCTTTTTTTGTGACCTAATTTTAGGAAAATTCCCAACTGATCTGAAGTCAATTAAGTTCTGAATGTCAAAATTTAGATTAATCATGAAAGAAACACTTCCATTATCAACACCTTTAATAAGTTTTCCCACCTTGGGCTCCCACTGGATAGACAATCCAATGTGTATGGTACCTTAATCTTTGAATGGTCCCATTGATTATTTAGTGCCATCAATCTGGAGAATAATTTGCAGTGCACCATAAATACATAGCGACTTAAAAGTTGTGAGCTTGCTGATAACTCTTTCTGATTGGATTGTTACATAATGTATTTTGAAAGAAGAAATAAAGAATTTTGAGAGAGAAGAAAAACAGTTTAACCATGGCCTTTCTATTTATTAGATCTTTCATTGATCAACATACATTTGGGGACCCTCTTACCATTTTGTGAAGTGCTCTATTGTACTATACTAGCAACGAGACTTCTTTTGCATGGCAAAGACAAGGAACGCCAAAAATAGGAATAAGAGAGCGAGACCCTTAAATGTGTCTAGAAGGGCAATTCGTTTTCATGACATTAATAGTAAGGAATATATTGGAAGATGATTTCCCTGCTCAAAATAGGGACTAGTTAACTTGCAAGGGAGTACAGATGAGCTGAGAAGACAAGGCAAAGCATTAGAAATCTGTTGTGCAAACACAGAAATCTCATATTACAGCTGTTCTTTCTTCAAGTCAACGAGGAGTAAATTTTACACGAAATGCTCCAGAATAGTCAAAAGTGTCCAGCTTTGCATTCACTTTTGGTGGTTTTTGATTTGGTTTACTCAGTCTAGCAGATGGCTCTGGGAAAACAATAAGTCTTTGCATGAACTTTCTCCAGCATTGACAATTGTTCTTTCTGAGGCATTTGAAGAACCTACCAGTCATAGGTCACCAGTCACAGATCTGCAAGTCCTGCATTGTGAAGACAACAGGAGAAACTTCAGTCTGAAAATACACGGAGTGTATTGAATGAGCAAAATGAGTGGATGTAGACAATAGCCATCAGAGTATATAATTTTGTTAGTGTGAGGATCCATGGTGTTTAAGTCGGGCAGTGGCATGCTTGCCTCAAGATGAGTTTATGCCAGGGTTTGGATGTCTCTTTTGTTAGGATTCACAGGTCAATATTCAATTGAAATGATTTTATGATTGCAGAAAATGGGGCATGCTGGTTTGTAACAGAGAGATAGTTGTGCATTGTAGAGAAAAACAAATATTGTTTGGAATTGGAAACTTATGTCTATGTTAATAGAACAAATTTTTAATTTCTTGGAAGCTGGGGGAGACCACGTGTTTTCTGACGTGCTTTCTCTGTCATACAAACAGAACTCTGTGGTGTGTATGTAAGATTGGAGATTACAGATGATTCCGCATTTGCACTGTATTGGGTTTTTTTAAGGAAAAAGCAGAGCTCCAAATATAAGGAGAATGAGACTGGGCACATGGTAATTGCAAGTGGTGCATCTGATTATCAGGTTTAACATGTCATTAGGGTCTTGCTGACCTTTTCTGTCAATGCAAAACATGGGCAGATGTTAGCATTAAAAAGAGAGCAGAAGTGGATAGATGTGAGCAGGCTGGCTGCCAAAGGATCAGCTGATGCTATGCTGACATCAAGTGCAATCTGGGGAGTCCTTCTTACCCAAGGAAGCTTTCCCATGCAGCAGATGTACAGTGCAGGAGCCACAGCAGTTTCTGTAAATAGTCTCATATGGTCAGTACATCTTTGTTGCTATGAGATACATTGTCCTTTTCTTGTTTTGGCTGATTTCTCTGATCTTAGTCTCTCAGAGTCTGTTGTTTCGTCTGCTGAGAACAGATCATAAAGAGGAAATGGGCATTTAGGTCGTCTTTTGCATTTTCACTGGACGTGCAGGAAGTACTTCCCTCTGAAAAGTGTGTTACAGGAAGCTTCTCACTTTGTAGTCTCTTCCCTGTGCAGACTATGTAGTTTGGGGTTGTTAAGAAAGAGAAAATATATTTTACATGGGTCATAGCTGTAGTAATAACTTGAGGAGGTGGTCTCAAATGAAGAGAAGTACTTGTGTGGTGGGAATGGTTTCCCACAGCCTCTTACAGGTTGCTTTGCTAACTGCTTTTTAGAGGGGAGCAGGATGCTACAAAGACATTAGTGGATGATGTAGTGATGGTAAAAAGTTAAATTGCTGCAGTGTGTTGTTGTTTGTCTTCAGAAGCCTCTAGATAACTCTGAGGAGTAAGTGCATCCTCCTCCCTCCTCCCATACCTAATCACTAAAGCTCTGCATTTGTGTGTGTGGCTTCCTCTGTTCACTGTCTGTGTAGGATAAAGATTCTTGTTCTGATGCTTTTCCCAGTAGAAGTCTTAATTTTCCTGAGAAGCAAACAATGCTTTTGTCATAGCATATCAAAATACCCACAAAAGGTAATTAGCTGAAAGAAAGGAAGCTATTATTGAGGTGCACTGAAAGGAAAGTCTGATGGTCAGGCGAGCAAGACACTGAAATCTAGTTTCTGCGTTTAGCTTTGCTGTGGGCATGTGTCAAGTCAGTTAGCTGTTTGTAACATAATATAAAAATTATTTATCTCTTCAACTTTTTCCCTATATTTATTTTCAAAATACATGTTCCTTTTGCAGTGGGTGTCTTCTGTTCTGTGTTTGCACCTCCATGCATGGCTGCTTCCCAGTGAGTACCTTTGGAACGTACTCTTAATGCCCATATCAACAACAAAGAGAGTGTGAGTCTGTTCAGGAAATTAGCTCTGCTTTTTGTCTTGAATATGTGTGTCAGTGCTCCTCAAAAATTAGCATTTGAAATCTCACCTTTCCACAGGGCTCAGAAAAACAAGGCTACAAAACATTAGGATGCAACAGAGAGTGTAGCTGTGGGAAATACGATTGGAGGGCTCGGACGGTGAGGGCAGAAGGTGGCACTGTGGATAGTGACAGTGGTCCTCAATCTGCTTCTGTTACTCTATTGCATTGGCCTTAAAGAAAACAAATACTTTTTTAATTTTTTCCATTCCCTCCGTACTCCCTCCCCTCCCCGGAACAGTATAAGCTAAGAAGAAAAAGGCTCAGAATTGGGAGTTAGAGGTTGGTGTTCTCAGTAAGGACAATCTGACTGGGCACTGAGTTTTCATGAGAAACCAGGTTAATAAGAAATCTGACACTCTGGAATAAGATGTGGGAAACCATTTCCATCATCACTGGCTTAATGATGACTGTAAAAAAAATTTCCAAACTAATTCCTAGAGACAGAGAGATGATGAGAAGGGACAAGGTTTTCTTAAGTCTAGTACTGTTTTGAAGAGGTACTATAGAAAAGCCTTCCCTTGCTTATTTCCTAAAGGAGAAAAGAGAAAAGCTATCTGTAGTCCTTAAGAGTGTATAATAGTCTATATTGCCTCTTAATGCAGACTCTCATGCAACATTCTTTAGTTTAGAAGCCTGTACTAAATGTCTGTTCAAGATTTCATCCACATCTGTGTACATTTACCTCTGTTGGGGTAAGAAGCTTCAGGTTTTCCCACTTTTTAACCCACGATCCAAACCATTTCAACTGCAGGAGGCCCAGTGAAGAAGACTGATAAAGTAGGCAACAGAAATCTGCTGCCTACAGCAGCCAAATCACTTCTGATTTGTAGATGAGGTCACTTGCAGGTAAGGCAAGTATATGCATTTTATACAGTGCTGCTCACTTTGAGGCTTTTAACATCTCTTCTTGAGTCAGCTGGAATCGAAATCTATTCTCTGAGGCGGACAGCAGCACAAAATTGAATGTAGATATACAATTGTATGTCGTATGTTTTAAACCAGGCAAACAAAAAACACAACTCCATGCCACCAAAAGGAAAAAAAAACATCCTCCAAACCCCCAGGCATTTGAAGCATTATCCAATTACGTCTTCAGTTTTGTCTTCTTCTCTGACTGTGTCACAAATGCCATTTGGATGATGGGCTTGCTGTTAGTTTTCCTGTTTAAAATCTCAGGGGTCTTGGTTTGGTTTTTTTTGCTGCTGTTGTGTTTCTTCTGTTTTGATGTGAGGTTTATTTTGGTTGGTTGGTTGGGGGTTTTTTGGGTTTTTTTTCCTCCCGGGCATGCTGTGGTTTTTGGCATTCTTTTGCCTATTCAAGCATTTAAGACATGAAAATAAATCCTTGAAAGCTTGACGGGAGCAAAGATGCACTGTCATTAGTAAATTGGGAAAAAGGATGGGGTTCAAGATTTTCCAGGTGATAGAATACTACTGTTTTTAGGGGAAGGAGTTTAATTCAGTATATCTTCATAGATACAAGCTATTCTTTATCCCCCTTGTTTATGTTATCTCCATGAGCATGCTTCAAGGATTGTTTTGCTCAGCTTGATTCTTTCTCATCCTTGATCCCTGCCAAGGCAGTGTTCTTGGCTGCTTTGAGATACATGGAGTAAACATTTGCCATCACTAGTACAAAGTTTGTTCAGCAGTTCTAGCAACCAGATTCAGTACTGAAGAGTGCTGTGCACATGCTTGGAATGGGCAGGCATACCTTTTGTTTGATTTGGCCTTGGAAAAGAAGGAGTTCTTTAAAATTACAAAAAAACCACAGGACCGTGCAAGTCATGCTTCGATATTAGCCTTTCCGTGAGAAATCTCAACACAAATCTGTTTATCTGGGTGACAGCCAACTGGATATTTGCTAAGTATGAGGAAAGATGTTCTGCTGTAAATGCTTTGGCATAAACCAAGTGCTTTTTTCTCAGACTATCTGGGATGTTTATATGAATGACTGTTCATCGGTCTACACATTGTAATGGCGCTGTTCCTTGGGCCAGTAACTTCTTTTGGTAATACTTGCTCGATTCATCCCACCATAATTTGTTTCCGCGTCGTTGACCTGATGGCTCAGTAGTAGAGGGCTTCATCTGCCTCTTTTGAAGGCTAGATTTGTTTAACACAACTGCTGTGCCTTTCAGAAATATATGTGATCAGTACAGCATAGCATATTGACACCATCCAGTGTTCAGGGCCCATTCTCAGTTGTTTGTGGTGGGGAGTTTGGCAGGCCTGTGAAATTGGTGATCAAAATGCTTCTTTGATTGGGTGGTCAGTGCCTAGTGAGATGGATGGATAGCTGTGGGGGCGGCTGCCAGAACTCAACCCTAAACACAAATGTGCTGCTCCTGTCTATAATGCAGCTATTCTCTTTGCCTATAGGCTCTTCTCCCTGCTAAACTGGTGTCAGGCACACAGGATTTCTGCTCACGTGCACCCCACAGTCCTTCCTACAGTTCTTTCATCTCACTGCGTTTGAGACCAAATTTGCCCTTCCCAAAGTGCTTGATGAAGTCAGAGGACACTTTGCTATAAAGTTGTCACCATAAATGGATATTGCCCAGACTCAATACTTTTGTTTTAGAATCCTTCCTGGGGTTTTTGAGTTCTTCCCCTCTTGATGAGAGGTGTGAGCCCACAGCTATCTTGTAGTAGCACAGCACCTGACATACCCACGGTGTTGAGTTGGTTTGCAGAGCACGCTTTTGCATTCATGATAAATATATTTGCAGTGAAGAAAGAAAAAGAATTGCTATTCTGGGAGGAAAAAAAAAACCCAAACCACAAAATCCAAACCAAAAAAAGCCCCAACCCTCCTCCCCCCCCCAGTGCAGAGGATGAAATCAAACTTGGTGCTGAAGGAACAAGCTGGGGCAGTCTGCAGGCACACAGACACCCAGGCAGACAGCGAGTGCCTGTGCGACAGAGAGCAGGAGCCAGGGAGCCAGAGGAAGCCTTGAAACTTAAACTCCTCCTGCAGCTCTGCATCTGCTCTGAGTCACTGGTATGACTCACACTGTCAGTGTTCACGTTAGCTAGTGCTCAGATGGAGCGGCTCTGGCAACAGAAGAAGCAGGTTATATTATTGATTACCTGCTGCAGCACACAGTTGCACCAAGATATTTTTTTACGAGCACAGATGAAAGAGAGGAGGCTCTACTGAGCACCATTATTATTGCTGTTGTTCTCACAAGGTAAGAATGCCTGTTTATTTACTAGAAAAATACATGAAAGGGAATTTGGAGCTTGTGAAGTCTGAATTTCTGTTGCTGTTATTCTTAGAGGATGCTGATCTTTGGAGCTGCGTTACTGCAAAGCTTTATCTCAGCTGTTTGCCGTGCCATATGGAGAATCATATGGTTAATGGGCAGCGTGCGTCCTAGGAAGCAAAATAACTATATTCTCATTCATTGATGTTATGTAAGGCATGGCAGCCATGTTAAGGACAGAACACCTCTTTTGAAGAAACAGTGCTGCTAGATGGTAGGGCAAGGGAAACAACTAGTTTTTAAGCAGCTCTCTGTTCTTTGGAGAGCTCTGCGGTTGTCTGGTTCTTGCTTAAAACTACATTTACTGGCTTCTGAATTTCTTTGTTACTAGAATAAAAATCAGTGACATTACAAGTAGCAAAATACTTGTTTACCTTTAGAATCACAGTGTTGTTTTGCCTTCAGCATTCAGGCTGAGACTGTGCATGTGATCCGTGCAATGCCTGGATGTAAACAGTTTCTTCGAATACTGTAAATGATACTTCCAGATATTGGGATGGTTTTCATCTTGTGCCACTAAAAGCCCATATATATATATATGTCCTGTTCTGACAATTAGTTATATGCAAAAAGTGGGACGTATTCTAGTTTTCTAGTTAGTGTTGACATATGCAGGGTGGGCAAAACATTTGTTTGTAGGAGTCTTACTGCTATTTTATTCACTCTGATGATGTCATTTTAGTGTAATTTAGACTGATATTGGTTATTATCCTCATGTAGAATTCACTGAGCCTTGAGCCTTTGCTGTATTCCCCACAAGTTAGAGATTCTGATTTTGAACTGCAGTGGTGCATTTATCCTAATTCCCTTTTTCTTTTCTCTCCTTTTTACTTCTATTTCCCCCATTTATTTTGGATTTGCAAGGCAGTGTCCTTTTAAAGTGCATCTTAGAGTGAGGTTGCCAGCTGCTTTTAGTAACAAGGGAGCCTGTTCACTTGTATATTATTTCCAGAAAGAGAGAATGAGGGTGTTTACAAACCTCGTCATTTACTAGTTTACTTTCAGGTGCTTGAAATTATCACTCATTTCTTTGTAGAATTTACACAAAAATGACCACAGTCCTCTCCTCTCAAAAAAATGTAGTAACAGCGTTTAAAAATGACAGTAGTTCTTCTGTTTTTTAATTTATAGCATTTGCTGATGCACACTGTTTTCATTGTTGTGAATTAACTAGATTTGGTGTTACTTGCTCTTTTAAAGTAGATTAGGTTTCTTAATAAAATGTAATGTAAGGTTTGTTAGTGCATTTGTGGTATCTTTATACTTCTTGTGACATCCAACTTGGAAAACTATAGTGTGAGAGAAGCTTTTAAAACAATGTCACTCAGGGGCACTCATCTCCCAGAACAAAATTTTGGTGACTAATTTTAATGGTGTTTCAGATACAAAATATTTTTATTTTATAGTTTTAACAATATTAGGGTTGGTTTTAGGAGCGTTCAATAATAAACTTCTGGCACATGATAGTCTTTCCTTCCCCTCCCAAATCTAAACAAGTAGAAATAAAACAGTCTTTGCAGGCTTAATTTTTCCACTGATTTATATCTGAATTATTGTTTTGTAAGATTCCATTGGAATTGTGTTTGCCTTCATGATTGATTGCCTTTAAGCATGCATGCATTTAAAGTATGAATTCTGTATTATGTCAAAACAAAACAAAAAATGTATTATAATAAAACTCAATTATCTTCAGTTTTTACATAATTTCCTTCCTAATGCATTGCAGTTAAATAATTCACAGTTAATGTTTATAAAAGATATTTCAAGAACATGCTTAACATCTGAAAACCAGGATGACAGCCTCTGGCTCAACACAGCCCTGAAGACATCCTCTCCATCCTCCTTGTCCATAAACTCTTTGTGCAAGAGTTGACCACCAGAGAGAACTCCCTCTGATTCATGTCATTCTTGTGCTGCCTGCTATGTCCCTCTGTCTGCCGCTGGAATGCCATTAAGTGGAAAAGAATGTCAGCTGAAAAAAAGAACAAAAAGTCCAGTCTTGCAAGATTGCTAGACAGTTGGAGAGCTTCTGGGAAGAACTAAGGCAATTTCAGTGGTGACTATTGTAATACTCTCTCAGTATTTACATGCCTTCTTTGGGATATATTAATGAGTTACAACTGAAAACATAAACATCTAAGGTAGAAGAGATGTGTGCAGGGAAGTCATCATATCTGTGTTAAGTGCAGAGGAACCAGCTACGTTTGATCCTTCTGTGCTGGGACTTCGTAGTAAGTATAATGGGGCTTATGAAAGCCTGCCCTCCAGGCACTCTGGAAGTTAGTTTGTGTTAGCTTAAGTTGGCTTTGCATGAGGCTGCAAAGGTACCAAATGACAGAAGCTGCTGGGATTATTTCACAGGTACTTTTGGCAGGACTTGAAGTGTGAGAGTTCGTGATCTCCTTGGCCTTTCTTTTCTGTAAACCCAAGCAGAAGATCCCAGCTTACTGTTCTCTGTTCCGGTTCCTAACCAATGGGATACAATGCCTGTTTTTCTCATCTCTGCGTGGCTCTACAGAGCCATGTTTTGTTGCCTCTGCCCTTGCTGAAGCTTTTATGAACTTCCTGCTGAAATTTTAGCCACCTTTTTGATTCTCACTTGGGGGTTTGTTCCATTGTATCCTGTTTAATTATTCTCTCCCCTTAGTAGTTTTTCCACCTAGGCAAGCCTTAAATGGTGCAAAGCTGCAAAGCTTATGTGATTCACCTCTTCCCTATTACTCCTGTGCTGCTTCTGCAAACAACAGGTGGAGTGTTCAGCTGTTCTTTATTTGTTTTTTTACCTTGTAAAAACTGCTTCTTTTTTTCTGTGGCCTATTTCATGGCCATGCCCTAACCTTGTTATTCTGAGCCTTTCGTCAGCCTTCCTGGCACTTGGGAAGCAGTGTTGCTCAATTAACTCTCATCTCTTACGTGCTCTGCTTTCTCAGTCCTTGAGCAGAAGTTTCAGAAGGGACAGTGGCATCATTGTTGGGCATGTTGTTCTACCTCTCCATGCTGTGGCAGGCAGAAATGACTCTGCAGGAAACACAGCTGTTGCTGTGGGTAGAAAGTGGAGAAGTGAGGGGCACAGAGGAAATAAATAAAGTATTTCTACAAAATTCTTGAAGCTCTGAGACCTCTAGTGAGAGGAAGCACTTACTCTTATTTTGCACAAAAGCTACATCAGCAGTGATTTATAACTAGCCTTGCCAAATGGCTGATAAAGAACTTAGGGGAAGTCCAGTCTTGTAATTGAAATGAATTTATGTGAGTCATCTTTAATATGGGTGATTTTTTAATTGTATTACAGTTTAACCTAACGATGAACCCAAACTCGCCCACTGCTGTATTAGGTGCTGAGTTTTACACAGACTAAAAGATGGTCCATACATTGAATAAGGATTTATATTCTTTTCCCACAAGAAAAATGCTTGTGGTATTTTCTATGGCAATTTGCTATTTGGCATTAAGACTTCCTGGAAAAGGACTCTGCAGTATATGAAAAATTAACAGTATATTAGTGTTTGTGTAATATACCCTTGTTATAGAACAGCACAGCATTTCTGTTTTCAAATTGGAATTTGAAGTAGAGGGAGGGGAAAAGTTTGTATGAGTTGATGGGGTTTTTTTCAAGTTTGTTTCTTTTTTTGCATGTTAGAAATAAGCCCATGTAAAGTGGCGTGTATTTGAATAAAATTCTTGCATGTGAGCAGTATGAATAGCACCATTTGCAATACTGAACCATCTTGTTTTTTGGAGAAGTCTTCTTGTTTACATAATTTTTAGAGATGACAATTTTTACATCAGTTATTTTTGGGGTCTTGTATATGTGTATGTGTCTAGAGGTCATCTCCTTGATCCCGTTTTCTGAAGACTTCTGGTTTAGATTAGATTTCTTGCCTGCTTTTAAAGGGGGGGGGAAAGAACTGTTAAATCTTTGTTTATACTATGTCTTGAAAAGCATCTCACTTAATCCTGGAGCAGTTCAAGCAGGGGGACACAGGAAGGTGGTGAACACGTTCCTTGTGCCCTGGAAGGCCTGAACTATTGGAGAGGCTCTCACCTCATTGCATTCCATGAGCTTTTGTATCACACAGAAAAAGTCACAGTCTCAATTTTTGTCTGTTGAAACTGCTGTGAATTTTTAAGCATGTAAATAAAGAGTGAAGGGTACAGCCTATGTTCTGGATATAGCAGTGATGGTTTTTTGTTTGCCTTCAGGGTCTGAGTTTCCACTTGACTAGTCCTTTGTGACTGTAGTCTCCCTGCCCTGCTCTGGAGGCAGAGCCAGTGTAAGGATCAGAATAGTTCATTTTGCTCTAGTTAAATGAGATTATAGCCAGGGTTATGATGGCATGTTGTTTCTGTGCAGAGTTCTCACTGTATTTTATAGGGATGCAGGAATCTGGGATTAGCTCAGTTTTCATTTCAGTTTGATGCTTTGCCTTTTAAAGCAGCAGAGTACTTCTGACTATGCTGTGTGGGCTTAAATAAATGGCAATGAATTGGTAGGATTGATGTCTCACGTAACTGTGAATTGACCTTCTGTGTTCAGGTGACACACTGTTTAGAAGAAGTAGGTTCATGATCCTTAATTCGAATTTACTTTTTAGATAAATACTTGCTAATGCCAGATGGCAAAGCAGCTACAGACAGAGGTGAATAACAGAGCATGTTCATTTCTTCAGGTTATTTGGGCAGCAAATCTGCTTTTTTTAAAAAAAAAATTAAAAAGGTAGCACTACGGTATTCTGGATTGTACTAAAAAGCCAGTGACTTCATCAGGTTTCCTCTGTGTGATAGGTGGACTTATTAAAAGTCCCAGATTCCTGAAATACAAACTGCTATAAAAGGTTTCTTCTGTCTCATTTCAGAAATAGAGACTAATGGTATAAATTTAAAGCAGAAGATTTATTTTTTCCCTGGCATCAATGTTATTTCTGTCAAGCAGTTGGGAGGGCTTCTCCTGAGGACATGTGGACGAGCACGGTAAAATGTTGATTCATTTCATGCACATAGAAGGATGTGAAATAAATAATACCATGCTGTCAGTGTCTTCTGTTGTTTCAGGAAAGCTTTCAAGAAGAGCTCTTTGGAGCTCTGTGTGATAGTATGGAGGATTTGTATGAAAAGGGTTGTGTCACAAATATTGCCGTCACTAAATATTGTGGTTGTAAATATATGATGTTAAAAGGCATGCAGCTGAGCCAACTAGAGCAAGGTCTTTCTGTCATAAACCCTCTATTGAATGTGGGTGTCTGGGAAAAAGTTCATCACATTATTCTCTGTTCCTAAGATAAGTGGATGACTTTCAATTGTATTTTGGTAAACAGGAGGTAGTGAGTAATAGGAAGAATGTGGCATTTGTGGTTTTGCCTACATAAGAAAGATTTCTTATCATTGTCCTGTAGCTTTGTAGATTCTGATGAGAACATGGTATGAAAAACACTGATCCTTCTACAGCATAGTGATTTTATGCAAAAAAGTTGCATGGAGAAGTGAATACTCTTTTGGTGGTACATATGCAGTGAGTCAGTCTTGCAAACTAGACCAGAAACAGACTTTGTAAAGAAAGTCTAATGGAGAATTGGAGGGCATTCTCTTGGCTGCCCTCCTGTGAATAGAAGAGAACTAGGACAAGTTTGATGTCAGATTTATGAATTTCAGAGTGATTGCTTGTGGTCTTAGAAAGTAAATTGAGAGTGCACAAGTTTGCAAATTGGTTATTTTTAGGATTTATAAAATAATGTGAGTAAGCATGTAATTTGCTTTTTCCTAACACTAGATATTGCTTGTTACTGGGCAGAAGCAAATTAATGAAGTTTTAGTCCTAAGTTTGTCTCAAAGTAATGTGGTGTTTTATAGAGGCTCCTGCAAGGAACCCTACAGGGCTTTGCCATCTTTACTGAATATTCAATAACAATTTGTACAATCAATCTACAGCACTTTCACTAAAATACACGGTGAAGGGAAATAGTCACTTAAGGATGTGGACAATGTTATAAATTCAAGTAAGAAGTTGGGAGTTGAATTGAAGTGAGTTGTGTTTGACAGCGTTTAATCTATGCTTCAGTGGTGGTCTCTGGAGTGAAACCTGTGGTCTCTGGAGTGAAACCACCACTACCACTGCAGGCGGTGCTCAATAGGCTTATTTCTGTGAGCTTCACAAAGCCGTGGCTGGAGGGATCAGAGTGAAATACAGTCAGAATTATCTCCCATGCCACTGCCTTAATTTGTCACATATATTGCTATATGGTAAAATTACATGCTTTATTGTTGCCTCCTTTTTATCAGCATCTTTTGAAATTGAATGCTGTTGAGTATTGCTGCCTTTTGAACACACCATGGCATTTCAGTGCACGGGAACAGCAAAAAGGGATGACCACCTTCAGGGGACAGAGAGCAGTGAGAGTGGGGACCTGGTTTGGCACATGGAAGGATAAACTTCCATTTGCACGGGGACAGCGTGAAGGAAACAGCTGCTTTTGTGCTTGGAAGGGAGGGGAGCCTGCCAGCATCTGTGTGTGTGTATGTGAACTAAGGAAGGGCGGGGCTTGGCTTCAACACCCGTGGTGTCTCAATTTTAACTTCCTTGTAAATGCTTTGTCTTTTTTGTGGGGTGCAAGTATTTCCTAATAGGTCAAGAACTGCATGTTCTTTTCTGTGCTCGTCAGTGGGATTTATATTTCAGATATGTAAACATCAGCACAGCCTTTAATTTCACAGAAAATCAAAAAATATAACAAAGAGCTACTGGTAGGATTTTACTGATGGCTAGAAAAGAATTGACACATGTAAGAATTGTCTCTTTAAAAACCAGCAGTGTCTTTAAATAGCAGTTTTGCATATAATTTGGCAGAAAGACAAATGGAGGGCAGAACACTTACCAGTGAAGATCTGCTTAGATGGTGTTATATTTGTGGTAAGTAGGAGACAGGAACTCTTGTAATTTGACTCAATTTGTGTGATGATTTGATACCCCTTCCTGATATGAGCAAGACATCCAGGATTAATGGGAAGAGTTGTTTCTTCCTAGCACGCTCCTTTATTGTCACTAGCAACATGTGCAGGCTTGTAAAAGGCTTCTAATAAGGGATGTGTCAAATAGGCATTTGGGAGGGCTATGGTAGCTGATGAAGAATGTAATAGTTTGCAACATTTGTTTTTTAAAGGTATGACATCTTTCCCGACTTTCCTACACCTTCTACTTTTTCCACCCATTCCTTTGTGATTCATATTTTCGCGATTGAAGAAAACAATGTCTTCACAGTAAATATGTGACTATTTATATGCATAAATTAATCATGCCGCCTAGATTTCCCCATATTGTGCTGCACGTTTCATGGCTGGAGTGCCCAATGTTGCCATTTATTTCAGCTCTCAAGGTACATTTGGGGTTCATAAAATATGTCTGCATTAGAAGGTCAGTGCAGTAAGGAAAATCCATCTTAATGTCGCCGACATCTCGGGAATTTGTGTAAAACTGAACCCCCTCAGAAAATTATCATTTGGTTACATTGCATGAAGATAATTTCCAGCCATTGCTACTTGAATATTTGGTTTTACAATGGAATATTATTTTGCCTGAAAACATTGCCTCCCACGATAAAAAAATTAAAGACAGGCATGTGGGCATTTGGTAGCTAAGTAAAATGTCTTACTGTGACACTGATAGAATTAACGAAAAAAGGGAGTGAAAATTTTAGATACTGGACACCATTAATTTACTGTGAGCACTGTTACAAAATGGTTCAAGTTGGTGCACTGTGGTCCTGGGTTGTCACCTCATCTTTTGTGCACAAGCACATAGTAGATGGTTGCATTCATAATGCTCGTAATATCAAGCCATGGCTTCTCTTTAGTACGTAAAACAGAGTATGAAATACAGAATCCACTTGTGCAAACCAGTTTGACTTTGAGACTGTATTTTGTAATCTTCTTTTCCTGGCTTCCCATTTTGCAGGACTGCCCTCTTTATCTAGACTGACTTGTGGAGGTGTGTACGTGATAGTGTTGAGGAACAGACCTAATGCTGGGGCGTGCTGTGGGTTCTGACTCTGTGTTTGGTCAACCCAGGGAAGTATTGCTGTATACTGTGGTTTTCTTTCCATGAAAATCAGATGCAGAGCAAGGTAAATGTACCTGTGTTTCTGCCCAACAAGAAGTTGTGACTCATTCAGGAGCACATCCCAGTATTAGGGATGCTAAAACACTGATGCAACAAGTGATAGGGTTGGAGGTATATGTTGTCTTTCTTCACAATCAGGAGCTGATAACAGATAAAACTTTAATATTGTATAAGTACAGGTTGCATACATAATGCGAGCAAATCTGAAATAATTCTGGGGACGTCAGATCAAGACAAGGCAGTTTCCTTTTTTTCTATAAGGTATATTTGGATGTAATGATGATAGCATCTTGTGTTAAGTTAGTACTGCAAAAAGAGCTGCCACATGGATCACAATAATAATTTGCTCAGAATGAAGTGAGTTTATGTTCTTTAAAATGCTGAAGACATTTCAGAATGGGCAACGAGGAAATAATACATAGTTTGTCAAAGTGTTTAAAGAATGCTGTATTTTATTTGCCACAAGGCAAAGGAGAAGATCACATAGAGCACAGCAGGAAACACTCTATATTCTGCTTTCTGTCTGCTTGTGACTTGTGGCAGGGGTCATAACTATTTTGACCTAGAAAAAGAACATGCTGCCTGAGTTTGTAGGTTGATTATTGGAAACACGAGCCTTTAAAATATGTTTACAGGAAATGGATTCTGAGCTACACTGGGCCTGACCACTTGCTTTGAATGAGGATTAGTTTGCAGCTCTACTGTCATGTCGTTCATCCTCAGCTGCTTTTCCTCTGCAGAGGTTCTTACTCCTCAAATTTACCAGCATAATCAGCAAACAGTCCTTCCCCATCTCGGTTCTGTCTCAGTTTTTGGTGTTTTTTGGTTTCTTTTTAAAGCAGTTGAGGTTATATCAACATATGCCATTTTGCTGACAGACAGGAGGAGAAGAAAGGTGAGGAAAAGCAATGGGAGACAGTAACTTAGATTGGCTCAACTCTTGGGAATAGCACATCTGTTGGACTGTACCTGGGTAAAAGCTATCATAGCTAGCCTCGAGGCAAAGTAGCTTTGTTTTTCTCTGTTTCACTAATAGACAAAATCACACCTGGTGTCATGGGTTGCAGGTGTGTTTCAAAGATATTGCCACCACATTTAATTGCAATGGAAAAGAATTAGTCATTCCTTCCTTCCTGGAATGATTTAGCTGCTGCCCAGTGAGTCAGAAAGAGGGAAGAAAGGAAGGTGGAGGAAAAAGTGAGGGGTTTCCAGTGGGAACATGTGTACTCGCTTTTATTTTTGTTTGGTCTTTATCACACTTAAATGTTTCTCCGCAGAAAATAGTGTCACATGCTTCACTTTCTGCAGTATTTTGGAATAATGGTGTGGTAGATTTGATTGAGAACTGGTGTTTGTGTTGTAACCCTTGTTGCAAGTACAGGTGGTTGGGGAGGAAAAAACCCTCACTATATATCATTTCCTTACAGTGAAGGATTTGAATGGCTTTTAAAATCCAGCAGCGAGGACTAAGGTTTGAACTGCCATCATCAGTTGATTGCAAAACAATTTCTGTGTGGTTTCCATTAAGCAAAACCATGCTGCAGTTTTTAATAGAATTCTTTTTCAGTCATCTTCATTCCTTAATGCAAAAGGCCAGAGGCAGAACATTTCAGGAAAATGCTGCTTTGATATGGTCTGCAGTAGTGCATTACCAGACTTCTGCTATGGTTTTACTGCTATTACAGGAAAACATAATGTAAAAACTCTACAATGTAGGGTGGGAAAGGGGACCTCGAGTTGATGCACAAGTTAGAGTTGTTTATGTGCAGGTACCATTAGAGCCTCAGTTTAGTTGTTATGGTTAAAGCTAGCACTTTGATGGTTCTTGTCAGGTACCAAAGCACAACAGGATTGGAGTGCAATTAAAAAATGTAGTAATGTAATTGAAGAACCAAAGTTACTTTTAGAATGAGATGCAGAGCAGGAGAGCATCTGCAACAGGGCAGAACTTGCAGAGGTATCACTGGATAGGTCTTGCCTGCACTGCAGCAGTTGCAATATTTTTAAAAATATCTCACTGATGGGCTGTTTTTGAAAGACATCACTATCTCAGTGCAAATGTTCTGCAAACTGGGTGTGACTTCCTGAAGGCAGTGAGCAAGGTATGAATATAACTTGGCAGCAGAGAAACTCGGTGTAGTTACTGGGTCACATTGTCTCTCTTTTACAGATATGTGAGCTGAGCCACAGAGCTGAAAGGGATTTATTTGTCTGTGACCACAGAACCGGTCTTTTTTTTTGTCATAATGTTGTAAATGGAATTTTTAGATTCCTTTATCATTTCTGCCATTTTAGTATCTTTATTTTAAATTAAATAAATAATAACTGACCATATTAAAGTATTTATATTAGATGTCCTGGAGGTGAATGGTTGTACAGTATATTACAGGATTATAACGTAGCATCAACCCTTGATCTTGTGACTGTGGCTGGCAATGCCTTGCCTTGTGAGTGGCTTTTGTCGTGTCAAGAAGTTTTCACGGGAGGTGCCCTGCTTTTAGGATGGAAAAAGAAAAAAATGACTGTGCTAAATAAATACAGTTGGAGTTATAAAGGATACTAAATTGCAATTTTGTGTGCCAGCACTGAATTTGCCAAAATAAAAATGATTTAAAATAGTATATTGCAATTTTGTTTTTCTGACAATTTGCATATCACATTTAACCCTGAAAAGAGCTCCCTATAATGTCAGATGTCTCTGTCCTCACTGAGGGACTCTCCAAAAGCCAGAGTAAGTAAAACTCTGTAATTTCTCATCTGAACTGGCAGTCATAGAAATGAACCTAAAGTTTGTTCTGCCTTCACCTTGGGCAATGAAAAGAGAGCAAAACTTGAGCTGCTATATAGGCCACTTCTATGAAGAGGTATAATTTTGTAAGAAATTTTAGATGCTTTGCTGATGCATGGAAGCATAGGGGTGGATGGAGTTTCCTGAGTTGTCAAGTCTAGTTTTAACAGTGACATAATGCTCCTATATTATATGGAAAACAAACTTTTCTTTGGCTAAACTAGCTTTTTTTGGTTGCTATTACTCCAGTTAGATTTGTTATTTTGTTAACACCCTATTTGTTTTAGTGCTTTTTTCCCCCTCTCTGGTGTTTAGCCCTTGTCATGTATTTCTGAAGAGCAAGTTGTAACTCATCTCCACTTCCATTTTGCTGAACTTCACAATTTTTTGGAGAAGCTACCTCTTTGTTGTTCTCATAAGCCTTTCTCTACACGTGTTATAGACTGAGATGGACGATGTTTAGCTCATTGTAGCCAGTGTTCCTGACTTAGTCTGATTGCTGCTTTTTGTAGTGTGAAGAGCACATTGGCTGGTACACCCTAATGCAGTTATCTGCTCTCTTTGTGGCTGCCTTGTCTGACACGGAGATCTTCTTGGTTTGTCTCAAATGATAAACTCACAAATGGTAGAGGAAGTTCTTGTTAGTCTGTTGTGTGCTGTTTTGTCTTAGTACTTTTTAACTTCATTCTTGTACTTCAGTCCTAGTTCTGCTTTAGCATTGATTTTCCTGTTATTTACGCACAGCACTGTAACTGATATTATTTACACACAGCACTATAAACTGATGAATTGCATTTGAATTCCTGCATTGTAAATCTGAACACTGCTTTACATGTGAATTTGCCCTGAATTTAATGTTTTAAGGAGTGTTTTGCTATGTCTGATCATACATTTTTCTGGGTGTTAGTTTTAGCTTTCTTTCTCTTACTGTATATATTTATATATTTGCCCAGTCTATGCATTTTACTAGAGAAACATCTTCTCTACATAGGAACCTGTTGCCTTGTCACAGTTTTGTGGTACCACAGTCAAAGATTTCTAACATGGTCTGTTAAAGCAAAATGGCAAATATTTCAAGTTGAAAGTCATAGTTGTTCTTGCCCTGTAGAGCATACTAGATGAAAAATTTTTGTGTTTTGGCCTTAAGAAAAAAATTTGATCCATAGTTATTTGCTACTTCCCTAATATATGGTTAATGTTTTTGTTCTGAGTGTAAATAGAGAGGTGAAGGTGTGAAACTGAACAACCAATTTGTGTGGTGCAAGTAATTGCTTATAAATCATTGTTTTCTTTGCGTAATACTTGTGGAAGTGTGAAACAACTGTATTACTGGTTCAAGTTTCATGACATTAGAAAAAAAGAAGAATAATTAAAAACTGGTATATGAGGTGGTCATGTCTGGGCTCTAACAGGACATAGTCACTTTAGTAGGACTTCTTTAGAAGCCTGTCTCTTTTTTGTTAAAACAACAGAGAGGGTTAGCTAGTGTATTCAACTGGCTGCTGTCTTGGACTGTCCTATTTCTTATCAGATGCATCCATACTTAGCTCTCCAGTTTGCTCCTACATCCTATTTTGCCACTTTATTTTATACTGCATGTTACTTTACTTCTGGGTTTACTTTTGGAGTGTCCGAGTTGGTAGAGATAATTCATCCTATGGGCTGGTCCCTATGTGGACAGCACTGTGCCAGGTTTGTTTACCTCACCTCACTCTCCATCCCAGCAGGTTTGGCTGCCCTCATGCCAGGATGCAAGGCATCTGCTCCTAATTTGCCACTATAAAGCACTGCTCTGTTGGGTTGCAGCACAGCATTTGGATCATTTCGGAAAGCGTGAAACTGAAAATTTGGAGCAATACCCTCCCAAAATAATGATCACCGTGGGGGCTAAGAAGAGACCATGGGTGAAATGTTGGGATAGTGTGTTGGGATGCCGCTGTTAGGTAGAACAGAAGAAGTGCTGGGCAGTGTGATGGGGACCCCCCCTGCACCTTAGGGGCTAACCCAAACAGCTGGAGGATTAGACAGTGTAGATGTTGGATTCAGCTAGCTACAGAAGGAGCCGAGGAAGGCTGTGGCTTTCTCAGGGTAAAGTTAATCTTCATGCTACCAGCCTTACTTTGCTGTCATGTGGATTGTGGGATTGTGTATCTGTCTGGCAGCGTACTTGGATAAGGATTCTGGGCTGATTGATTTATGGGATAAAATGTGCTAGGAAATATCTTGGATATGCTTCTTGAGGGGGAAAATAGCACCATTAAGATGCCTGTTGTTTAAGTGTGGTGAGTGATTTAGGTATGGCTAAGGACAGAATGTTCTCTGTCACAGTGGAAGAGCTGTGGGTGTGGGCATCAAGAAATGAAACTCTTGAATCTGACTGCTGGTGGCATCCAGAGTTCGCTCTGGACGTGCAGGAAGTGAAAATTGCTGAAGGGGCTGGGTTCAGTTGTTAGCATTTTTGTTTCATGAAGCATCCCCTTGGGAAAGGAGTGGCAGTGCCATGTGGTGACCCCAGACACGGATTGCAGCTGGAATGAGCAGACTGGACAAGGTAGCCGAACTGAGGAGCTATGCTGGGAGAGCTCGATTGTTCTTGGTGATAGGAAATAGCTACCTCATTGAGCTTCTTATACCATAACTGCATCAGGTATTTTACAGACTCAGTAGAAAAGTCACTTTAGTTAAATGCATTGTATTTACATTAACATAGTAGAAGGGAGATACACATCACGGTTCATAAGGGTAAAATTTTGCAGTAACAATACTTGAATCTGAAATTTCACTTCAGCTTTATTCTTATGTTCTCCTTCCTCAGAACTGATCCCGAGTTCAAATTCTGTTTCAGACATTAAGAAATCTATGTTATAAAAGGTTGACATTGCATTCTTTACAAGTTTTTAGTGGGTTGAGGGTTTTTCAGTTATTCCTACATTTATTACTTTGCTTCCCCCAAAATTTCCTGTCCTATTAGCCTGTTTATTTAGATCTATTAAGCGAGAAACAATTTGTCCTTTTTGTGTCTTTCAGACTTTATTAAAACAAGAACTGGATACATATGCCGGTATTCAGCTGTGAAAGTTGGAGCAAGGTAATATAATTTTAGTGATTGCTACTATAATGTGTGAGGGTCTGTTGGCACTGAATGCAAGGGTTCAAATCTTCATAATAAACTAGAGGCAGACAAATATAATGGTGTTCTGGTATCAGTGGCATGATTTTGCCCTGTGTTTTGTACTGTGGGTAATTCCTTATAACAACCAAAGGTTTCCTGTTCTTATTTGGGTATATTGTCCACAGAAGCTCAGGTAGGTCAATAGCTTGTGACAGTATGATATGTTTGTATTTGAGCAAGTGATATGTTTCTGGAAGTCTGAGAAGTTTGAAGTACAGCCAATACCGAAAGGCCAATATTTGTCACTTCTTTCTGTCATAGGAACAAACCAGTGGTTCTTTAATTTTCCTCCTTAAACATTCTGGGGTAGCAGAGATGAAAGAAGGCAGCTCTGCCTTTGTTGTCACTGAATATTGCTGTAGCATAGAGCAGCATCCTTCAGAATAGGAAGTGAACTGTGTTAGGCACTTCACAAACGTTTGTCAAGTATTTACTTCTCCACAGTGAAAGAGCTTCTTTATGTCCTGTGGTGTGGCAGGGTGCAGAGGCTGATGGTTACATTACTGTGCCCTTGAGAGGGGGATCTGTGTCGTGGCATGGTTCTGATAGCTGAAGTGAGAAGATTCTTGCCGACTCATTTCCAAGCAAAGTTCAGTCATAGGACTCCCCTTGCTTCCTGTGGTGGAGCATCTGCATGGGGAGCTGACCAGCTGCTTCTGGTATTTCGGAGAGTAAGAGAAGTTGGGGCACACGTGCTGGTGATGGGTGGGATATGGCCCGAACTGCAAGGCAATATGAAGCACGCTCTCATAAAATGAGTTTTCAGGTGGAGGCAGGAGGTTTTGCTGCTCTGGGAATAGGAGGCAATGAGAGGTGAAATGGGATGCTCCTGGTCAGTGTGACAGTCATGATGATGTGCAGGAACTGAGGGTGAATCCTCAGTATCCTGGTCTCTAATGTAGTGCCCTCAGTGACCTTTTACAGAGCTCAGCAAGGAATGAATGGTAGAGTAGAGTCAGTGGTGAGTAGTAGGGACTTCTCAGAGATGTTTTTCCCCAGCTCCTGCTAATGGAGATCAGATTCAGTTTTAAGATCAAGCACGCAGAGTCAGCCACTGCACTTTCTCATGCAGTGTTGCTTCTCTTGTATCAGATGTGAATCTTAATGCTGACTGAGAATCAAATACTGAGAAGTCTAGTGAGGTGTGCTGCCACAATTGTGCCTGCATCTGAAATGAAAGCAAATGGTTGGTACCATGGACTCAGTATTTAATTGAGGCAGAATGGAATGGAGTACACAACTGGATGCTCATGGAGCTTATGTGGAATTTTTTCCTTTCACCATCTTGAACTGTTCAGTGAAGAACAACTTGGGAATTGGACATGGACTTACAGATCATTCTCCATCCCAAGAAGACAGGGATGAAGTTCCCAGCAGCAAATTAGCATTGCCAGACCCTGTAGATAGCTTTATTGTGACTTAAAAGGAATTGCAGGAATATTAATCATTCATATCATCTTCCTTCCTTCTATTAATCATTGTCTACACTGGAAAGATATGCCTAAGGCAATCCTGCATCTTCATCTAGTTCAGTGCTGCTTCTTGCTGAAGAAATTAAAAAAGAATTGTCATTCTGTCCCAAGAGAGTTATGACTTTTCTACTATGGGGTCTGTCTCCACACTTTCAAAGAAATCCATAACAATAGAGGAAAAAACAAGCATTTGAGGTTCCCCTACAGGGACAGCATACCATCCTAATTGTTTCTCAGATATGGCCCCAGCTGTGCAACCTAATCTATATTTTATCAGGCCCCACTACTTGTTTGAAACTTCGTGTTACAGTAGGTCTGGAGAGGATAAGAGAGGAAAAAAAGAGAATGCCACCCAGTTCTGTTTGCATGCTTGCTTCGTATTCTGGTGCGTATTTTCTTTCCAGTGATTTAGATTTAGTGCGTTCATTTAGACTCAAACTCAGTGTTTTGTATGTAAAGCTCCACCTAACTTTTTGATTGAGGCTCCTCTATGTGTATATAAAGCAGGTTATGACATCTTTTTTAAGGAACAGTCACGGCTTTCTCTTTGGTCAGTTCTCTGGGTGACATCTCTAGAAGACATGCCCCAACAAAATACATACTGGTATAGATGATGAATAGACAAGCTGCACAGGTGACTGACTAAAGAGAGGTGATTATTAATAAAAGCAGAGCTAGCTTCTTCATAATTGCTGTTGTTAGCTTTTATTGCAAGTTTGCTATCTGCTTTTACAATTTGTTTAGGGTTTTTTTTTAAAAAAAACCAGCATTTGCTAGTTTGTTCCTTCCCCTCTTGCTGTTCCCTTCTTGTCAGTTTGTGAAATATAAGTACAGAGCAGGCCATGTGTGAATGTGCAGCTGTGTTAGATGTGCAGTGAATCTGTTTCTTTGACCATAATGTTCATCATCCTCTTGTTAGTGCTAGATAGATTCATGCACTGTACTGGAGTGGTGTGTATAATTGCAGTAACTACATGTGCAGTTATTGCATAATGTGTGGCACTTGGCCTTTCTGTAATGTTCCGTATTCTGTTAGGGGGGTTTCAGGGTGCTGATTCTGGTCTAAAGAGTTAAGCATGACTTGAGCAGTGAAGACAGAAATGAAGGACTGAGTGTGAATAAAATGTTAAAAAAGGTACAATGAGATTGAATAGAGCCTGAATGCAGGGAGAGGGACAGAGAGAAGGGTATTAATAGGACATGATGATGCATAGCTGATGAGAACATCTGTAGAAAGCACAGACTCAGGGAGAAGGCAGAGGCAGAATTTCAAAGGTTTTAAGTGTCTGCAGACTACAGTGATCTGTGGACTATCACTTTGGTTTTTTACTATGACGTTTGTCTCTTTTTTCAAATATTTAACCTACATGCAAACACAAAAGCAAATTAAGGGTTTTCTGGAATTAAATGCAGCTTTTAAATCAAGCCCTTGAAAGTGTTTTAAACTTTATCCTGTCCAACCTTGCATACAATTCAACAAAATATTAATTTTACTCCTGTGTTTGCATTGTAATTATAAAGCTGTTACAGTGTTTAAATTACAAAATGTCCAGCATCTAATTGTTAATAATGTCAGCATTATCCTTGAAAGATACTAGTAGATGAACGACCAGAGAATCATAATGAGGATTTCAGTAATAACTGTTTCACTAAGCACGCTGAGAGGATTAACACTTAATCCGAATCAGCTAAACCAACCCTCAAAACCAGCTGCCCACCTTGCTACTTTCATTCTTGGAAACTTTCCTGCTTCTGTTGGTATTTTTCATATAGCTAGGAAGATAAGGTATAAAGTGGGTCCTCAAGTACAGACTTCCACACATCAAAAGGTCTGGACTGTGCAGTACAAACACTTGCAAACTCTGTGTAGTCTCCAAGGCTGGTTGGACTGCAATAGCCTGAAACACTGTAATAAAAGACAAAAATCTGCAGTGTAGTATGCCTCACACTGAGGCATAGCTAGTCTCTGCAAAATAAGTAGCAGGAAAGGCTTCTAGTTATTTTTAGCTTTAGTGCATGATTTTTCATAACTTTGTGGAGGGCAGGGCAAATTTTCAAATATATATCTTTAATCTGAAGTCAGGCATCTCAATAAAAGTCCTTTTTAGACATTGAACACCTGCAACCCTTGCTGAAGTCAGGAGCAGTTGTCAGTGATCCTGAATCTCCCAAATAGTCAGGTCATTCTTCAAGTCTACATCAGGAGAGATCATAAGTCTTTTCTTGCTTCTGTAGAACTGACGCTTATAATTGCACTTATGCTCATACACTGCCTCTAAGCTGAGTTGCCTTGCTGAACCAGAATTTATGGGATCATAGAATATCCTGAGTAGGAAGGGACCCAGAAGGATCGAATCCAACTCCTGGCCCTACACAGGACAATACTGAGAATCACACTATGTATCCTGGAGTATTGTCCAAGTGCTTCTTGGACTCTCTAAGGGTTGGTCCTGTGACCAGTTCCCTGGGGAGCCTGTTCCTGTGCCTGACCGCCCTCTGGGTGAGGAACCTTCTCCTAATATCCCGTCTAAACCTTCCTTGACACAACTTCATGCCATTCCCTCAGGCCCTGTCAGTGGCCTCCTGTCAGAGAGGAGAGGTCAATGCCTGCCCTGCCACCCTGCCTGCTTGGGTGCCCCAAAAGTGTTAATTAAGGCATAGCTCAAGTAGAAGATTTTAGTCATGGTATTCAGAATGAATCTTAACTGCTCGCCTGTTTTGAACATTGACTTGCTTTTGAACATTGTAGCAGACAGCTACAAACCTAATGCATCAGGATGCACAACTCAAAATTTTGCTGTTTGAAGAAGAATCAATAATTATGTCTTAAAATTCAGGCCCGGTTTGTCTGAAGGAGGCAGCACACACAAATACCACCTTTTAACAGGATGATTACTTTCAGCACAAGGCACAGATATGCAAATTTGGGTCAGAAAAAGAGCTTAAAATTGCAGACTAAGGCAATATTTTGCATGCTTTTAAGGGTTTCGTTGCATATGTATGTCAAGCAGTAGAGATACCAAAGTGCTAAAACAAGAAGGGGGAAAAAAAGGAAAATAATGTTCTTACATCCTGTTGAACAATTTTCTTGAAATAGGCAATGTATTTATTCTTTTATCAAGAAAGTCATGCCATATCACAAAAACTTCTCCAGATGTAGCATGATTGAGTGACCCAACTAACAGGAAAGTTTAAATGAACGTATTTAATGGTTTGTGAATATAAGAAATTGTACTGAATGATAGGAATTTAAAATACTGTGCAACTCTTGGAGGCTTGTGTAACAGAACCTGGAAGCATCTCAGATTTGCACTGGGGTTTCCCAAAGAATCATAAAGACTGGAAAAGATCACTGAGTCTAACCCATATCAAGTTATACAAGGGTTTAATCCGTATCTTGTGATTTTGGGGTCTCGGGAGCTTTCAGGAAGTCTTGGGTGTTTTACTCATCATTTCACATAGCTTTTTGTATTCTGGGAAGAAGCATCCAGTTTTTGCATCGCTCATATTTTAAAATCAATCAGACTTTCTGGCAGTCAGAGTGACTTTTTAAGTTGCTCTACTGGGAATTCCCAAATTGGAATTTTCCTGAAGGTACCTTTTCTTTATGCGTAATTAAAATAAAAATACATTACTAAGATTTTTTTAGAGGATTTTTATTAATTGATACTATTGAATGTTTTATATATGGAAAATGTGATCTAGGCAACTTCAGGCTTGTTAATTTGACCCTAATAACCTTAGAAAAAAAATTGAAGGAATGAATAATTAAAGACATGAGAGTTGAGTGCAGGAAGGATGAAACATGATCTATTTAGCTAAGATAGGTCATGTCAGACTGACCTAGTATCTTTTTTTAATAAGAAAGTAGGTTTTCTAGAAAAAGAAATGTGCTAGATCTGGTCTCTCTGGATTCTACTGAGCCATTTAACATAGTTGCTGCATCAAAATCACTGTTCAAGGTGGAGGAAAATTAGGTTGGTGTAAGAACTGTAAATGCACACAAAGAGCTGACACAGGAGAGGCAGCAAGAGGTGGATACATGCAAAGAATTATTCTTTGGGAGTTGACTTGTTTAGTTTTCTTGAGGTTGGTTTTTTGTTTGTTTGTTTTTGTTTTGTTTTGTTTTTCTGGCATTGATATTGTGTCATGCTGTATTCCGAACAGGCTGTTGAAACTTCCTGATGGGAGGACATTAATTTCCAGTACGCAATTTTAGATGGATGACTATACAATTAATTGTACAATTAGGTGATACTGAAAGGGATGGAATTCAACCCAGCAAAGTGTCAGGCCACACATTGTCATGAATTTACTTACTAAGTTTAACCTTGGTGTCAAAATTAGCAGTCTAAGCTCTTATGTAATCAGTGGGAAAGAGGCAGATTTTTAATTAGGCACCCAGCTCATGCTTTTTGTCTTGTCTGTTAAGAACCTGCGTGCCTGACTCTGGCATTAGTGCTGAATGCCTGAAGTTGAATGGTACTTCCTCAGCTTAGGAAGCAATGCAACTACTTTTCCTAGGAAGAAGGGAGTTCAGCTGCGGAAGACTTTGAAGGAGAAAGGCCTATGTGAGGGTAAGTGGGTTCAAGTTTGTCTCTAGTCTGTCAATTTGACACCATCATGACAATGATGGATTGAGTACAGACAAGTATCAAGAGATGTTTCCAACTGAGGGAGGGCATCTCAGCTGGGAGCATCTGGGCTGGGACCTGAGCTGGAATACGCATGCAACACTTCTTGCAATATCTGAGAAATTTCACCTCAGTATGTGACAGTGCCAGAGAACACTGAAAGAGGGTAGATTTACATTAGATAGGAGGAAGAAATTGTTTACTCTGAGGATGGTGAGACACTGGAACTGGTTGCCCAGAGAAGTTGTGGATGTCCTATTCCTGAAAGTGTATGTGTCCAGGTTGGATGGGGCTCTAAGCAGCCTGGTCTAGGGGAAGGTGTCCCTGCCCATGGCAGGAGGGTTGTAATTCTGTGAGTCTATGAAACACTGCAGGGATAATCAAAGGACTGGTGTTACAAGAGAAGTCTGAGGCAGCTGTGTTGGATATGTCAGGAAAGCTTGCAGAATGGGAAGTGTAATTGCTGCTGGTGGAGTCATGGGGAGCTTTGAAATGTGGCTGCTGTCAGCTAGGTGATAGCTAACAAGCAGGACGTCTGTAGCCCATCAGAGGACTAATGAAGGCTTATGTGTAACAGTGTGGTATTGTACCAAGATTGTGATACCAAAACACAAGTGTCCAGCCATATGATTTAGGGTGATGTGAACCAAATGTATGGCACTTCTTAGTGATTGCAGTTTGTGTGTGCAGCTCGCATGTGGATAAAATATTCAGCAAACATAGAAATGCTTAGTGATAATGGCATAATATATGACAGTAGCCAGTAGGAAAATGCTTGATGTACAGTTAAGGACGAGCTTAAAGATTTATAAAGGGCAATGATTGCTTGGATTCTTTGGACTTAGGCTGCTTGGCAGCTTGTGCTTTTTTATCTCTCCTGCAGAGTGTGATACTTGCTGTGGGCTGTATTGGCCTGCTGTTTCCCTGAGTTGCACAGGGAAAGCTGTGTGATAAATTAGGCTTTGAGCGAATGTGTAGGGCTGGACAAAGGCATGTTAAGTTCAGGCTGTGACAAAGATACACTTAGAAGCTGACTGCTGGGCAGCAAACTCATGACAACTGAGAGAAAAGCTTACTCTGAAGTGAGAATTGTGGTTGTAGATCCCTGACGTGCCTGTAGTGACAAATGATGGGTGCAGCACTTACAGTCAGTGACAGCCCTTGTCCCAGACACCTCCTTAGTTTGACAAACGCTGAAACTTATGAGTCTACGTTAGTGAAGAGTTGCTCTTTGCCTGGGTGCTGATTTGTCCCAACAACAGGTTTGAAAAGGAGCTGGATCCTTTGAGCAAGGGTGAGTAATGTGCTTTCTGCTTTGTTGCAAATCCTGAGTTGCTCTGAGTGGCTTTATCAATTAAGGTATTGATCAGATTGATCTTTACCAGAAATCCTTCTAAAATAGCAGGAGGAAAATGCCACAAGAAGAAACCTTTTTAATGTCCTTCTGGCAGCACTATGTTTAGTTCTCTAGTTATTTGTTTATTAATAAGTGATCAGCCTCTGTTTCTGAGGTTTTTAAGTGCCCAGAAGAATAGCAGGAGGGAGTATGGCTTCTTTCTTTTTTTTCCCCTGCTTCCTGATTAAGTATGATGGTACTAAGTAGTTATTGTTCTGTGATAAAAACAATTGTATGATGATCTCACAGTCCTTACTTGGAAAGTTGCCACAGTAAAGAAAAAAAACACTGTTTGTGGACTGACTTGCCAATAATTTGGAGGGGGGCTGTTCTGTTGGAAAGAGTGCTTTGAATGACAGTCCACGAGGAGGGTTGACAAGGAGGGGAGGACTGAGAAGATAAGTGTGAAAATGTGTGAGAGCTTTTTCAGGTTTATTTTTTATTAGAGTCATGGGCAACTCCCTTAGATTTAGAATCTGTCCCAGATTAGGTATGCCTTTTTTTTGTGTATTCAAGGTTTTATTTAGCTCCAAGTCATGTTTTTCTGGCTAGTAAACTGGGGTTTTAATTTGCAAATCTGTCTAAGCCTCTTCCCTAGAGACAGCACTTGGTGCAGTCCTGCATAGCTGTCATTTATAAGGATGCCCAGAAAAGCTGGAAGAACATCACTTGAAGACATTTCTGGAGATGGTAGGGTCTGAGGGGCTTCCACCTCTAAATTTCAGGGAAAAGACCTCTCACAGTCCTGTTAGGGAAGAAAAAGAAATAGAGGGATTTTCAGCAAACCTCTTCTTCCCAGATTCTTTGTGTGTGTATGGGGCAGGGGTGAGGGGGGTGGTGGAGGATGAAATCAGCATATTCTACTGTTGTAGATCATTGCTAAACATGAGGTGTTAGAACACAAATTTAATCCTGTTTCATAGTCTCTTAAGATAGCTGTTTGAAAGTCAGAAAAAATTACCTTTTGAAGATCTCTATCCCTCCGTACTCAATTCTATCTAGTTACCTCTTTGGCTTAACTTCTGTACAGCTCAGTGAAATGAATCCCATCCAGAGACTGCACCTTGCTTAACCTTTTCATAGCCTGGTGTTTAGTCAAGGTAAACACTGTCCTCATGGTTTGTTCACACAGATTCTTAAGCAGTAATAAAAAACTAAGTATTTTTGTGCAATGAAACAGGATCTATATGAACTCTATCTTATGTGCAGTACAAGAGAGAAGGTTGTTCCAACTTACTTGCATATTCTGGCATGATAATTTTAATAGTATGTTTTATGTTTGGATAGAATATATGCTATAAAAACTAAAGGTAAATTAAACCAGGTATTTTGAGGGTTTGTAGGCAAGCATGACAGAGATAATATTAGTTTATTCTTGAAAAGTGTTCAGGTTGATTTTGCTTTGAAACAAGAATATATCCATTGCAGAATATTTATGTTCAAGATTTTTCTGTAATTTCCATATTAAAAAACCCAACACTTACTGCAGTTCCTGCTAAATTTTAACCCCAGAAATATTTAGAACATAAAGATAGTCTGAAAGATGTATTGTGGCCCAGGTCCTTATGAAACCTTGCTCTCTTTGAAAACGTTTTAAAAAATAACCTGTCTGAAATTGCACTTTGTTGTTGACTTTTTGCCCATTTTAACATGCACAAACAAAGAAGAAGAATAAAAATGTGCTGTCCTGCTTTTAACATCAGGCTATTTTTAGTGGACTTTTGAACATTGATCTGGTGCTCCTAAATGGAGGCATTTTCATTATGATTGTGCATGTTCACAGGGAGAATGTCCTTTAGTGAAAATGTGCCGTGATTTGTGATAAGGTGGTTTTGGGAGCTGTCCCAGACAGTGGATAAATATTTTCAAACATCCAGAGTGGGGATATAGAGGAAAGCAGTTGTGTGGAGGACACTCTAGCTGCGTGAATCCACAGGTTTGGTACAGTGTCCTGGAAGCATCTCAGGACAGAGGGATTGAAGGACCGAGGCCAACTGTATCAGGTTCAACAAGGCCAAATGCTGAGTCCTGCCCTTGGGTCACAACAACCAAGTGCAATGCTACAGGTGTGGGGCAGAGTGGCTGGAAAGCTGCCCAGTGGAAAAGGACCTGGCAGTGGTGGGGGACAGCAGCTGAACATGAGCTAGCAGAGTGCTCAGGTGGCCAAGAAGGCCAGTGGCATTCTGCCCTGTATCAGGAATAGGGTGGCCAGCAGGATGAGAACAGTGATTGTCCCTCTGTACTTGGGACTGGCGGGGCTGCACCTTAAAATCCTGTTTTAAGTTTTGGGCCCCTCACTCCAAGAAAGACATTGAGGTGCTGGAGTGTGTCCAGAGAAGGGCAGTGGAGCTGGTGAAGGGTCTGGAGCACAAGTGCCTCCTTGAGGAGTGGCTGAGAGAGCTGGGGTTGTGTATCCTGCAGAAAAGGAGGCTCAAGAGGGAGCTGTACAACTACCTGACAGGAGCTGGTAGCCAGGTAGGGATCAGTCTCTTCTCCCAGGCGACCAGTGACAGAACAAGAGGACATAGCCTCAAGCTGTGCCAGGGGAGGTTCAGATTGGATATTAGGAAACATTTCTTCACTGGAAGGGTTGTCAATCACTGGAACAGGCAGCCCAGGGAAGCAGCTGGTTCACCATCCCTGGAGGTGTTTAAAAGACATGTAGATGTGGCCCTTGGGGAGATGGTTTATGGGTGATGGGAAACCCTTTTCTAAGGGTTTTCATTTTGTTTTGAGATGCAGAGTAAAGATTTTTATTCTTCAGTCCAGAGCGAGAGGAAACTTTTTCCTTAGCTAAACTACCACAGAAACTAAAGGAAAACACTCCTGAAATATTTTCCAACAGTTTTATTTTTTAAGTAGCTGGGACTCTCCAGGTATTCTGCTGGGGAGTTTTAGTGCATTAGCCCAGGTTAATACAGGAATTCTATGATTCTACTATGAACAATTAGTAGTCTTTAGAAAAGAGAAAAAAAATAACACCTTCCTCACAAAAATAAAGTAACAGCTTTAGGAAGGAAAGCTGGTAAAAACCAAGTTGAAAGCATGTCAAATTAGTGATTGAAATGTCATCATGGTAATAATCTGTTGCTAATAGGAATACAGAAAAGATGATAAAGAATCGGATTCCATTCTGTTTGGCTCAATACCACATTCTGCAGCAAAAGCCTCCTTCTATCCACTGTTACTGGGAAAGAAATGTCTTGCCTTCTAATTGTGCGTATATATAAATAGTTTAGTTTGGTTCTTTGACATTTTTTCATGATCTTTTTTGAACATTTTAGTAGAAGAGTTATGAGTATTTTCACATGCCTGTCTAGAAAGGTTTAAGCTTGGCACATAATTGCAGTTATTTATCAATATAATAGTTTTGATATTTCCATTTTTAGTGAAAAAAAGTTATCACTTTTTATTTGTTACTGTATGTAGTTCATAGGCGGTAGAAATTAGAAACTAGGTAAAAAGAGAAATTAGAGTAGGGGGATTTAACATATTTTTAGCAATAAGGTAGGAGATAATATAAAATATTCTAGGTCAAGTGGTGCACTCAAACAAATGAGCTCTTCGCTGCTTTGCATACTTAAATGACTATTGAAGATAAATTCTAAAAAACAGTCTTTTGTAAACATTTCAGACACATGTGGCACTTACCAATAGCCTGAAAAGTAGCATTTAGTTTCTGAATTACAAACTTTAATATTTTCTGGTTTATTTCCCTAATATTTCTCAATGAATCAGCTTTGAAAACCATATAGTATAACAAGAAAAGCCTTTTCTATTTTGAATTCAAAATATGACAAATCAGCATTGTTTTATGTGGTGCCTGTTGGTGCATTTTATCCTCAAACAATGGGTTATATGTGTTACCCCATTTGCTTTGGTGGGTTAAGTAATAGTTGTAAAGTCAACCCTTCCACACAGGGTCTTTTATTTCTTTGAGAATGCAAGTTGGGAGAGCAGTGCTTTCAGATAGTCTTTGACATGGGAGAAGACAAAAATTGAAAGAAAAATATCTTGAGGACTGATTTTCCAAGGAGGCACTCCTGGAGAAAAAGTCAGTTGGAGGGAATGGTGGTTATGGATACCCATGGACAAAACAGACACCCAGAATACTGAGAATGAGTGGTCTTGATTATACTTTACTCTTTGTTTTTGTGGATATTTATTCAGCTTTATGGAGAATTGCACTTGGTGAAGTTCCAGAGAGCTTGTCTATAATGGGGAGCTTGGATATCTTGCTATGCAGTGAAGGGCAGAGCCAAGTGCAGACAAAAAATTTCTCATGATTTTTCTTCAAATCTTAAAACAGCTTGTAAGTTTCCCAGCACAGCTCCAGTCACCTAGTGCTGCTCTTGTGGATCTTCTTTAAAAACTGTCTTTTTTTCCCTTCCCCAGGAGCACCCGTAAGTACAAATGACTGCTTGACATCCATTACAAAACATCTTTCATTAGACTAGACAAAATCAATACACTAAATAGGAGCCTTACAGATGGAAGGATCCCTTCTATGTCCAGCTACTTCCAACACTGAAGAGATGGCACTGGCATATTGTAACTTTGTTTTGGCTTTTAAGTCATATAGCAGTAAAGGAATAATATATCTTTTGTCCTGAGGTTAGATCAAAAAGGAAAATCTGAACATGAGAGCTGAAAGGATTTTTTTTGGAAAAGTGACTGGAAAACAGACACAGCAATTGCCACATAGTCACTGCTTTCCCAGAACTGAGGAGATATTCATAGTATATTTTGCACTGTTGAATCCTGCAGTCTGAGTTGCAATCTTGGCAGGTTCAAGAGTCCTTCTATAACAGGACAGAACGCATTAAGAAAACCATTTGGTTAAATGTTTGCAAGTTCTATTCTCACTTATGCAGGAATGACCTGAGGGGTGTCACTGAGGACAAAAATAGAATATGTTTTAACACTAGTTATTTGGATGCTGCTGTTGTCCACTCCCAGGCAATGTAATTTTATCTGCAGTTGTAAAAGACAGAGCTGCAGTTTCATGACATTTGCTTTTGTTCAGTTTAACTACAAGCAAAACTGTTGACTTGTACTGTGGTCATATTTTGACTATAGAAATGTTAATAAATATGCTAACTTTTGTATCTTCTACCTGACTGTACAGTCAAACTTGTATATCTTCTCACCCCTCTGGACCTCTGAACACACTCATTGATGTGTAAGATTGGAGTTAACAGTAACGATCATTCAAGTTAGCTAAACTACTTGTGGGGCTCAGGACATATAAAACCTTGTAGAGTGTTAAAGAAGTATTTTTGTGCCTTTCAGGCTCTTTATAGTGAACAGAAGCTGCATACCTGAGGTTCTCTAGCACTCAGATAATTGCAGAACCAAGATAAAGATGTGATTTTATAGCTTATTGTGTGTGGAGTTCTCTTTAAAATTTGGGTCTGTTTTACCACAGAGCCATCAGTCTTAAGTCTTAGCCACAGAGATGTTCAGAATGGAAGAATTAACAAAGTGCTTGTTGAATGCATGCTAATACCACTTTTTTTTTGCATCATCCCTTAGTAACCAAGATTTTCATAGGACTTTGACACTGCTTTTGCTTCAAAATTAAAAGATCTGCCAGGTTTGGGTCGGGTGTTACTCTCCTGCATTTCAATCATTGGTCCCTGGCTTTATTCCCCATAGGTAATGCCAGACTCTGATTTTTTTTCTAAGTCACTTTTATTTGGTTTAGCAAATGGCTTGGTTTGGGATTTTGTAACCATAGTCTTCATAAAGAGCTATTTGCCCTGTAGAGTTGCAGTTACAGTTCGTTTTTGTTTTCTTTGTTGAAAAAATATTGCTTTCTTTATTTTTTCTTTCTTAATTACATCAAAAGGTTATTAATAGACTTTCCCTTTTCAGAACTGGAAAATACCCAGAAAGGCATTTGCTCACACTTTCCGAATACAAATTTGCTTCTAAATTGAGACCAAACATGGAAAAATTTAGAATGTTAGATGAATATTTTGTATAGTTCTTAGAATGTTTAAGTTGGTGGTTTTAAATTGTCCATGAACTATGCAAATGAAGTTGGTGGGATGTGATTGAGGAAAGCAACCTATGATCAATAACTTTAAATTAGCTTATTCCAAGGTGTTCTTCCACTGGAAAATTTTCAGGGAGTTTTTGAATCAGAAAAGATTACTAAACTCTCTTATCAATAGTTTTCAATGCCTCATTTAATTTTGAAACTGTTCTAGCTTATTTCACCTCTAATAGTTAAAAAAGTTTAGTTTTATGACATTTGCTGTTTTAAAAATACTATTTGACAAGGTATTGCAGTGATGACTGTGATTCAGAGTGATATCACTGTGTGCAAACAATCATGTTATGTTTTCAGTGGAAGCAAATAGACTGTGCTTGGAACATGGATGTTATCCCAATGATCACAAACTGTCCTGACAGTGTTATGGCTAGCTCTCATTCTTGCATCTTTAGTCTGTAAAAACTCTGTAAAGGAAGCTGTAAAAAGGAGATCTGCAGGACCTGAAAAGGCTGGAAACAGTAAAATTAGTGCTCCTAAATATTGAAAAAATTATCTTGTAAAACAGGATGACAGCATCTGCTGGTACATGTAAACAGTGAGGAATGTCACTGAATTCCACATTTGTGCTGTTACACTCAAAATCTTTTTTATGTGCAAAGATGGAACACGTTATATCTAAAGACAAGTAGTTGTCGTTACTATAATTAAAGTCATTACAGCTTAATCCAGGAGTTATTAATTGGCTCAATCTCATAATTACTGGTAAAGAAATAATGCTTCTGTATAGGGGAAAGTGTCCATAAATAACAACGCAATAAAATTCATTGAACACACTAAGTGTCTACCTCTTTATTGTGCTGTAATGCTCAGCCTTTTCCTCCTTCTCTGGGTCATAAAGTGGTTTCCTTCTGGTGGGGGGGATGAAAGGGTGTTTCAGCAGCTGTCAGCATCCAAGGATACTGAAGGATCTGAATATCTGAGGAATATGATGTTCATGTTGATAGTTTCTTCCTCTTTACTCTAGGACTCACTTGGGGTCATTTTTATATTTGCTACCAAGCTTTTAAACTTTACTCTTTCTTCATTGGTCTGCAGCTCCATGTCACATTCAAATTTACTATACGTGATGCATTACATACATACTTGATCACCCCAAAAGCAGTTTTGTCCAGCCTGAAGTCTGCAGTTCTTTAAGTGACCATGGGTGAGCTATAGCCACGGTGTCTTCCTAGGCAGACTCTGTACCCTGTCCCTTTTTTATCCCATCCTGTGTCTCCATGTCTGAAGGCCTCTGCTATCACACCAGACCTGTGTTTTTCTACACTACACCATTGTGTTAAGAGTTCTAAAATGATGATGGTACCATGCAAAGATAAAAGTAAAAACAGATGAGTCACAGACATCCACGCAGTTGGAAAAATTGTTGTCACAGCTAAACCAAGTTTAATTGCAGGCTAAAACAAAGTTGCAGGCAGTCAACAAAAGTTCAAAAAAAAGAAAGCCTTAAAAGCCTAAGTGCTCAGGGTTTGCAAACCCCTCTAAAAGGCTTGTGGCCAGTCATCAGTGATGGCAGTGTGATATTACAGGGTTGCAGGGTAACAGAGCTGCAAGGGCCAGCTGTGCACTCTGGTAACACACTGTTGTGTTACCTCCAGACCTTAAATACAGAGGTCTGGGTGTGATGCCCAGCTCAGAAAGTTGTCAGGATGCTTGTCAGCTGAATCTGGGAGTGCAGACATGGAGGTGCCTCACAGAACACCAGGCTTGATTAAGCTTTTGCTCTGACCCAGTCTTTATATTCAACTTTTGGTCCCACGCTTTTGCTGGAAGGTACTGCCTCTTTAGCAGAGACAGTGGATATAGGAACCTGTGTCCACACTGAGATGCAGTTCAGTATCTTAGTTTAACCTGTTGCTGAAGGTGGCTTTGATGAGATGGGGGACTGCAAACCTGTGTGGCTGAAATTCAGCTACCTGTTCTCATCTGGGTCAGAAGATCAAGACAAGTAGCTCTGGGCAAAAACATCATCTCTGCTGCCTTGCTGTGGGGGTTTGACTGCTGAGGGAGGCAGCATGCTTATGAATTTCTGATAAGGTGTGGTGGGAGGCAAGAGGAATTAGCAAAAGTTGGTGTCACTGTTGCTTGCCTTAGCATGCAAAAATTGGGAGTCAAATACATCAGTCATAAGCGAGTTAGTCATGAACTTTAAGAAAGGAAATTATTTTGGGATGCATCCCTCACATTTCCAGGCTTTTCTGTATCCATGCAAAATTTGCTTTTAAAAAAAGTAAGGTTCAGATAAACTTGGCCTGTAGTAACACACCAGTTTTATAAGGCATGTTAGTGCTTGGACAATTGACAAAACTCTGACATTTAAGTTCTTGTTTTGAGCACTGGGTGCTACAAGAAACTCAGCACTAAATATATGTCCTTTGTGTAGCATTTATATCTTTTCTGTGATCATTGCTATCATCCCTGATGCAGTCATTTTTTAAAAAAAACTTTCAAAGTCCACTGAACAGTGTCAGTTCTAAAGATTGATCAGTACTAGCTGATGAAAACAAACCAGTAGATTATGCTTATTTGAAAATTGTTTTTAAAATCCATGGCCATACCCTATAGGAGCCTTAATTTTCTTTGAATTCTTGGAATTTTGGACTGAAATGTTAAGTACGTATGGTCTGTTAGTAGATGAGAGTGAGAGAAAAGAATACTGTAGCAGAATAAACTGCTACATAACACATACTGCAGCTACACAAGTACTTTGTCTGAATAGACCACTTTAACCTGTAATATGTCGGAGAGAAGAGACTTGAATGTTTTAATTAACTAGCTGCAACATTTTTATTTGTCCGTGACCCTTCGCATGTTTGCTCATTTTACACGTGAAACCAGTAAGAGTAATAGAGATACACCTTTAGTTACTCTTATCAAACTTTGTCTTGTCTCAAAGCTAACATCATAATATCCACTACAAGTCATTTATTTTCTACAATAGCTCCTTTGTTAAATCACACCTCAAGAAAGTATTTCGGTAAGGCTGATAGTCAAAAATGAGAAACCTCAGGGGAATTTTCACAAGTTGGGGACAATTCTTCAAATGTGGTGTTCTAATACACATCAGATGTAATGATGACAATGATTTGTAATCAAATTCATAGAAATGGCGGTGACATTTGGTTTCATTTCCTCTTGTGACACTTCAAAGACGTGCAAGCAACTTAGGGTTTGTTTTCTTTGTAGGTCATGTTTATTTATTCCATGTTTGTGCTACTGATTGAGGGGTTTTTAATCCAGCAATCAAATATGGCCAGTTTCAATATCTTCCAAATATTTTTCCAGTAAGTTTTAAAATGATCGATGGCCATCGATACATGTAATGGTTCCTGCATGGTTGGGTTTCAGTAGCTCTGCTACAAGTTAATCACAGGATGGGTCAAGTTGGAAGGGACCACAGTGGGTCATCTGGTCCAATCTCCCTGCTCAAGCAGGGCCATCCCAGAGCACATGGCACAGGATTGCATCCAGACTTGAGTATCTCCAGTGAGGGAGACTCCACAACCTCTCTGGGAAACCTGTTCCAGTGCTCAGTCACCCACACAGTAAAGGAGTTCTTCCTCATATTCTGGAGGAACTTCCTGTGTATCTGTTTCTTCCCATTGCCTCTCATCCTATTGTTTGGCAGCACCGAGAGACCCTGGCTGGATCCTCTTGGCATCCTTCCTTCAGATACTTACAGACATTGATGAGGTTCCCCCTCAGTCACCTCTTCCCAAGGCTGAACAGGCCCAGCTCCCTCAGCCTTTCCTATGAGAGCTGCTCCAGTCCCCTAATTATCTTCATAGCCCTCCAAGAGCTCCATGTCTCTCTTGTCCTGAGGAGACCAGCACTGGACACAGCACTCCAGATGTCTCACCAGGGCTGAATAGAGGGGCAGGGTCACCTCCCTTGACCTGCTGGCAGTGCTCTTCCTTATGATACCATGATACCATTTCCAGGATATCATTTTCCTTCTTGGCCCCAAGGGCACACTGCTGGCTCATGGACAGCTTGCTGTCCACCAGGATCCCCAGGTCCTTCTCTGCAGAGCTGCTTTCCAGCAGGTCAGCCCCCGGCTTGTGCATGGGGTTATTCCTCCCTGAATTCAGGACCCTGCACTTACCTTTGTTGAATTTCAGACAGTTTTTCTCTGCCTCTCTCTCCAACCTGTTGAAGTCCCTCTGAAGGCTGCACAGCCCTCTGGGGTATTGCCCACTCCTCCCAGCTTTGTGTTGTCAGCGAACTTGCAGAGGAGGCATCTGCCCCTTCATCCAAGTCATTGATGGGTAAGTTAAACAATACTGGGCCCAGTACTGAGCCTTGTGGGACACCACTAGTGACAGTCCTCCAGTAACCTGTCACAGAAAATATTTTAATAAATTGGTCAGACACTGAAGCAGCACACCCCTTCAGTTGTATCTTACAGGGTGATCTTACTGCTAACCCACAGGGTAGGATTGGCATTAGAAAAGATTGCTTTCAGGGGGACAGCTGTCCCATTGGGGCGTTGAAATGGGAACAGCGGTGGGAGGCATAGGCTGTTGTTGGCCTGTTTGGAATTACATGATTATGCTTCCAAGCTGCCAGCATCCCACCACTTTTTTAGAAATGTAGGAAAGAGCGCTGCAGTCAGGATCTTGGCCTGCAGCAAACCTCTCTCCCATAGATTTAGAAGGGTCACAGTAAACAATTTTATTTTCCAGGAAGAAGAAATGAAAGTAGCACAAACAAATCAGGTATCTGGAGCAAAAAAAAAACCCAAACCACCAACACTGCCACCACCAAAACTTCATTTACAAAGACATCCAGTGTCATAGCCATTAGCCGTAGTCCAGGCATGCAGTGTGTAATTAAAAATAAGATGTATGGATCAGGAAACATGCAGAAAACACAGTTCAGGAGTACAAAACAAGTGTTGATGGAAAAATATGCATCAGCAGATTTGCATTGGTAGCATAAGGTGACTCCAATTTTACTATGCTGCCTAAATCTTAGTAATAACCTCTGTGGAATACTACTCCCACACTAACATTTATTTTTAGTTTTCTAAATACTTAACACCCTTTCAATTCCTGAGTCAATTAGATAAGTCTTTTTAAAAACATATATGTTAAAGAAAGAATTTCTGGTTTGTCCTTGGACACTACTGTATATTTTTAATTGATACAAATGTTTAAAACAGTATGAGTAGAAATCATCTGAAGTCAGAACAATGCCATATGAAAATAAAGAGTGCTTGAGAGATTTTGATTTTGAATTTTTTTTTTTTCTCATGGAACATTCCTTCCAGGTGGAAAAATGTAGTGTCTGGAAAGTGAAGTTTCAGCTGTGACCCTGAGGTGCAGTCCTGCTCTAAGGGTGAAGCTCAGTGGTTTCAGAGCAGGTTGTTAGATCCCATCACACACTCAGAGGACAGGGCTAACAATAGTATTGTGATTCCTGGATTGTTTTGATCAAAATGCACTACCTTTGATTAACCCTCTGTTAATCTGTGAAGTGGATGAGTATTATTGACAGATAGATCAGATAGTTCCCTAGACTTTTTGTTGTAATCTAAACTTGACCAAAACTTCTGATTACAGATTTAGTTTCAGTGCTTTTATCCCTCCATGATCCCCCTCTCATTGCCTGTATTTTGGGGAATATTTTGCTACCATCCGTTGTAATCAACAGTATGTATATGAAATCTTTCACATACGTTAAGTGTGTCTTGGTTCATCTTCATTTTAGATAATAAGCTGTTGAGGCTTGGGTTTGGTTTTTGCTTTGTTTTTGTTTTTCCTGCCTTTATTCCCCTACCCTTGCTGCAACAGGAGTAGCTCCTCTAGAGAGGGTGTTAAACTTTTTTTTTTCCAGTTAGAGCAGTGCTGTTTCTGCATTGTTAGCTTCACGGTTATGATCAAAGACTGGTTTAAAAGAGGCAAGCATTAGGAGCGTGTTCAAAGGACCATCAAATTAAGAAGTGTCTTTCCAGTCCAAACTCCTCAACAGAAAATATTGGCTTATCCATCTCTGTATAGGCAGTGTGAGAATCCCAGGTCATGAAGAGAGAAGTCATCCCATGCACAGGGAACTTCACCACAATATACCCAGCACTTCTCTTGTGACGAAGGTAAAGGTTATTTTTGGGTAAAGACTATTTGTAAGCTGTTTGTATTGGTAAAACGATGGAGAGGGCTGAGAGGGTTGGACTTCAAACTGCACTTTAGCAAGACTCATCATTTTGCATGGTGTTGTGCGGTGTTCAACTTAATAAAAGCTGTTCTGCCAAGTGAGACAGAGCTGTGCTTTTTCCTTATTGGTTAACAGATGTGTGTGCTACAAATGCTCGCTTCCATCTCTGTGTGTGTGTATTTTTGTACTCATAGAAGTACTGAAGAAATAGAAATACTGTGATGACAAGTGAGGTTAAAACAGTAGCTCATTAAGAAAAATGATGTTTGTATTTCAGTTGTGAATATAGACAACTAGTCTTAGGTTGCTCAAAGAACTAAGTGGCCTAAATCACAGTTTTCTATAAAAAGTACTCAAATATATTAAAGAGGTAAAATTAGGTTTTTAGATTAATTGAGTTTGCTGAAGTTTCCTTGTGGGGAAGGATCAAGAAGAAATTTTATGACTTACGTATTTATCTGTAAGTAAGTGGGATCTGTGGGCAGGAAGGCAAAGAGAAAGCAAGCTACAAATATTACTGAAAGGTTGCATTTGGGGATTTCCACACTGCACAAATACGTTCATTGTATCTTGCACTAGTTGATTTCATTTTCTTGTGGAAGACTTTTCCCTGTTCTTACTGAGGTCACCCACAGGTGGGCTTCAGAGACTGTCAAGATTCTTAAGGCCAAACTTGATATTTTTGTCCTTGGTAATCAAGATTCTGTTGAGTGGGAGAGAAGGACATTAAACCAGCTTGTGAGGGGAACCTGGACTTAAGAAGTAGACTGAGAGGGGAAATACAGCCTCTTTGTGGAGCTGACAAATTAGCACCAGCCGAGTTTGTGTGTGGTGAGGATGTAATGTCAGTGAGAGGCAAGGGTTCTTGTTGGAAGCCAGTATCACTTGCTTTGCTTTGCCTTCCCGAGGGACATGGTAAAAGGGATGACCCAGATCATGGAGTGAGTGGACTGAAACTCTGTTGTTAACCTATGGACCTGCAGCAGACATAGTCTGTGTTGCTGCCCCTACAAGTTTGGCTGGAAGGATCTGACTCAAGATGTCAAATTCACAGCTCTGACTTTTATTGTTTTGATCTGTGTGAGATTCAGGACATTCAGTCTCTCATTAAAGGAGACAGAAGCGTGAAGGGCATGTCTGACTGTAAAAAAAAGCAGCTCTGAATCTTAGTTGGCCTTAGCAGGCTTTTGCAGGGAACTGCTGTCCTTTGAGCTGATGTTCTGCTCTTGGGCTGCCTCTGCAACCAGGAGTGATTTGATTGACCCAGATCTTCACCTCAGATTCTTGCATGGTTGATAAAATTCCATGCATCTTCTTTGAAACAGTTGTTGGAGGTGGGTTGCTGGAATTGCTGAAAGATTGAGTTTGAACCAACATGGCAAATCTTGTTTCCTTATCATGGTTTTCTGTCACTGGAGGTAATAAATAAATAATTAAAAAACTCTCTGTATGCTAGTTTTACTAGACACATAAAAGGCAACGTAGTCATAAATTATCATAGTCTGACATTTTATCGCTTCCATTATTTTGTCCATATTGATTACAATTAATAGGATGCTAGTTGAAAATCTGGCCATGCTGCAGGTCCAAAGGGCTTATTCTGGGGCTGAGATGATCATAGCTTTTGCTTAAGATGTTGCAAGCAGTTAGAATAAGACCAGATGTCTCCAAGTTTCAAGCCCACAGGGTGGCATTTGCTACCCACAGCCAGCTGATAGGACTGAGGGTAGCGGGACAGTATAGGAATCTGATGAAGACCTTTTCTTCTGGACATGTGCTTTTGTGCTAATAGAGCACCAAATAAATATTCTCACAGAAGGGGGCTTGTTCAGAAGCCTTTTCTGAACTGTGGACGTGACCATTATTGGTATTGAAGGTCAACAACAGCTTCTTGTGTTTCTGTTGAAAACTGAGCCTGCAGCCAAACTTTGTGAAGTGCAAAGCTGCCCATATTGCCAACATCTGCTCTCTGCAGTATTAGAAAGGGCAAAGTCAGAGGCTACGTGTAGATCCATCATGCCCATCCTCAGGATAGTTTGCCTGGACATGAATTACATCAGCCTTTGGCATTGCTGGCTGCAGGAGTGGTACTAGTTCATTACTATCTGTTTAAGGATAGGTACCATCTAGAGGAACTATCTGATATGTTAATACTATCTTTAATTTGGTAGAAATCCTATCCCCACTGATTTTTATATATCCATATTTGTAGATAAAGTTACAGTTGTTGAAAGGGTTGTAATTCAAGCAGGTGATCAGGGCACCTGTGGTTTGAATCTGTCAGGCTATGCAGTGAGTAGAGGGAACTCATCCCTGCCTGCGCAAGCACAACTGTAGGAGGGATCCAGTTTGCCCAGCTGCAGCATCAGACCTAATCTAGTCATTTAAATTCTTTCTGTAATTAGAGAAAAAGGTATCTTTGTGGGGTGACTCATTCCACCCACCTTGGAAAATGTTGACTCACCCAAGTTCTTGGGTAATTGGTAGGGCTGGCGATTAAATCAAGAAGCTCAGACTGGACTTCCCCATCTCTTGTGTTGTAGTATGGTATAGATGGGAGGTTTTAAAAGACATATCCTATTCATGCAAATGTACTCGAATGGGATAGTAGCGCTAGCAAATACAAACCTTCAGTTAACCTGTAGTAAATTTAAAAATAATCCACTTTTCCTGTGTGCTTGTTGCCAGCTGTTTATAGAAGCTTCCCTCACATAGTAATTTCACCCAATGGAGAAAAAGCCCTACGTCCAGATATTTTGAACTTCTGTGTTTTGACACAGAATTTTTTCTTCTGATGGTGGCAATTATAACTCTTCCAAACAACAAAATTTTGATAGTTTAACTGTAGAAAAGCTAATGCAGTAACAAATGCTGTCTCATATTCAACGTATCATATACATTCCTTTCTCTTAACAGCCCTAAGCCTTTTGGTAAACATTTTAGCATACGTTTCTTACAGCTATTCTGCCCACTCACCAAATGCTGACCTGAGGTCAGTTGTTTTCAGCATAAGCTTGTTTCTTTGTACTCCTACTCTGACTGGCTATTGCTATGACTGGTGCTGGGTGAGGCCCAGTAGAGGGTTATACTGTTTTTCTATTTTCAGTAAACTTTATTGTGAGCCCTGGTGATAAGAAGTAAAATTTACTGTATGTGCCTATTGGTTGTGATTTATGCAGTATAAAAAGATTGATAATTAATGCTGATTATTTTGTTTTTTTAGATGTGGATGTAACTGATGTTATGATATACAAGTATCCCTCCATACATGAGGAAAAGAGCTCCCTGTAAGTATGAACCATGTAAGTAAATTGAAAATGTATCGTTAGGTGAGAAATTAATATTGCAATTTAAATGAATAGTTGAGAACTTAGAGAGCATTGGAGAATTGCTATGCTCAATAATATTTATATAGAAATAGCTGCAAAACAAATTAAATACCTGACTCTATTTTTAACTTCTCAAGGACTGACCCTTTTTAAGGATGTCAGCAACTAAAGATTTTAGCTGAAAAAGACAGCAGGACTCTTTAATGTAACTATTGTCTGACCTGTGCCTATGTGAACATGTTAGCTATTCTGTAATAAGGTATTTGTAGGTTTTGGGGAAAGGGGCTGTGGTATCCTAAGTCTCTGCAAGCACATTTTATGGGTCTTTTTTCAGGCAGTTAGATTTAATGGACTTACAGACTGTTAAACATCACATTATATAAAGAACAAACCAAGGAAAACCTTTTGCTGCAAGAAGGGAAAAAAATTAGGAGAATGGAAAGATTTGGAAAGTGACAAAGAATTTTGATGGAAGTTTTATTTGACCAAATATTAGGACATTTGATACTGCTTGAGAAAGTCTGGTGATTCACCAGCTATTTAACCACTTAAATGTTATTAAATAATTTTTTACTGTTCGTGATCAAACCTTGGAGGAACCGGATTGGCCAGAGAGGTATATTCTTGTAAAAACCAACTGGAGACAGTCCTGAGCAACTTGGTGACCCTGCTTTTGCGCAGGAGAATGGAATTAGGTGTTATCCAGAGTTTATCCAACCTCAACTATTCCGTGATTCTGTATGAACTAGTGAACTGCCTGCTTTAATTTTTGACTGTCAGAAATTATAACTATAATGCAGGGTGTTGTTTTGTATATTGTCACTGAGTCTCAAAGCTTTTAGGGATGGGATGTTCAGAGCTCTCCATTTCTGCATCTTCCATCCAAGAATTCTATTTTTTTCTTATTTGAAATTGACTTACGACAGTTCTGAGTGGCAACAGATTGGCCTGTCTGATAGACACAGCGCTAATTCCTTCCTCCCTAGAATGAGCTCATTTGAAATCTCATTCCTAAGCTCACAGAGGCGACTAGGGTTGTGTTCAATTCAGTTATCTTGCATTTGAATTTTAGATGCCCAGTGAAGCAGTGCTAGTTAAAAAGATGCTCAAGTTCCCTGCAGAGAGAGGGAGGTTCTTTTGAAATCCTCCAGAGGGAGATGCTGACTTAGTTAAATGTGGAGACTTAAGTTGTAGGTTGAATGTTCCTTTGGAGACCTTCAGACAGGTTTAAACTGCCTTTTTAAAACACAAGGATAAGCTAGGTACTTTATTTAGTTAGAATGCTCTTGCTCATTGTTAGGTCCGTCGACCTGAAAGGAAAATAAATATCCTTACTATCTTTCAGGTTCATCAGATTTTAATTCTCACTTCCTTAATGGTATTTGTCATAATACTATGAAACAAATACAAAAGTTTTATAACTGCAGTGATAACTGGGCTGACAAAATGAATGTTCAAATTTATCACCCAGGCCAAAAGCATCACATTTAAAATCATAACCAAATTTTCAGTGGTTTGTTTCTTTCCTCCTGCAGTGTTTCAGTTCATAGGCATTGTGAGGGAAGAACAACTGTCATGGATGTCTGTAGACCAAGAAAGCGTAGAGGAAAAGCACAGATGCTGCCACGTGCCACATTAGGGGTCATCCCCTTTTGCTTTTTCTTTCCACCATCATCCCAGAATTTCAACTTCTCTCTGGCCCAATGGGTTTTATTTATAGTTTTCATTGTCCCTTTCTCATGGCAGTAGAGCCTAGAACAACACAGTGTGCTGACACTAACAGCATTTCCTGCCCTTTTGTTCTCTGCTCTGCCAACCCGTTGTCCCTTTGTCCTTATCCCTTGTCCTTCCTCTGCAGACAGGGGCCCCATCTGACAAATTTACTTGTGCTCCCCAGGGATTATGAAAACCAGGAAACTTCATTAAGGATGGTTTAATAACTTAGACAAAGGAGAAGAGCAGCTGGGCTGTTAACGAGTCTCTCTCAAGCCCCATTCTCTGACAGAAAAGCCTTTCTTGCAAGTGGCACAGTTTTCAACAATTTGCTGTAAAATGTTACAGATGTACAGTTCATGCAAATGCTGTTACTGTGTATTGGATGTGTCTTGAGCATTTTATTTCAATGACCTGAAGGTGATTTTATGGCAGTAGGTTTGCTGCTGTTGGAAAGAACAGTAGCTGATAAGTGGCCTAACATTTTTATGTAAGTTTTGCTCTCTCTATTGCTTAGCATGGTAATGTTAGAGGAATAGCAATTGGAGACAACCTGCTGCACTCTGCTACTCTCTGAGGCAAACATCAGTAAAGCCAAGGAGCAAGAAACGAAAGGCTCTTCATGAGAAAATGACAGCAAGAGAACACAGTCCCCGCCATGGTGCAAAATCCCGCACTGTGCAAAGGGCCTCCACCATTGATGTCACCTCTGACATGCTCGGCCTTTCTCTGACAGGTACGTACCTTCCTTCAGCTGGTGCTCTCTTGCTGCTCCTTTCAGGATCTACCTTGGACTGATGGTGGGGGTTTTCTTTCAATTGCTGAAAGATTTAAATGTGTCTGGTTGTTTGGAAGTAATGAGGTAAAGAAATTACACTAAAAAATTTCAAAATCTTGAGCTTTCCGTTTTTAAAATAGACAAAACATTAAAATTGGAGAGGGGATTAAAAAAAGGGATTAAACTAGGTTTTGTGCCGTTATGTTTATCAGTCAAAAATAAGTAATGGGAATTAAATAGCAAAATAATGTCAAGGTCTAGGAAGGGTCTTGGCAACCTTCTTGTTCGACATTGTATGAAATTTTCAAGAGAGTTCAGGGAGCTGAGGCTTATCTCCCTTATGTTTTATGGCTAGTAAATTAGGATTGTAACCCTCAGAGGCTTTCTTTCATTAGTGATAGAGACAGGTACTTTCAGACTTCTTCCTATTATCTACCACAGAGTTGATGTATCAGATTTAATAATTTCTAGTTAATAGTGTCTCAGGCACTAAGTTGCTTTAATCCTGCTGTTTTCTACTGATACTGATAAACATTTAGTATTCCCATATTGCATATAATCTTGCATGGATTTACATATTTTAATATGTTTTATAAGCTGAGATAATCCCAGGTTTTCCAAATAGTTTTTAGATACCAAAGATTACAGAATAAATATTTTAGATACCAGTCATGGCTCACTGAATTAATTTTTTTTTCTATAAAATGTAATTTTTTTCTCTGTATGACTGCAAATTCAGGAAAGCATTCACATGACAGTGATGTTTGGCTAATCTTGTGTTAATTTTTCTGATTTGCAGGAAACATTCAGGACCCGGATGAGCCGATTTTAGAGTTCAGTTTAGGTAGGCTTAGTGATTTTTATGCTAATCTTGATGATGCATGCTGTTCAATGTGTGTGCAGTTTTTTAATTGTTGATTTTGAGGTACCCTTCATATAGTAAGTTTTGCAGCTTTGCTCTGATTTTCATGGACTTGTGGTACAGTTTTTGTGCTACCTGTACAGTATCTTTTGATAAGCAACCAGCAGTTTGATTTTGTGATGTTTTTAAAAGTCTGCAATTAAAACATCTGTCCTATAGAATTTTAAATGTCCACTATGTGAATGTTTACTTTGTGTAATGTTTACTCAGTGTCAGTATATCAGCAGCTCAGATCTTCAAACAAACTGCAAATTTGCTGGAAACACTGTTTTAGGGCAGAATGTTTTCTAAGAAATACCAACTATGACACATACCTTCTTTCCTCTGGTCTTTGCCATCAACTGACAATGGGAGATGCAGAAGTGATCTAAATTCTGAGATGGTTAAATTTGGACAAGGAGCTTGTGCATTGACTCACCTGATTGAAGAATAAGTGAAAAATATTTTCTTTATGAAAATTCAGTCCACATTTTCAACTACTTTTCTTGGCTTAATAGTGGACTAGTATTTGGAAGGTTATGCTCTTATAGTGTGTTTGAAATGAAAAATAAGAACATTCTCTCAGATGTGTGTTATTGTGTTATGACTAATAAGCTTAGGAAGCACTCTCAGAGCTGAATGAGGTACTGTAAATATTACCAGATATATTGAAAATATCTAGAACTGCAAAACTATTTAGGTAAATTTCAGAATTAACTTCCTGCAAGAAGCTGAAGGTAGATGTAATTTGTCTCTGAAGTTTAATGCAATTGTGTATAGTCAACTCATGGAAATTTTTGGTAGTCATTTCCTACTCTCCATAGTCCTTTCCCAGCAGATAAAGTCGCAGTACCATTTTAGAGGAGATAAATTGCTGACATTCTGCAATTACAAGCTGGTTTTCCTCATAGTAGTGCTGATTGATCAATGTTCAGGTGCTTCTGCCTGTTCTCCATGGCAAATGCCATTTGGTAATGGGCTTAATGGAGCATGGCTTCAAATCAAATGCAGCCACACTCATGAGTTTCCCAGAGGAAAACCTAGGCATGTACATGGTTATAATGAGCTGTGCCAGGAGGGTGGGTAGGCAGGGCTTAGAAGAGAATAAGTTTAAATTGCAGCTCTAGAGCTTGGAGCCGGACTGATCAGACTGCATGTTTACTGTTTGCATGCACAAAGGTGAGTGGTGGTAGAATGAATATTAAGCCCTTCATTGTTTTATTCCTCAGAGTATATAATATGCTTTTATAAAAATGTGGAGTGTCAGATCAATAGGGAAAAGATCCTGAATCTAAATGTATTTGTCTGTTGCATACCTAAAGCTTGCAGTGAGCTGCTAACTCCATCGCTAGATCGGAAACCAAATAGTTTTGTAGCAGTGAGTGTAACTACACCTCCCCAGGCGTTCTGGACGAAGCATGCACAGACAGAAATTATTGAGGTAAGTGGTGAGGTACGCCTGGATTAGATTTAAAATTGAAGCTAACACAGGAAGCATTTCTTCCTAAAAAATACCACCTTCCATTAATTTTTGGGTTTTTTTGTTTATGATTACAGGGAACGAGTAATCCTATCTTTCTAAGCAGCATTGCCTTTTTCCAAGACTCTCTTATCAATCAAATGACGCAAATCAAACTCTCTGTGTATGACGTCAAAGACAGATCTCAGGGAACAGTAAGTTTTTTTTTATTCTGTTGCCTGCCCAGTCAGTGTGGAGCAAGGAGATGAGTGACAAGGAGATAAAACTAGTAACTTTTGTGGAAAAAAGCAAAGAGATAGCAGCACTGACCATACAGAAAACAAGATAGGTAGGGAAAGGAGGAGCAAATACTTATGGACCTGGCAAAGGGGGAAGCATTGCCAGTTTTCTCAAACAAGTCATGTCAACACCAAGTTTGGGAACCATGAATTTAAATTAAAAAGGTTCTGTCACTTGTTCTCTTATGTTATGAACATCTTTACTGAACTAGATAATGGAAAGGATCCAACACCCCTAACAGGCTTCTAGTCTGTGCCAAAATACCATAGTGAAACTGTCCTTTTGAACAGAGCTGCGAAATTCCTGAAATCGTCCTGCCCTTATATCTTAGTGATTTTGTTCAGGGGTAAGATTTTTTCCCTTACTGAAAAAAGTTTAAGTGACAGCCCTCCTGTGTTACTACTTGGATCTGTGGACAACTCAGGCCACTTATTCTCAGACTGTTGTCCAGAAGGGCCCCACCTGTCTGCTTTTCCATGGCTTCCAGGAGCAGCAGAGCTGTCTCTCTCTCATGGGAAGGCTCTGGGGAAAAAGAAATACCTCCAGAAGAGGTAAGTTCTTCAGGAAGAGCCAAGTTCGGGGCAGGGAGGGACTGTGAAGTGTTCACCTAGTCTGTCTGAGCCCTGTTCACTTGTTGCCTTCAGCATTCCTGTGTTGCTGGCCCTAAGCTCATATATAAAGAGGTGCCTCCACTCTTATCCTAGAGAAAGAAAAATGCTTATTGTCCTCCAGTAGTAAAAAGGATTTTTATAAATTACCAAATTTAATAGTTTTTAAGGGGTTTTATTTAGTTATATGTTGACATATATAATCTTACTTTTGTTCTTGGACTTTTGTGCATAATGATTGTATTTTGGGTTTTAGTGCTGTGGTACAAAGCCATTGTTCATAGTAAAGGTAATTGCAATTTATACAATAAATTACAATAATTACAATTCTGGTATTGCTTCTCTTTTAGATGTATTTGTTGGGTTCTGGGACGTTCACTGTAAAAGATCTTCTTCAGGAGAAGTACCACAGGTTGCACATAACACTAAGGTTTGTAATACTCTTCTTCATTTAGGAATTAGTTCTCAATTCTTGAATGCATGTTTAAGATGTGATGAAAACCTTTTATTTGGTTAGGTTTTTAGTTCCAGGCCACTATTACAGAAAAACTAGTTTATATTGAATGAAAATTAAAACATGTGGAACAAGACCTTTCTAATGTGGTGAGTAGTGGTAGATATTGGTTCTATTGGTTCTACAAGTCAAGAAAGTATCGTCAAGACCAATTTAATGTTTATTCATTCCCTTTTATCACCTCAGTGTATGTGTCCATGAAGAGTGGCAGAATATTTTTTTAACTGTGTAAAGAGCCTCTGATGGGAAGAATAAAACCTGTTGAAACAGAGAGTTAATTACATTAGCTATTTGGAATCCCTTGGCTTAAATAAAGCATAGACTAATAGAATAACAGAATGGTTTGGGTCAGAAGGGACCTTAAAGACCATCTAGTTCTACACCCCTGCCATCGACAGGGACACCTTCCACTAGACCAGGTTGCTCAAAGTCACATCCAGCCTGGCCATGGACACTTCCAGGGATGGGACCTATACAACTTCTCTGGGCATCCTGTTCCCAGTGCTTCACCATAGTGAAGAATTTTTTCCTAATATCTGACCAAAATCTGTCTTCTTTCAGTTTAAAGCAAAATCTAGGCTATTTCAATACTTACCTGTTGCTAAATTGCCTATGTCTTGCTAAATAGTTTGTTTATCAATATAATGCACTAGGAATAGGAGGAGTCATGTTACAATCATTGACTGATGTATTTTTCTAGTTTAATTCATACCGTTTGGAAACCTTTGAGAAAAGAACGTGTCTCAAAAGGGAATAAAAAAGAGGGTGTGAGTCTAATACCAGTCCTTACCACACTCTTGAAAGCCAGTATGGGACAAAATTGAGGATTGAAGAAGAATGAATAAAGCAAAGTAAAATTAAGGAAAGAGAGCTCTGATGTGTAAATGCACATTGTAGTTAATGTTGGAAGTAGGAGAGGCATCCCTGTCAAAGAAGGCAAGGAGGAAAGCATAATCAGAGACACAAAGGAAGATTATGTTGGTACTATTGGCAAAAGCAGCACTAGAAACCATGACTGTGATAAACTTGAGTAAATTTTTTAACACAGACACAACTAACAAAACACAGGCAAAACATTTTATGCTGTGAGAAGAGGTGGGTAGCATTTTTGGCTTTTCTACAGTGTGTTGTAAAGAAAACAAATGATGTAATTTCACAGTGGGAGCAGATGAGGAAAATGAGTCAGAAAAGGCACCAAAAGTATGACATTGGTGTTGAAGAAAATAATTTATCATAGGTATGAAGGTGAGGGTGTTTTGAGGGAAACGAATGTGATTGCAGGAATTTCACGTTTATGTGTTACACATGATTATTAAGTTGAAAATGGACTTTATTAAACTCTTGGTTTAATATCAAGTATATTGTGATTATTTAAATGTGTGAATACATGTATTTCTTTCCAGTGCCATATTACCCTCAGATGCATAAGCTGGGCACAGAGCAGTGTCTATAAAAATGCTGTATAATTTGGATGCTTGAACCTTTCCTTGTAGTCACCCTGTGTGCCTATTGCTTTTGCCTCCCCAGTATTATCTGTTCCAGCAACTATTTTTGTTGTTGTTGTTTTAGTTGTCCCAGTGTGTTTTAGCATGTAAACAACAATCTCAAAATACCATTTATACTCTATCTTAAAATAATAGCATAATGTCTCTGCCAAAATTACTGTGTCACAGGTGAGACAGAATAAATAACACCCATGATAGATCTGGGTACTGGTGTGTATTTTAAACCCAGCAAGATTAGGGCTTTTATCCCCCTTTTCTCTGTCTCTGACTCATTCACTTTCCTTGCTGTCCTTTCAGTAACGTGTGCCTATGTTGTCAGCTCCCCAGGGAGATGGCTGCTGCTCTGGGAAGGTGGGACAGAAAGTTGTGTCAGTTCCTGCCGTGCAGCTGCCCAGCTGTTAATGATCTGTCTCAGTTGTTAGTGACCAGATACCTGGGGATCTCTAGTAATTGTTTTCACGCAACTCCCTGATGTCGAGGATCTTTCTCTGCCTCAGGGATCTAACCTCCATTGAGAATGTTCACCTTCTTTCCTAGACCACTTATTTTCAGGGTCCTTTTTAGCATCAGTTTTCCTTTCTGGAATGTCATGTCCCCAGTTTCCCCAACCTAAATAGTTTATCTGTAGAAGCACAAGATGTGATTAGCCTCCTAACTGGTGACCTTGACTGACCTCTCTATTAAGGGGAAGATTTGGGATGTGCTACTTCTGTTTAGTCCACATGTTATCAAAATGTACCATTTGCAACTCTACCAGTTGGAGTTAAACTGAACAAATGAAAGTTAAAAGTTTGGTTTCAGACATTGAAACACACAGGCAGCACACACATGTACATCCAATTGTCTACTCCACAGTAATGTTCCCAAGTTAAGCTGCTTTTGCCTAATTGTAAAACTCTGAACTTCTGGTTTTACAGAAGCATTGAAACACATGCATGGCTTTAGGTTGCCTTCAGTTAGGAGGTCTGTACAGCACCCCTGAAGAAGGAGGGGAATGTTTACCTGTTGAAATAAGCCATTATCAAATCATGCTGAACGAAGTTGAAAAGCTTCCTACTTAAAATGTTCGTTAAGTTTGAAGATCAGTAGCCTTGCTCCCTTATTGATAAACAGTTGGTCCACCTCCAAAAAAATCTCAACGCAGAGTGTTTGTTGTAGGTCGGCTGAAAGTGACCGTGTAGGTAACATCACAGTCATTGGATGGCAAATGGAGGAAAAATCTGACCAAAGGCCTCCAGTGGCAAGGTCACCTGATACAATTAATGGAAGGGTGAGTATGAGCATCGTATCAAATTCAGAATATTGCAGCCAGCATTGAAATAAGCCAGGTTGACATCTGCTGTCAACTTTCCTGTCTGTCTTGCTATTCAGTGGTGCTTTACATTTTCAAAATACTGCAAAAAGCAGCCTAATGATGTTGAAGCTATTTTGTGTTTCGCAGAACTCTTGGTATGCTCATGTTTGGGGTTAAAAGTCTTGGGGCAAATTTTAATTTATGATTATTAAGCTTTAGCTTCAAGTGCTCATGTCCTTCATCAGAAGAGGGTCATGGTACTGTTCATGGGTTTATGTGGTATACTGATCATCAGTTTCACAGAGATGTGGTATTCAATTTCACATTGTGAATTGGAAGGTTGCATTAAGCAAAACTGTAATGAGGATGCTAGAGAATTTTCAGAATTTTAATGAAACTGAACAGGTTACTTGACTGCAGGATGGTTTTTTTTTCTGATTCCCAAGTATTTGTTTGAGCGGAGGTATTTGTAGCACTTTCTCAGCCCAAACATATGTTTAATTCTGTAAACCTTGTGTTCTGGGCATCTTCGTTATAATTGCAGTGGCATCTATGTGTTAGAGTTACAGTGTGGGTCAGTATCACTTGGTATCCATCCAGACCTGTAGGTGGCATATGTTGATGCATTACCGTTAAGGACTCTGGGCTGCACTAAAAGAAAGTAGTTGAATGGCTGGATGACAATTTGTGGCTTTTTGAACTGTGCAGTAGAAGTAAATAGAAATGCTTAGGATTTATTATTTCAGCCAGCAGTCTTTTTTGTCCACAGTAAACATAATTTAAATATTTATTTAAAGCATGTATTGTGTTCAATATTTCTTTGAAGTCTGTGTGATAGGGTCATCACAGCATATTGCCTGGGCACTGAGGTTTTATTCTTTACTACTTCTGTTTTTTTTGTTTTGTTTTATGTTTAGACTGTGTTGCCAGTTGATGAAAGTTTAACAGAATCTTTAGGAATCAGATCCAAATATGCTTCATTACGGAAAGATGCACTACTGAAATCTGGTAAGCTGCTGTGGACTGTAACAAGTAAGCTTTAGGCATCAGTAAAAGCTCATTTCTCCCTGTCTGCCTGTGGCCCCAGGGCATTTCAGCAGATGTTTCATTTGAATAGGAGCAGTCTACTGATTGAGCAGTCCTTTCGGGGTCATACAAGGATAAATTATTTTGTCGTCTGCACTATTTTGTATTTTAAAAACAGCAGAAGGAAACTTTTACCAACAAGTTGGCTGCAATATAACTTTTTCCATGCAATTTGCTAGTCTGTTCCGGAGCAATCACTGTGGGAGAGGAGAGGGACAGAGGAAAGCAACTTTCTTTAAAAAAAAAAAGGGCATTTTAAAAATTGAATATGTATTTCATTTATTTCATTTTCTTAACAGTGTTTTAAGTCATTTGAAGTGGAAGCTTTTCCTTCAAACACTAGAATAACCATCATTGCAGAGTGATCATGCTTGGAAAAGCTAGACTGATGCCTGGCTAAACCAGATCATTACAGCAGTGTGTTACAGCATCTTAGTGAACCAAAGCCATTTATTTTAAAAGAGAAGTGACTTTGTACACTTTTAACTCAAACCCTGTTAAATAACATGATTTTAATTCTTTAGTGTTTGGTGGTGCCATTTGCCGAATGTATCGTTTCCCGACTACGGATGGAAACCACTTGAGAATCTTGGAGCAGATGGCTGAAAGCATCCTGTCACTGCACATCCCCAGACAATTTGTGAAGCTGCTTCTAGAAGAAGATGCAGCAAGGTGAGTTTGGGATGGTTCACATGTGCAGTAATACAGCAGTGATGTGTGTTACTGAGTTACAAAGGAACATGTCTGTGTTAATGCAGAGAGGCACTGAAGAAAAATTGGTAAAAGCAGCATGTTGCTGACTGTACAGTGACAGTGAATAAGATTGCGTATTTTTGGGCTCAGATGTATGGTAACTTGAACATACAGAGGGGCTGATAGTGAACACTTAGGATCATACTGCAGTTGCTGCATCTAAGGGTTATCTGTTCCTCTCACAAAAGTATTGAAAAGAAGATATTATTCCATAGTTGTGTGACTGTATCAGGATCTGCACATTAAAATACATTACCTTTGATTTATATGCTTCAATACTCTTTGGGTTTTTAACATCGTTTATTTTTAAGATAAAGAGAAAAATGAATTAAAAATAAAATCTATCTCAATTTTTCACAGGTGGGGGAAAATCTGAATAGATAAGACAGCATAAATGAAAGAGTAATTAAGGATTTTGAGCAAGGAACAGAGGCAACAGAGAAACTAGCTGAACAGAATGAGTAATTAGAATAGCAGACAGAGAAGAAAAACCCAAATCACTTTGAAGTGAAATAGAATAAATGCAGTAAAATGAAACACTGTTAGACAGTAGTGACATTGTCTCATTTTAGGAGGTGGGTGGGAGAAGGAAATCTGTTAGGCATTTTGTAGGTTTATTCTGAATTTGCTTCCTTTTGAAGCAATTAACTCTCATCCAGGCAACATATTCATTTATGGGTTTCACTTCTCTACATTTGTAGGCTGTGGTTTGCAAACCTCATGGTTTGTTTATTCCTTAAAAAGGCCAAGACTGGAATGTTAAGGAATTGTAACTGTATTTTTGAGTATTGGGCTTTATTGTGACTGTGTTTGAATTCACTCTCAGAGACGTAGATGGCAGAGATGTTTTGTGATGCATGGGAAAACTAATGCATGACATGCCTGTTGAGTTTCTGAAGTTCACATTGATTTCTTTTTTCTGCTGTTGAGTTTTGATTTTAGTGGCATGCACTTAGATTCTAGAGAATGAATGCTGTATCTTGTCCAGCTATCCTGCTACAGCTCTCCTGGAGCAGGCTAGGGATATGCCCTTGCACTTTAGATTTGGGTTATTTGTTTTTATTTTATATCTTTGTTTCTCTGCAGCTTTCCTCACAGTAGGTTTGAAATGACCTATTCATTATGAAATACAAGCATAACGATAAAAAGAGTTGGCAAGCTTATCCATAAGCTGCCATCTGTGATGGATGTAGTTTAAGGATTTGAAGAGAAATAGAGGAGAATGTAGGGTGAATGAGGAAAAAGTTGTGGCTTTCTATAAGACTGTAGACAGTGGAGTTTGTTGAGGCTTAGCCATGAAATGGGACTGTTCAGAGGCTCTTGCTAAAATCATACAGAGATCAGTGGGTGCCTTTTGTATACAGCTGTGGGTTAATAACAGCCCAGGTGATTGTTAGTCCAACTTTGCTCTGAATTGTGTGGCTCAAGAGTAAATACTGCTTTTGTGTAATTACCCAGAAAGACTCCCTTCTCTCTGCTCAGCTGAGGTGACCCTCTATGATTTGCACAAGCACACTTTGTATTCATAGGATCTCTCACATTTGGCCAGGCTCCATTCTCTGTGCTGCAGCCCAGAGGAGTGGTGGACAGCTTCACAAGCACAACTGCTTCTGTCTTAACATCCTGGTGACTTTTAAAATGTCCTTGGCTAATCGCAACTGCTGTCTCTTACATAAAACTCTTCTGGGCCAGAGCTCTTTGAAAGGAAACATCTAACTGGGGTGGGTATATTTTGACTACCTCATTATTCATGGCATGCACATCCCCTGCTGTCTTAGCTCTGTAGAACAAATAAGTAAACTTGAAGTGTTAAGCTGTGAATTTACTTCGGGAAGACCTGGGCTCAGATGCCTGACTAGTTTTGAGCAGAGAGTTCGATGGGATAGTTGTAATAGCATCTTATGCAGGAAGCAGTTCACAAGATGAAAGTGTCTTTATCCAAGTCACTAATACAGTTTACACTGTTGCCTATTGACAAATCAGTCTGATGTTTTTCTTGAAAATTTTCTTTTGATAATACCCTAAATACTGTGGAGTGGGAATTGCTCTCTGAAATGCTCTCTTGAATTATATGCATTTGGTTAAAACAACAGAATTGAGGGTATTGAGAGACCTGCAAAAAGAACTCCGGGATCATTTTAACAGATAATTGTTCTGCCCTCTATGGGGTAATGTGCTGAACTGTCTCTAGTGTTGTCTTGTTTACTTTTCCCCTCCTTCCTTTATTCCAATTAATATCCAAATCCAAGAAGACAGTAATACAAACATGACAGGAAAAACACTGAGTATTTTCTCAGCAGCACTATTGGGACCAGTATGTAATGCAGGATTGCCATGTGTGACTGAAAACTTAGTAGTCAGGGTGCAAGAGGAAAGCCAAGGGTTTTCCGGCTTGTATCTGGGGATATCCAGTCATCCTTTATTTGACCTAAAGAGAAACTTGAGTGTCAACATCCTGAACCTCATGTGAAGGTTTTGTTGATTCATCTTTTGTGTCTCCAAACCCTTATTAGTGCTTATGCTTCTTAGGCCTTCCCTGGCCTTGCAAACTGCTGTGTAGATACACAGCCAACGCAGAGGCTCCTTGTACCTAACATGAGATAGGTGCTAATATCCCACCTAACCTTTGTCACAGTTCTGGTTTAGTTTAAGAGACACCACAGTTTAGTGGAGTGGCCTTAAAAGGTTGTCATTGTACCATGTCACCTAACATGACAACAGTTCCCGTTGTTTGCAAATACTCTTATGGTTTGAAAGTTTCTGGAGAAGAGTGGGATGCTTTGCTTTTCACCAGCACCTGAGGCTCCTGGGCTTAACAGAGTGTATTCTGCCTGTGTGGAACTGTTGTACCTTGGAGTCGAGCTCAGCAGCTGGGCTTTGGGATGAATGTTTGGAAGCATTCCCCGTCTGGTGTATAGGTTAGATCACAGTAAATTTAGAATGTGTCAGCTGAGGATGGTTCTCCATTGATACAATGTGAAACTCATTCTTGGTCAAGTGGACTGTGGGCCTAAACACCTCTCTTTCTTCCTTTTATTTTGGTGTTTTTCCTTAGGGTTTGTGAACTAGAAGAATTAGGAGAACTGTCTCCTTGTTGGGAAAGCCTTCGCCGACAAATAGTTACCCAGTACCAAACAATTATTTTAACTTATCAGGAAAATCTAACTGACTTGCACCAGTATAAAGGTGAACTTTTTTTCATAATAACATGATTGTTCTCAGCCAGGATTGTTAGTGTTTCTCTGAAACTGGGAACCCAGAATATTTTAATTTGATGAGTAAAAAATGCTATTATTATATTTCTTGTCATTATTAACATTCATTGTGAGTTTGCAAATTATCTTGGAATATTTGTCTCCTCTGTTCTCGTATCTACCCAGAAAGTAGAAAAGAAGTATGAAAAGTAGCAGAAAGAATTTGTTTGGTTCTTTTTAATTTTATTTTCTCTGCTTTACTTTCAACACATAGCAAATGATGAATGAAGCTTCTTGAATGTGTTAGAGTAGGCACAAGGAAAAGGCTTTTATACTTACTTTTCTCCTGCTTTTCTCAGGTCCTTCGTTTAAAGCCAGTAGCTTGAAAGCTGATAAAAAATTGGAATTTGTTCCTACGAATTTACATATACAGAGAATGAGAGTCCAGGATGATGGAGGATCAGGTATTTGTTTCTCTCTTTCTCCACCTTACCCTGTTACTTTTCTCTCCTTTTTTTTTCTATTTCCTTCCTCAACCACATAGCCACGTTTCTGCAAACTGCTGTACTAGCTTCACATTCCAACTCTCTTTGCAAAAGAAGAGGTATAATTATTGCTATTCTGTGGGTGGCAAAACTATGTTCTGGAGTTATCTGTACTCTAGATGGCACAAGTTAAACTTTGCATTAGGACTGGGTAAAGATGCTGTGTCCCTTACAGTCATTTTGAGTTGTAGCAGAATAGCAAAGGTTCTGACTGTTGTTTGTTGTTAAGCTTGTGTGCTTGTTCTCTGGAATAATTTCAGGAACCATCATGTACGATTATGGAAAAATCATATGTTTGTTCACGTCAAGCTTGTTTCTTCATTAATAATCTAGGTTTTCCTGTCTTTTAGCAGTAACTCCTACTAACCATGGACAGACTCTTCTCCCATGTGTCCATATATGGGATTACAGTATTGGCAGGTTTTGTGTAGAGACCAATGTTCAAGACCTCTTTTTCACTGTGAGTCTTCTAGATTAAGAAACAAAGGACCACCGTTCATATATGGGACTTTCACTTCAAAAAGTACTTGATGGGTCTCCAGGGCCCTTAGAACAATTCAGTTTTCTATGTCCTTCAAAACACTGGCACAAAATTTTCCAAAAATCATTTTCAGAGTAATTTTTTAACTTCCACAATTGTTTGACCACATTAAAGATGACAGGCTTTCATTTGTAAGTTGTTTTTGTCCATCCCAGATCAGAACTACGACATAGTCACCATAGGAGCACCAGCAGCTCATTGTCAAGGCTTTAAATCGGGTGGCTTGAGGAAAAAGCTGCATAAATTTGAAGAGGCCAAGAAACAGTAAGTAGAAGTGTTGTTGTGTCAGCTGTTACTGTGCCTTTTCCTCCTGTTCCATTCTCAGTGATTTGGAAAATCACTCCATTCTGTAGTTTTTTTTGCATTTCATTCACTAGTTCTACTATAAAATACAAAGATTTTTCTGTGAAGCTTTTTTCCAAAGAAGAAGAGGGAAAACAGTTTCCCCTTTATATTACTGTATTTATTTTTTTACGGATGGGCCCTTTCTAATAGTCTTTTTATGAAGTCTTTAATTTTCCCGAATACTTGTTGATTCATTTAGTTTAGCTATTTTCTATGTTGGTTTTGGGCTCTGCCTAATTGTGGATTAACACATTTATCTGTAGAACCTTCTCAGCTGCATTACATTGTGCTTTCAACCCATTATTTTTGGTAGACTTCTACCCCTCTTATAATTTCAAGGTCATATTCCTGAGTTCTGTTTAGTAGGAAACAGCTGTGCCTGATTGGTAAATTCCTTGTTGACAAAGTGGGTTTAGTTCTGGGACTATTGCTGGAGGCCTTTCTGCATTGCCTAAAGATGTATGCACAGATTAGGCTTCTGAATTTGGCCTCTGCTCTACAGGCAGGATACTTGACCTCCACAATCCTGTCTTCAGGGACTGTCTAGTGACCTCTCTGAAGTGGAGCCATATGTCCTAGAGGAAGCTGCAGAAATTGGGAAGGTCACATATGCTAAAGGGAGAAACATGCATGGCACTCACTCCAGCCCCCAAAGAAGAGAGAATGCTGTATGGGCCTGCATTATGAGAGCAGCAGGACAAGGAGTCACTGTAGCCTAGGGGAAGGGACACCTGGATCATGCCCTTCCAAAGAAAGGATTAGTTCAATTTGGAGCTGATAGCAGGAGGGAGGGACATGGAAACCAGGCTCTGCCAACTGCAGAAAGAGTTTTGGCAGTAGAGAGGTGAATAGCAGCATCCTGGGGACATCAGTCAGATACGTACTGATAAAAAGACTGGTCCAAAAATATGCTTAGTGTAATTATTCCAGGCTTACAGAGTGCACAAGTGTAGGACTAGATGAAACTGTAAACCTGGAAACACTGGTATGCTAGACTCACCCTTTCTGTTCTTTTGATACCACTATTGCTTTCTGAAATAACCTCCTTCTGTCACCCTAGCCACTCCTGCCATATATAAGTTCCCACAGCTTTTTTGTTTCTTTTTTTCCCCGCTCATCCAGTAGTTAAGCTGATTGGAGAGCTTAATTTCCATCCAGTACTTTTTCTCTAAGCTTTTCAGAACTACTACCTCTGCATCCATGAAAACTGCAGATTCAACATGTGAAGAGTAACTTTCATTTCAAGTACTTCTATGTTATCATAAAAAGCCAGTATAGTAGAACTGAGATCCATCTCCTCAGTTTCATTGTTACATTCGACTCCTTCTTCTTTCATTGGCATAACTGTGCTTGGTGCATTCACATTTCCCCAGAACAAAACATGGGCAATCTGTGTTTTTTTGCTTACAAGTTTAATCTTTATGTACCCGCCTTGTTGAAAAAATTACTCAAATAAGTTATTTCCCTAAACAAATACTTTGTTTTGTTTCTACTTTTGGTATTTGCTAACAATCTGCTAATTTTATTTTGGTTTTTTGTTTTTGTAGCAGTTATGAGGAGTGTTGGTGAGTTTTCTGTTTCTGAGAGTTCTATAGGGAGGGTTTCTGTTCTTTGGGTTGTTTTATTTTTCTTTTCTTTGGCAAAGATCTGAGTGTTTTAAAGTGTTCAGGGCTTTTTAATGTCATGCATCATGGCATCCCTAATTGTGCTCTAAGTAATTGTAGCTGCTTTGTAGAACATGGTGTGTGAATGAATTTCATTTCATCTGCAATGTTTGTTTGTAATGAACAGCTAGCTTCCTGTCTTTCTCTGATCATAAGAAGTTAGAAAGCTGAAAATCAGAACACAAAGATTTTTATCTTTTCCTTTGTTATTTCCAGTGAAAACTCTGGAATGCAAAACTTTCCGCCAGAGGTGGAAGATAATTAAGATATCTCTATATGCTTTGAAATCTCAGTAGTGATAGATTGGACATGGTTTATACTTTTCTAATCCATGTCTTCATTTAAACATATTCCCTTAACTTTTGTTTATTTTTCTTCTTGTTGGGGTGTTCAGTGCTATGAAAAGGAAATATTACTTGATGGTTCAACAACGTAGATGTTCTGCTTTAAATTACTCATATTAAGGTTGAACCTCTAATTCACTGAGAATTTAAGTCTGTGTTACAGTTTGCTGGTATAGTACAGTGAGAGCTGTTCATTTGAAAAAGCAATTGCAGGTTGGAAAGTAAGTATATGTGAACTTTACACCATAAATTTTTCCCCCAATCATCTCAGCAAATGTTTGTGATTAAAAATACAATAATTCTAAATGAAATTTTAATATGCTGCATGGCCTTTCCTGCCCAATATGTCTTTATGCATGTTAACCACACTGTCGTGGAAAGAAATTGCTCAGAGGAATTGTCACTAAAATCACCAGTCACTAGAGAGCACAAATCATGTACAGGGAAAGTCCTAAAAGCTGAGACTTAATTTGCTCTATGGTATAGCTCTTCTGGGGAGTGGGTGTTCTCTGCTCCGCTCGAGTGGGTGACCTGAGTACAAACAAGGAAACTCTTTCAAGAATCACTTTTGCATTACATCCCTTGAAAACAAATCTCTCATCTTTTTATTTTGTAATGGAGCTCAAACAGATACTGACATTAAGGTACCCCCCTTGCCTTAATATCAGTTAAGGGACAAGAATTGGATTTGTGGCAGGATTTTAAAGCATGCCCCAAGCAACCCTCCTGTGTTACCTCACAGATACGCTGCAGAAATTAATGGCAATGCTCTAAGGGTAGCAGAGGAATTCGCACTCCTTGGAGGTCCTCATCTGTGGTAACTGTGCCTAGAAAAGGAACTCGTCTCTATGTAGTCTCTCAGTGTGGCTGTGTCCATTGGACAGTGCTGAGATTGGTGCAAACAGTAGGTGCTTCTGTGCTGTTACTATGCTGAAGCCATTCATGACTGGGAAAAAAAATAAAAGTAAGATAATATACAGCTGGTGTCACCTCAGGTTTGATGCCATGTCATGAACTGGCATTGTGCTCGTCACAGCTGGAGCTGGCCTGGTCTTTGGATACCTTTCCTACTGGGAAAACCCAGCTTATTTCATGACAAAGGGAGTAGTGATCGCTTGGTTCCAAATTCAAACACAGCTTCAGCTTGAAGTAATTTTCTAAGCTAAAGGACCCTAAGCTAAAGGACCACTTTTGTGAATGGCTTTTCTCAGGTAGGATTAAATCACCCTTTGGAAATGCTATTCTGTCTCCAGCAGTTATAGAACATTTGTCTTGGACTGGATAAGCAACTTCTGTAGCTATCTAAACTTAAAAGGACACAAGCTGTTCTCCATTGCCAAGTAAGCAGTTCAAGTGGAGCTGCAGTATCCTGGTGTAAAGATACGTTTTATTGGTGTAGTTTATTTCCCATACTGTTTGAAAAAGGTTAAAATTTTTTAATGCTTTATATTGTCACAGCTGAATTTACAATGGGGAGAGTTGTATCATATTCCTCGTTCAGTATATTAAGTCTGTGATAACAGAAACTAAACAAGGGACAGTGTCCTTGGATTAGCCTGGAGATGCACATTGGTTTTTTGCATATCATAAAAATGTTTTTATTGGTGTAATTTGATTCAGGCCTGCAATAGAGGAAAGTATATACTAGGATTTCATTTTTTTTAATGCCACAGTATTTGCATTATGGATCTGTGTGGCATTTCTCTATTAGAAGGAGTGCAGATTTTCATTTCATGGTGCTATTAGCTATGTGATAAATTAGGTTTGTAAACCAGGCCTCAGTGAAGTATCTGTGTAGTAAGGAGGGGGAGAAGGGGGCAAACTGTCTCTGCAAACAGTGGTTCTGTATATGATGGCAAAATCTGTCACCCACATTCTCCTCAGCAAAACTGTTCCTCTGGTATACAAATTCTGCCCACAGCCTCTTGGCATAAGTGATTAGTAAATCTGCATCAGAATGCTTTCAGTAAAGGCAGTGAAGGCTCTAGGATGAGTTCCTGCTGTGCAATTGCCCACTGGCCTTTCACTGTTGATTGATAGCTTAGGTAAATTTTTGTTGTCTGCCATTAATTCCCCAGCATGCCACTGTAATACGTGTACCACTAGATCAATTCTTCCCCTAAAATCAGTCTTTCTCTTTCAGCACTTCAACAAGTTCCCAGTCTATAATATACATCCCACAGGACATTGTTAGAGCAAAGGAAATTATTGCACAAATCAACACCCTGAAAACGCAAGTCAGTTACTATGCAGAAAGGCTCTCAAGAGCTGCCAAGGACAGATCAGCTAATGGCCTTGAAAGAACACTTGCTATCCTAGCAGATAAGGTAGGAGAATAATTCATTTCCCCACTGAAGCACAGTGTATTTTTTTTCTGTCTGCACCTTTAGTAGGATTTCTTGAAACATTTATTTTACCATGTTCAGTACTGTGTTGTAACATGTACAAGAAAAAAAATTAGATCAACCTTTAAAATTTCCTGCTTTTATTTAGTCTGTCTCCTACTTTTCACACTCGTCTTCACCTCCTCTTAAGAGTACAGTGGAGAGCAATGTCCTCTGATTCCCTCCATTCATCATATTCCAGTAATGTGCATTCATCACTTTATTTTATATCCTTTTCTCCATAACCACCTGGGATGTTTTAATGCTCTGAGTCATCTGTCAAGCAGCAGCAACTGTGCAAAACTCAGTGAAACAATTCTGTATTTTTCCACTGGTGAAATAAGGAATAATAGTGACACAGCCATATAGTGATATAAACCAGTTATTTCTTGATGTATGCCAACAAAAACCAGACTGGACCCACAACTGAATGCAATCTTACTTACAGGGACAAAAAGAAAAAAAACAAAATAGAGTTTTACTGACCCCTTCTGCCCTTGAAGCAGATATGAAGGTTGTAAATGGCAGCAGGTGCCACTGAGTTTGCCATAAATTGTCCCACTGGATGGGATATACATACAACTTTGTAAAGTGCCAAAAATAATGTGACCTCATGTAAATGTATTATTTATTATAATATTCACTCTGAGTACAGTGTGTATGACTGATTTGTGGAATTTTCTGCAGCTGAATGATGTGTGTATATAACGTAGTAAAGTCTTGTTTGTTGTTTTTTTGATAGACACACAGGCCACATAGTTTTCATATTCATATAATTTGTAGAAGTCCTTGAATATAACACCACTAAAGACAGGGAATGGGCTGCATTAATTAGTGGTTTATACCTTGAGCCTTTCTCTCAAGTCTTGTTATGATTCCAGACAGGATGATGGAGGTGACACTTTTTCTCTCTGATGTGGCAACTATTATGTGAGATATAAAAATCATATAATCATAGAATATACTGAGTTGGAAGCAACCCATCACAATCATCAAGTCCAACCTCTGGCCCTGCACTGGACACCCCAAGAGTCACACCATGTACCTGAGAGCATTGTCCAAACACTTCTTGAACTCTGTCAAACTTGGTGCTGTGACCACTTCCCTGGGGAGCCTGTTCCAGTGCCCAAACACTGCACACACGTGTCTGCACATTGCTCTAACCTCCCATCAGATGGAGAGTGAAGTGCAAATAAAGGCTAATTGCACGTTCCTTAGTGAAATTTTCAACAATTGCAAGGCTAGTGTAGTAGTACAGACTTTGGAAATGCACCATTGGTGCTTTGGGATCTTATACTGTTTTTTAGGACATTCTGTAAAATTATTCTAAAAGTGCCTTAAAGCAGTAGTTGGTTTCTTTTTACTGAATACTAGTTCCTTTTTCCTTTCTGTGAAAAAAGTACAGTATAAATTGTGTATGGAATAATGAAAAGTTTTTAAAATGTGTGGGGTTTATTGCTTTTTAGACCCGGCAACTTGTTACAGTCTGTGACTGCAAGCTGTTGGCAAATTCAATACATGGACTGAATGCTGCAAGGCCAGACTATATAGCTTCTAAAGCATCTCCAACCTCTGGAGAAGGGGAGCAAGTGATGCTGAGGAATGATCAAGATACACTTGTGGCCAGATGGACAGGAAGAAATAGCCGATCTTCTCTGCAGGTGGATTGGCATGAAGAGGAGTGGGTATGTTCCCTTAGTCAAGTGATGAATACTTTCTTCTGTTTACTTTTGTTTGCTGTGTTCTTTTTTGATAAACTCTGTAGCTGTTCACCAGATATGCAGAGGATCAGTATTTAGGAGATTGTTCAACTAGCAAAGAAGTTGTCTCTATCCTCTGCTCAGTTACTCCTTGGCATGGGAATACAAGCAGGCCTTAATTAATATTTCTGAGTCTCCTAAACAGTGGAAATTGTTACAGTGGGACCATAGCTTTTTTGAAATCAGTTCCAAGGGAAAGTAAATAGTTTTTAAGGTAAAAAACTCACCATACTACAATGGAGTTTGCACTTCTCCAAAATAAAGTGTATTTTGTGTTTTAGCTATACAAGTCAGCCTTCCTATTTTTATTCTCATCTAACTATTTAGAACTTGCAGCCTGTCCCCCTTCTGATTATGAATGGCATTTTAAAAGTGTTTGCACAAAATATTCAAATGTCTTTCCTTACCACCCTGCCTATCAAAATGAGAATTGGACTGTGTAAATTCTGTCATTATGAAATATAAACAGAAGTTAATTTAACATCCCAATTAGTCAGAATTAATTAAAACAATTATGAGTGTTGTGAAATACCAATTTTTAAAAGAGGTCCAATTCATTTTGGAAATTGTTCCTCGTTAGTTTCAATTATTTTGGCATACTTTGACTTACTAAGTCATAGTAATGAGATACAAATAAATACTAATTTAGACAGTATTATAATACAGTAATTTTATCTGTTGTTCACTGAGTGATATAGCAAAAAGAAGTGTGATTGTATACAATTATTATGTCAAACATTAATTTCAAGAATAAACAATAGGACCAATAGAAAATTGAAATAACAGTGCAGGAAGAGGCACTTAAAATTGTTTGACAAATTTACTTAGAAAATAGTTTTGCAATTTATCACATAAGTCATGTCACTATATATTGTTGGCATGCTGGTATATATTATATATCCATAATTTGTGTGTGCACATGTGTCACCACGATAGCCTAGAGGAAATTTTCAGAGGAATTGTGACTAGAATCAGAGGAGGAAATATATCACCAAGGGATTCGTTACCCAATGTCTCTTCTCTTTTTAAATTGAGAAAGAAATGTTTTCTTTTAAGGAGAAAGTTTGGTTGAATGTTGACAAAAGTCTGGAGTGTATTATACAGAGGGTGGACAAACTTCTGCAGAAGGAGCGCTTGCAAAGTGACAGCTGTGAAGATGTTTTCCAGTGTGACGTCAGCAGTACTAGTAAGAAAGGTAATCGGGACAGTCGTGCCTACTGGATAAATCCAGAAGATTTAAATGAAACCTCATCATCCTCACCACCTTCATCATCCTCACCACCATCTTCATCCACACCATCCTGTGCATGGCATTCTCTCAGAAAGACAAGTGCGTATGCCAGACACTGCTTCTCTGCTGCTCTCTTCCTGTGCGCTGGCATCGTTCCCAAGCCTCGCTTACATCCCTCCATGTGTTTCAGTTCAGTGGTGGTGTTAAGCAGTGATGATGTCAGGCAGAAAGGGCACTTGGTGTGCTGGGAGCTGCTAAGCCCATTCTTGTTTTGAGGTCAGTGGTCCCACTGAAATCATTGCCAAATCCGTTGATGACAGTGGCATTTAGTTTTCACTCTGGGTGTTTTAAGCTGGTAGAACAGCTGTTTGGATTAGCAGATGTCAAACACCACCTCTGCTAGCTTTACTGTTGGCTTCAGCTTCTTTGCAGCAATCAAAGCTTCTTACAGTGAACGTCTTTAAAAGAGAAATAAAACATGAGAGAAATGCAGGCACTACTGCAAAACTGATGGTCCCAGCTGGGCTGCCAAAGGATGGGAGAGGAGCCAAGCAGTCCTATTAGACTGAGCTGAATTTGGATGAACTTACTGGTTTTCAAAGCAAATTTTAACCAAAGTTGTCAAAAGCTGTGTTGCTGAGGCACTCAGTCATTTAGACCTCTTGTAGCTGGAAGGTAGGAATTCACAGTGCAAGCTCTCAGTGGAATAGTCCAATCAAAATTTGAGCTGAAAGCGGGTGCTGTATTGAACCCAGCATAAGGTTGTGAGCATGAGGGTGAAAGATACCTTTATCAGTTTAGCTCAACATTTTTGCAGCTGTGCATTAAATTTCAGAATTATTCAATTTACTTATGTACTTACTTGACCTATTTTCACATTCATTACATGTGATCACTGTGATTTGGACACTTAATAGAGCAGGTGGGCGAAGGGAAGCTTTACAAAGATTGATTTGTGTTTTCATTCCCTTTTTCCTGTTCTGTCTTACCATTTGATGGCCCTTTGTCCTTTATGTGTGTCTGTGACTTCATGTCCATCCCATTGTTAGTGTTGCAGTGAAAGGCAATACCTTAAGAAAAAGAAAGCAAAAAGGAAGTTAAAATAAATGTTAATGTATTTTTGTATATCTTTGCACATGTTACATATGGTTTGTTTATTCTCTTAGAAGATGATGTTTTTCTAGATTAGACTAATATTTTTGTGCAGTATAAAGGAATAGGAGAGTTGGTTCTTTCAGAATATATACTCAGTCTTTGACTAATTTCTTCTACCAGTTTGATACCTATAAATGTTTTTATTTACTAGCTAGTTTACATTAAGTTTTATATATATTTACATGAAAGTTTAATCAGTAACCTTCAATGCACGTTCACATCAATGATTAAAAGTTCTGGATTTTAAATATTAAAAAGAATAGGCAAATCTGTGATGGGTGATATCAGAAGCTTTTCCCTAGATAATTTGATACTGAAAACATCTTGGAACAATAATTTTCTTTCGTTTTCGGTGGATGTTTTAAATCTACTCTGGATCTTGACACATAGGCCGTATAGAAGTGTAATTGGCTGCATGTACCTTCCAATGATTTTGTTAGTGCAAGGATTTTCTATAACCTTTCCCTGATGTTCTTTCAAAAGAGGAAAATAGTCCTTCCGTTTAATCAGTAGAACCTGGGGCAGAAACATTAAATCAAGAAGTGTAGCCAGCTTTAAATCTTAAGAGGCTTACTGCCATTTCCCAGTGCTGCCTAATTGTAAGGAATGTATCTGAAGTCTGACTGTCAACCAAGGCTGAGTGAATTTAACTTAAAAAATCCCAGAGAGGGAATCCTATTTATTAGGTGTCTGATGCAAACATTGTTCATAAATCTTAATGACCAGTCTGAGTACTTGGTCACATTCTCATCAGATGTAGTTCCTAATTAATGCTCAGTATTTTTGACAGAGGAACAGGTTCAATATCATGAAAAAATAAAATCTTGATAGATATCCCTGGGAGTTTTTCCATTGAGTTGCTCTCCTTTACTCCAAACTTAACCTGTTAAATGGTTTTAAACTAAAGGAAGGTGGATTAAGATGAGTTATAAGAAAGGACTTTTTTTATGATGAGGGTGACAAAACACTGACACAGGTTGCCCAGGGAGGTGGCAGATGTCCCATCCTTGCAAACATTCGAAGTCAGATTGAATGGGGCTGTGAGCAACCTGATCCAGTTGAAGATGTCCCTACTTATTGCAAGGGGTTAGACTAAACCCAGAATTTTCTGTGATCCTGTGAATTCATTTTCAGTGTCTCTTTCCACAACTGACCATGGGAATAACTGAAGGACTAAGAATATCCTTTCTCTAAGTTCAGAATCACAACATTTTCCTTGTTGTGTATTCAAAGAACTGATGTTTTTCGTGATACTAATTATGACTTTTGAATAAATGACACTGAGCAGAGAGCAGACAGAATTTGTTTTGAAGCAACATAAAAACCAGCAAACCAAGATAGTTCCAGGATTCCTAAGAGAGAGACAGTAGAATGTTATTGAAGGACTTTAGAAGTTCTCTCTAGAAATGAATGTATGTCAAAGAAAATACTACCTGAAATTATAGAAGGGAAACTTAAAAAAAATATTTTCAAAGGTACATTTGTTATAGGCTCGGGTATTCATTACTAAAATGAGATGGTGGCATAGAGTTTCTACAATGAACATGATGAAATTTAACTTACTGACAGTTTTTTTTTCGATTATCTAGATGAGCTGACTGTCCTGATGCTCACTATTGAATTTTATATTTCCTGTTGTTATGTTCAAATTTGTGATTGACTAGTGAATCTATATATAAACAACAGAAGTTTAAATCCTGTTAGCAAACTGCTTTTCATTAATGCAAGATTTGCTGTAACAGGATGTCCATTATTTTTTTACTGTTGGCATTGCACTGTAGTGTGTTTTCATCTGACAGCTTGGTCCTCCCACTGAAGTGTGTGGAATACTCACAGACTTCACTAGTGAGGTTTCAGCCGCTAATATACAATCTAATGCTTATGTTAACTATCCCAAAAATTGTATAACAGAATTCTGACTAAGGTAGCAAAGTAGAGTTTCTGTATTACTCTTGCATGGAGGGTGCCTTAACCTCATTTTCTTTTACGTGCATTGAACTTACTGCTAGTCTTTTGCTCTTCTGTTTAGCAGCCTTGCTGCCAGCTTATTCTGTAATTGCAGTGAACCAGTGTTTCTCAAATTGTGCCCTGTGGATCACTGGGGATTGACAGGTAATCCACAGTGAGCCCCTGAGCTAGCAGGTGCTGGGTTTGCTCCAAGTCCCCATCCAGAGACAATGGAGTGGAGGAGGCAGCCCATGCCCTTGGTGCCTGTGGGCAACTGAATATTTCTGCTGAGCTCCTCTTCACTCAGTGAAAGTGTTTGAGAACCCTGGCATTGAGCATTTGAGTTGCTTATATTTAGACTGTGTTGCTGCTCCTTAATCATGCATGTTGCCCCTCCATTTCTGTGCAGATTGCAGCCCCACTCCGGAAGAATCTGGCCCAGGTACGTGCATTCATGGCTTCTGCTTCTTCTGAAAGTTGCAGGGGTTTGTTCACAGTTACCTGAACAAGTGCCTTGCTGTTAAGACTGACCATTCTGAAATGGTAATGCTCTGTAACGTCACGTGAGTTACCTAAGCTGTTGAGAAGTTGTTATTATTTTTAAGAGTGTAGAAGGTGCATGTTAATTTCTCATGTCCAGGTATGTGAGAGCACTTGTTCATGGCCTCTTTGGTTTCTCCAGTTGGTGTGCTTTTGGCAACTGATGTAGGTGACAATAGTTTGAGGCCTGTTCCAAATGTCATGGAAGTCCATATGGGTCTGACATTTCAGACATGCCCTTTCATATGTGCCACTGAGCTGGCCTTTCTGAATGAGAACTCGAGCAGAACATGGAGCAATCAACAAGGCTGATGGAAATCTCTGTTTTGGGTATGCACCAAGCAGTATTGGGCATTGCAATTGTAATGCTTCAGAATACAAAATTTAGGCATTTCATCCCACTGTTAGACTTCTTTCTTCTGCCCTTTCACTTCCATACAATTGCATTGCATTTGCAAGGTCAGAATAGTACGCCTCTTCAATATTCTCTCTCCCAGATGGCTGTAGTTTCTTCCATTTGAGTGTAGTTTAATTTGAGTTCAGTGAAGGTTCAGTCTTTGAACTGTTACAGTGTAGGCTCCTGGGTTTAGTATAACCAAAGGGAAATAAAGACTCGGTGCAGTTATGATTTTCATCTTCACAAAGTATATTATTGTTCTTTTCAACTACCCACCCTGGTTCCTTCTATCACTGAGAAAATCTTGTTAATAAATGAGACTCCACAAGTTTTTAATTCTTGGAGCATCCCTTTAGTTTTTGCAAAACACAAATGTAATGCATAAATATATGCTATTTTTTACTTTTTAGATGGGAGTAATTAAAAGCAGTCAGGTCATTCCAACTTGATACTCACATATACCCAAACCTGCATATTGAAATTTAGTGGCTGAAGTTGCAGTGTAAGTCCTTGTTTAAGTGGGTTGCTGATTATATTTTACTGCATCAGGGCTAAGTAACTACCACTTACTTAATTAACCTCTTTTTTAAAGATCATGAGTCATTGCAACCTTGACCTAAATCAAGGGCAACTGTGGGTAACCAGTGCTTTGATTTATGGATGCTAGGGTTTTTTTAATATGGAAAGACTAAAAATATTTTTTCAAGTCTCTGGAGGACAGCTGTTTTAATAACATTTTATTTCTCTGAAGAAGAGAGATTCTTAGCAAGAACTGTTCTCTCTCCCTCTTTTCTTCCTTTCTTCCCTCACCCAGACCCACCTGCCTCTTTCTTTAAAATTCCACATTTGAATCTGAACATTAAGGTATGACTTTGGTCAGCAGCAACCATAAGAAAAATAGCAAAACCTTATGGGACTGAGTCTGATCCTTAACAGGCAGAATTCAGTTGCAGTTGTCTGAGTGGAGACTGCAGGATTCGTCTATTGCTGTACAATATAAAGTGCTTAAAGCAAATGGCAGTCATCCTGATGTTTTGCCGGATGCAAAGCCGGTTTTCAAATGGAAAAACTTACAACATGAGCTATAAACTTCTGATTAAGAAGTGAGATTTGTGTCCCAGACATACCAACAGCTAGCTTGGGCTAGGTCTCTGGCTGTTGTATATTTGTAACACCCTGTTGCACCTCCATTCTTTCAGGCCCTATGTCAAATCATCTTAACTATGGATCTGCTCAGTGGAGTCCACAATAGTTTTTAAAAGATCATCTCACAGAACACAAGAGCAGAGCCCAAAGTAGATTTCGTATTAGAATTAGAGCCTTGTGGTGTTTGAAGGTGCCATTGATTGATGTGATAGAACATACGCATTCAGCAAATAAGTTCTGTTAGGAAAATTAATGAAGGGAAGACAGAAGGACAGGAGAGTCCTGGTTTAAGCTTAGCACTTTGAGTCCTTTCACATTTACTGAAATGCTGCAAGTGAAATATTCCAGTCTGATTTGAGGCTGGAAGTACAATTCTTATTATTCCTGTTGAGTGTTACTATCAACTACCATTAACTAAAAAATTAAAAGAACACAGGTGAAGTAGGTATCAAAAAGCATTTAGAATTTTTCAGACTGACAAGAGTTTGTTTTTTCATGGCCAACATTTTAAACCCAGAGAATACACAGCACTGAGGATTTTTGCTCACTACCCCAGATGAGCCCCTGCATTGAATGTGACTGTTGGGAGAAAAAAATATCTAACAATTGCTTTAACTTCACCAGTGTACTTTGTGACTACCACAGGTAAACATATCTTTTAAATGAAGTGATGCCAGACACACAACAGTTTTAAATCTCCTCTGAGTTAGTAATTATAAACATGTATGTACCTACAGGCAATGAGATGATGATGATGTGCTGAAAGATATTTTCAGTTCTTTTTGTTATTCTCATTGCTTATAGAAAACCTCTAAAATGCAGTAAGAGAAACACTGTTAGTATCATCTGTATTTTGCTTTCCAAGTGATCACAGGGCCATGTTATGACATCTGACTAATTTTGAGAGAAAATACTTTACAAAAGACAAGCTGTAATTCCCTGCCTGTTCTTTTGATGTTTCCTGCTTTTTTCTGGCAATGGAACAGAGCCAAACAACTTTCCCTATGTGTAGTTTATTAGGTTATCTATCAACCACATAGAACAAAAGCCAAAAGGACGGTTTTGTTAATCTTGTCTGTTATGTTTCTGTTAGCATACTTGCAGAGTTCCCCCCTTTGGCTGGTTATCACAGAAATGTTTATTATTACTAACTCTTAGTCCTGCCTTTAAGTCAAAATCCCAAACTACTTCCTTTCAGGGGCTTGAAGTGTCTTATTGCTGTGGGTTCTGATCTGTATGTTGCCTTGTTCTTACAGCCAACTGGGCTAGGAGTTGTATGCTTTCTATTTGTGAGCTCCAGTGGTTTTTAAAAATAATGTACACTGTTCTTCCCTATAAAAAGAGAAGTATTTTTCTGATTCAGCCTTACATTAAGGAGGGCAAAATCAAAACACTGTTCTTCTTTCTTTCTACATTGCCGAGAGAATGCTGTTTGGTATAGCATCTGAATAATTTTTTGTAAACTCATGGAAATATTTTTTTAAATTGGTGGTTGATTAAGACAAAACATGAAAGAATGAAAGAATGAAAGAATGAAAGAAAGAAAGAATGAAAGAAAGAAAGAAAGAAAGAAAGAAAAAGAAAGAAAGAAAGAAAGAAAGAAAGAAAGAAAGGAAAGAAAGAAAGGAAAGAAAGAAAGAAAGGAAAGAAAGAAAGAAAGAAAGAAAGAAAGAAAGAAAGAAAGAAAGAAAGAAAGAAAGAAAGAAAGAAAGAAAGAAAGAAAGAAAGAAAGAAAGAAAGAAAGAAAGAGAAAAGAAATTAAGCATGTGGGATATCTTAAGGCAGAGCAGTCTCTTAGGGAGAAGGAATGGCACAATGTTTGGGGTACTAAAATAGGGCTTAGGCAGCCCAGTTTCATTTCTGTGCTTCCTGTGTAGGACATTGAACAGAAACCCTCTGGGTTCTATCTTGTGTATTTCAGCTGAAGAAGAACTCCAAAGTGCTTCAAAGGATCTGGATGACTCCCATCTAAATCCCTATATGTAATATTTCTTGTTAGCTACCTCTAAGGCTTTAAAACTATACAGGAGACAGAAAACACTTAAAAGAGTACCTGCATGAATTTCTCACCTATCTGTCTTATTATGCTTATGCTTCAAATGGGAGATAAGCATTGTCTTACTTCATTGAGGTGCAATAAGGTCCAATAAGGTGCTGAGGCAGTTCAGTGAAATACCTATGAGTCCACAAAGGACTCCAAGGCAAGATATTTGGGAAAAATCTCATTGACAGAAATGGCTAAGCAGAAGTTCACTATTTCTCTAATACAATGGACTCTGTACTGTCTGTCCGTGTATGCACTATGAAAGGGTGTGTTTGAACATGAACATGCATTTATATACACTTCTGTATATAGTTATGCATGTTTCTGTTATGATTTCCAATCAGCCATTGTGTTGCCTGTTCTGTGGGCACCAATCTGGCAACTTTTATATGGTCTGGAATGTCATAACAGCCTTACAGAGTGAAGTCTCTGTGTTTTCCTCATCTAATAACCACTCTGTAAGACTACTGAATTATTACCAAGCAGGGAATAGCTATCCAGCGAAAACAAAAGGAGCTCTAAATGTGAATTATCAACAACTTTGACTTGCAACAGGAAGGTTTTTCTTATTGTGTGTGTTTGTTTCAAATCAAGTGCTTCCAGTGTTGCTAATGCTTTTTCCTTTTAACCAGGTGAATGGAGTGAAGCCCTTTATCCTTTGCTGACCACACTCACCGACTGTGTAGCCATGATGAGTGACAAGGCAAAGAAAGCCATGGTCTTCTTATTAATGCAGGACAGTGCCCCAACAATAGGGCTCTGCCTGAGCCTTCAGTATCGCAGGGATGTTGTCTTCTGCCAAACGGTAAGCAAGCAAATATGCATGATTTCATTGCACTTCCCTATGCAGTGGGGTCTGTATGAAATATGAAAGATTACTGTTTTCAGAAGTTTTCAGATCTCTTCTCAGGTTTGACAGTGTGACCTCCCCTCACAAGCTGTGCTGTCTTGCCCGTACTGGTCTCTTATATGCATTTGACAATATAAAACTTACATGTCCCCTTGCTAGTGAAAATATACTGCTGTCTACAGAAATAGCCTTTACCTTTCAATGTCACCAAACTCAAAGCAGAACTAAGGTGTGAAAGAGGGGGACAAAAAAGCTCACGAGCAGCAAGTGTACTCCCTCAGTTAGCTTTTATTGTTTTTTGCATTGAGAAACCCAGCAGGACATAAGGTACTTACAGAGAGAAGTCCAGCTACAGGGAGAGAAGTGAGTTCCTTGATTTTTCCCTAGAAGTTCTGTTTCTGGACCTGCTGGGATCTCTTGTGTCAGGCACTGACTGGCAGATGTCTGCACTAGAAGAAGTCCACATTTCTTCTGCCCACTGTGCTTTTGTAGTGTGTCTGCTTCCTTGTGAGATCAGTATCCTGTTCATGTTTTTTCAAAGAGTTTATCACTTGGGCATCATTTGCCAGGGCTTTTGTCCCAAGATGTAATATCAAAAATGTAAAACAAGTGACAGGATGAGAAGAAATGGCCTCTAGTTGTATTAGGAAAGGTTTAGATTAGATAGTAGGAAAAATTTCCTCATGGAAGGTGTTGTCAGGCACTAGAACAGTCTGCCTGGGAAAGTGGTGGAGTCACCATCCCTGAAAGTGTTCAAAAAACGTGTGGATGTGGCACTTGAGGACATGGTTTAGTTGTGTACGTGGTGGTGGTGCTAGGTTGGTGATTGGGCTTGGTGATCTTAGAGGTCTTTTCCAGCCTTAATGATTCTTTGATTCTATGATCTCATAGAGAAAAAATCAGGGAATTTTTCTAAATAAAATAATGAAAAATCAGAGAATTTTTCTGTATAAAACTCATTTCATATTGCAGATCATTTTTAAACTCAGTGCTTTGAATATGTTTACCCATCGTGATCAGAACTTTATTGCCTTCTGTTTCATTCTGTAAGAAAGTCATACACCTGTGTACATAGCATATGGCAATGACCTGGGAAATTCCTTGGTTGACAGAGTGAATTAAAATGAGTACTAATCTAAGATCATGGTACTGACATTAGTACTAGGTTTTCAGGACCTTGTTCTGAATATCTTGAAACACTAGAGTTGTAATCTGCATAATGCAAATAGATACTGCATTTTTAATGTTTCTCAAATACCATTCTTAAAAACAATAATTTATTTATACTATCAAAATTCATGGCCTGAAACCAGCTGTGTTGATTTTCCATCTGAAACTAAAACAATTCACCAAAGACAGTCTTTCATAATTCATAGGTTCTAGACCCTACCACAAGTGATCGTGTCCAGAAAACAAATACATGCAGTCCCATTTTGAGAATACTTACAAGATGAAAGAAGAGTAGCCTGAATTGATTTTATGAATTTTGTGGGGGTTTTTTTGGTTCGTTGTCTCTCTTCCCCTGCAAGGAAAAGAAGAGTGACGTTTAATGGGAAGGAGCATCTGTCAGACAGATTTTATGGCACCTCTTATACGTGATACCATTTTTGTTTAGGGCTGAAGAGCCTTTTTTATCTTGAATCCCTTCATTCTTGTCTGTTTTCTCTCTCACAGCTGACAGCTCTCATTTGCGGTTTCATTATCAAGCTGAGGAACTGCCTGCATGATGATGGCTTTCTAAGACAACTCTACACCATTGGCTTGCTGGCACAGTTTGAGAGCCTGCTGAGCACTTATGGTAAAGGCATGGGGGCAGTGGGTGGGATTATCTGTCAAGTCAGCAAATTCTGCACTAAATTTGCTACAGCAGAACAGGAGTGTTTGTGACAATCTGCAGCTCAGCTGTGAAATTCTTTTGAAAACAAATGCAAAAACTAGATTCTATCTGCAGTGATGAATTAGCTAACAACTCTGAATTTCTTCGCACTTACTTGAATTACTTCTAGAAGATGAAGTATACTTGCTTTATAATGTCAAAGGTTTAAGAAAGATTAAAATGTGTCACAGTGGTATTTTTTTCCAGAAAATAAATGGATTAAAGTTCTGGTAAACTGGGAGGAACAGTGCCCAAAATGTGTTTTTTGAATTTTCTTGACTTTCTGTTATCTTTAAGTACAAAGTGAGATTGAAGAGAGAATACAAAAAGGGACAGTGCTTCACTCAAAAGGGTTTTACTCCTGTGTCTGAACAGCCATCTGGATGCCAGTTAGGGAATCTTTACTGGACAAATCCAGAATTCCTTGTAACTTTTCCAGCACTTAGGGTGTCACTACTCTAACAGTGCTGAGAAGTACTTACTAGCATCATCTAAACTGAAAAATCAGCATATAAGCTCCTTGAAGAACAGTTGTCTGGACTGTTCTAGGTAACTGATGTTTTCTAAACTTGCTGAACTCACAAAATATATCATAACATTGTCTGTAGGTCATGGAGGAGGCCTGGGCTGCAGATTCTCTTCATCTGTGGACCCTCTTAATGGAGGAATGACCTACTGTCATCATCAAATTGATAAAGGCAAGTTGTACATAACAAATAATGATTATGATGCACTTTTCCCTCTTTGATTTAGGTGAAGAGCTGGCAATGCTGGAGGACATGAGTCTGGGAATCATGGACTTGAGGAATGTAACCTTTAAAGTAACTCAGGCTACATCAAATACATCTACTGACATGCTGCCAGTCATCACTGGAAATCGGTAAGAAGAAAATCCCACAAATATCTTTATTCTGGATGAGACTGGGGACATGCCAAAATTCGGCTTTTTCTACCCAAGTTGTAGAAGAGCCGAGTTGTGAGCAGAGCAAAAGCAACTTTTGTTAGGAAATTGGCAGATCTAAATGTCCCTGAGGATGTAAAATCAATATTACATGTTGCTGCAGGTTTGTTTTCGAACTAGAATAGATTTTTTGATTGGAAGCCAGCTGTGGCAGTTCCTGAAAGTCAGTCTTGACTGATACTTATTTTTTTATTGTGTTATATCCTTGTTATTTATTTATATGTGAACACAGTAGTTGTATTATGTTCTAGATGTTATCCCTCTTTACATAAATAACATGTTCTTGGAACGTAGCTTTTTGATGTCTATGACTCATAACTGTTTGCTTCTTTGCTTCTAGTGATGGATTTAATGTGAGGATCCCTCTGCCAAGCGCCTTGTTTGATTTGCTGCCGCGAGAGATTCAGAGTGGCATGTTACTGAGGGTTCAGCCTGTTCTTTTCAATGTGGGAATCAATGAGCAGCAAACCTTAGCAGAGAAGTATGTATTCAGTCATGGAATCTCAGCCTTGATGCCAGTTAAGCAGTGGAACTGCATCACTATGGAATTGCACTGTTGCATTGCTAACAGTGATTCAGTTTCTCCAACACACAAACAAGGGAATACCAAATGAAGCAGTCAAATGCCAAACAAATGAAAGGAGGTCCTTTATGAGCCACTTAGATGAGAAACTCCTTACCTCAAACCTGGGTTTGAGACTAGTGCGGGTTCTTGTGGTTCAGAAGTGAATTTACAGATGAGGAAATCGGTCATGGGCTATTTAACACAGAGGTGCTGCTTGTGACTTAAGACCTCCATGAGTGAGAGATCACTAGAGGCCTAGAAATCATTCTGAGTATTGCTGTGCGTTTGCTCTCTTAGTTCTGCACTATCCTCTAGGCTCCCTCTCCTGGTCACTGTCAAAAACCTGGCTAATGGTCAAGATGAACCTTTGTTTTAGCATATCCTTGCAGGATTTATATAATGCAAAATTGCTCTTGTAACTGAAAAAATATATAATTATGTTTGCTATGGAAACTGTTTTCTTTTGGAAGAGCTACCAGAGCTTCTCTCTGTTATGGCCATATCCTTTAACGGGTACATTGACAGAGCGCTGCTCTAATGCAGAACTCCAGTGAAATCAGGCACATGCATGTTGTGACAGCAGCCTTGGTCCTGGGGTGGAGTGTGCACTCTGATTTTGGACAACTAGAAAAAGTCTAACAAAAGCATTCCAGCAATTACTATTGTCCTCTGTAGCCTATAAAGGGAGCCCAAGGTGACTAGCACAGTTACAGATGTCAGCACTCTGTGTGCATATCTGTGTATGTAAACATAGTTAGATTAGATGAATCAGGGCATTGTTGACAATATTTATTACATTTTTCTTTCATTTTCCTTCCATTTTTTCCCCTTACACTCATGTATTTTCTTTTCTCTTTGCAGTACTTTTCTGTTACACTTTACTCTGCATTTGAATGGTTAGGAATTCAGGAAGGATGAATCTTTAAACTGTTTTTCTGGGAGTCACCTTGTCAAGTGCAGTTGTTTTGAAGAGGAGGAGAAACCTTTTACTTTGTGCTTAATTGTTCCTTTCTTCACCTTTTAAGGTTTGGAGATACCTCACTGCAAGAAATAATTAACATGGAAAGCTTAGTGCGGTTGAATTCATATTTTGAGCAGTTCAAGGAAGTTTTGCCTGATGATTGTAAGTATTAGGTAATTAATGACAAGTAATGACAAGCACAATTCAGGCTGATTTTTTTCTTTTGCTTGCTTTATTTTTAGTTGTTTAAATGTTGATGATAACACCAGCATTAGTAACCTCCAAGAAATGCAACTCTATTTTAATACTTTAGTACTAGGTAGAGCAGATTCAAGAGATTCAAGGGTCAGACTGATTAACTTCCCTTTTTGAATTTACTTTTCCATCTCTTTCCAAGTGGCATTATGTACTGTAAAATCATGCAGCCACCTGGTTAGACTGCCTTGGGGGAAAGGTGTGAAAGTGGTAGGTTATAGCAGCAGCACTTCTGTGTGCAGTTTTTGGTGATCTTCTCTGCACTTACGATAACCTGCGTGGAGGGCAACTGCCAGTTTTGAGGAACTCAATCCATTTGCCCTCTGCTTATCCTTTAGCACTTCTCTATAATTTTTGCATCTGCAAACAGCAACAGAGAAACTGGAAGAGAAACAAGCTAGAAGCTTGAATTTTACTGGTTATGTAGGAGAATGTCTTGCTTTTTACTGTTTTAAGGAGGGGGAGGCAGTGGCATAAATGTTACTTACTTGTGACCACAAAAATGGTGAAAATTCATCAATTCATTTTTATTAGTATCAAATCTCTTCTAAACTAGTTTCATGGGTCCTACAATTGCAGTTTTATTGCAGAAATACAAATGCAGAAACGTGCAACAGGATAATACGAAATCCATCTGTTAAAGTATGTTATGGTACTTTCAGTTACCATGGATATTTTTGATACAGCTGAGAGCAGAAGCTGTTTCCCTCCTTCCAGGAATTCATAATCCTGCATAATTAAGTCTCTGAAATTTAGCTGCAAAGTTTATTTTTTTATCATTATAGAGCAATCTAGCATCAGATTTTCTTGTAAGGTTCAGAAATTAATCAATTTAAAGTGATTTTTGTTCATGGCACTATCTAGACTTCATTAATAATAATTTCCATTCCACTCCTTCCTCTCCTCCTGAATTTTACTTGCCTTTTTTTTAAACATCTGTCTTTTCTCTCCTCCCCAAACCTCTTATGTTTGATCCAATCATCTTTCAGTTTTGGCTTTATTTTTTTCCTGCAACTTGTGGTGATATTTATGATGTGCAAAGTGAAACATACTTTTCCATGAAACACTCTCAAGGGAGAATAACATTTTACATTTAACTGTAAAGTGGGTGATTATGACCACTGATGTACTCTGTGGTGAGTAGAGACAAAAGGAAAACCACAAAGATTATTCTAGGGGAGAAAAGGCCCAGTGAATTATCTGCTGGCAGACTGTAGGAAACGTTCCCTTCAAGAACAGTACACAAGAGAAATGGATTCCCAATCCACTGTGGTTGTCCCTGTGCTCTTAATTCTAAGCTCTGCAAGATTTCTAAGTGAATTACTGTCTTAGCTTCATTAGCTCCTTGTCCTGTTCCGTTTGTTCTCCTTGCCTTTAGAAAGGGTTGAGAAGATGGTCTGTGCAGTCTTTTTGTTTACAGGTATTACTTTCTTAGGTGTAGAGTTCAAGCAGAGCCAACCAGGATAGGCACAATATTGCTAATCGCAGAATAGAAACGTAGAATTGTTTAAGTTGGAAAAAATCTTTAAGATCATCAAGTCCAACAGTTAACCCAGTGCTAAACCATGTTCCCAAGGGTCACATCTGTCTTTTAAATACCTCCAGGGATGGTGACTCAGCTGAACTGCCTGTTCCAATGCTTGACAACCCCTTCAGTGAAGAAGTTTTTCCTCATGTCCAATCTAAACCTCCCCTTGTACAACTAGAGGCCATTTCCTCTCATCCTGTCACTAGTTACCTGGGAGAAGAGGCCAACCCACCTCACCACAACCTCCTTTCCATTGGTTGTAGAGAGCAAGAAGGTCCTGCCTGAGCCTCCTCTTCTCCAGGCTGAACACCCTCAGCTGCTTCTCATAAGACTTGTGCTCCAGACCCTTCACCAGCTCCACTGCCCTTCTCTAGGCATGCTCCAGCACCTCCATGTCTTGTAGTGAGTGGGCCAGAACTGAACATGGGATTTGAGGTGCAGCCTCACCAGTGCCAAGTACAGAGGGACAATCACTGTTTTCATCTTGCTGGCCACACTATTCCTGATAAAAGCCAGAATGCCATTGGCCTTCTTGGCCACTCTGCCTCTGGCTCATGTTCAGCTGCTGTCCACCAGCACTGCCAGGTCCTTTTCCACAGGTCAACTTTCCAGCCACTCTACCCCCAGCCTGTAGGGCTGCATGGGGTTGTTGTGACCCAGGTGCAGGACCCAAAGCTTGGCCTTGTTGTACCCCATACAATTGGCGTCAGCCTACTGATCTAGCATAACCAGATCCTTCTGCAGAGCCTTCCTGTCCTCCAGCAGATAAACATGCCTCCCAACTCATCAGTCATCTGCAACTGTCTAAGGGTGGATCCAATCCCCTTCTCCACCTCATTGAGAGTGGTATTAAAGAGGACCCCACAAATAACCAGCCACCAGCTGAATGTAACTTCATTCACCAACACTTTCTGGGCCTGGCCATCCAGCTGTTTTTTTACCCAGTGAATATTACGCCCAACCAAGCCATGAGCAGCCAGTTAGTCCAGGACAATGCTGTGGGAAACAGTGTCAGAGGCTTTACTGAAGTCCAGGCAAACAGCATCCACAGCTTCCCTCATCTACTCACGAGGTCACCTTGTCATAGAAGATCAGATTAGTCTAATATACTATTTGCTGTAAGATAGGTAGTCCAAAAGTAAAACCTCATTTGTCACCCATATAGAGTTCTTTCTGTCACATAATAATTTCTAACAGTGAATGCCTCCTTATTTATTCAGTCACAGCTTTAGTTGGTGTTCTCTATGGTTACCCCTTGAAAAAAGCACCTAACAAAAAAGCCGATCTATTTAATACTTGTAGTTGATTGTCTTGAGTATCTTGCTACATATGTAAGGGATGATGTGTAACACTTTAACACTGAAGATGAGATATTCTGAAAAATTTCAACTGCTTTATTTCCACTTAGTGAAATAGTAATGAACAGATCACGACGATGCGGTATCCTGACAGAGGGTGTTTCGTATAATTGAAAGCTGATGAGCTTGCAAATTTAGAATTGAAAATGTAAGCAGAATATAAAATAGCCTCAGAGTTTCTGTGGAGACATTCATTTCTTCTGTCACCTCAGTGACACACAAACCAATCTGTGCTATACCCATCTTGTTTGCTTTGTTCATTCTGCTACTATATTGCTATTAGGTTCTAAGTCCTTGAAGTTTTAAATAACCTGAATTTATATTTCCAGTTGAGTTGAATTAGACTTGAATTTGTTTTATTGATGGTACTAAGTAATTAAGAACTCAGTTACTTTTTGCAAGCTTTGATAGTTTCAAGAAAACACAATTATGTTTGCAACAGGCAAATAGGAACACTTATCTTTGTAAAAGATCTGTTGAATACAGATAAATAAGTGGGTTTGTTTGTTTTATAGGTCTACCTCGGTCTCGTAGTCAGACGTGCCTGCCTGAACTGTTAAGATTTCTGGGACAAAATGTGCATGCAAGGAAAAACAAGAATGTGGATATCCTTTGGCAAGCTGCTGAGGTATTTATTCATCTAAGCATCTCTGCATAGTTCAGCTGTTTTTCTGTATGCATACGTATTTTCCCTTTTTTATTACTGATATGTTTGAATTTCTTCATTTGCTTGCATGTAGCTTAGAAATGTTAGCAGGTTAAACCTCCTCTAGAATGAGAAGTGAGGAGATAAAATGTATTTCCCACATCAGAATTTTCCCTACAACTCATGCTCTCTCAAAGATGACAAATTTTAACATCAAAGTCCTACAGATCTGTTCTCTGACAGAAAGTCATGCATGTAGATGAAATGATGAACTGTATATCCCACTTCTAGATATGCCGCAGACTGAATGGTGTTCGATTTACAAGCTGTAAAAGTGCCAAGGATAGGACTGCCATGTCAGTCACGCTGGAGCAGTGTTTGATCCTACAGCATGAACATGGAATGGCTCCACAGGTCTTCACCCAGGCTCTGGAGTGTATGAGGAGGTAAGAGTTTGACTGCATCACTTATTCCTGAATGAGGACCCATGCAAACTGCAGAGGAGTGGTGGTCTCTGTTTCTATCAACAGTAAAAAAATTGTAAACTAAAGTCAGAAAAGTGCAGAACTGACTGCTAAAATTCATCCCTTCCGTGCATGTGAGTTGCATATCCTAAAGCTGGTTCTTACCAATTCTGTATCAGATGGGCTTGAGTTGTCCTCAGCAAATGAGGAGTTTTCAGAGAAGCATGTAAAAACATGTTTTCAGTTAGTGCTGAGGTTACAGAACAGGAAACTGGTGCTTCGTTGTAAGTTGTTTAACAAGATTACCTGAACTGTCACAGCACTGGGTTTCTTAGTTCTACATCAGGCAGATTACTCAGGGATGACCTGTCTTTTGTTCTTTGAAACACAGACACCTGCAGTTTGCACTGGTTTGCCACATGTATTCTTTAGCAGTGAAACACTGCTCACTGGGTGAAATGTATGTTGTTTCACACTACAACAACCAAATTTCATCACAATGTGTCAGTGTGCTGTTGTCCTATCAATATAATGATGTTCTGTATTCTGAAGCAGCAGAGGTGTTTGCAGAATTAAATACTGTACTTAAAGAAAAAAATAAAATCTGTTTACTGTTGTTCAATGCCTTGTTTCAAGCACTGCTGGAAAACTCCGTAAGTCACATACCAAAAGAAAGGATAAGAAATCTAGCTTTAGTCTTTATCAATGTAGTTCAACAATGCTGTTCAGTCCTGTTTTTCAACATTCACTCTTACCAAATGTACTGTACTGTGTGTCTTTTCACCAGATTCTCTAGAGTGTTCAATTCTCTTATCCTTTCTGTATGTTTTTGCTGTTTGACCCTTTCCTACTCTTCAGTTACCTAGAAGAAAAATGTCCCATACAATATAGCACTTGCAGCCTCTTACACTAATAATTTTGGGGATTATATCTACATCTAATTGGATGTCATTGGACTTCATTTTCACTTTTTTGCTGCACTTTTTGCTGCATTGTTGCAGCGTTAGTACAATACATGAAATCAGCACTCAAAGACTAGTTAAACCTTCATGTTAGAAACAAAACTTGAAATGGCTTTCTGAGGGAACAAAGTGGCTCTCAAGCATCTTTAAATTATGCAACTTCTTGACTGAGACATCTGAAAGAAAAAAAAATTGTTTCACAGTTTTCTATTTAATAAGAATAAAAACAACTAGGAGAAATACTGGGAATCTTGTTACTTTCTTCAAATTCATTACTGGGTCACTGTTTTTTTTTAATACAGTCATGGACACAGGAGAGAGAGCAGTTAATAATAGCATTGCTTAGGTCCTTCAGACTACCCATTTAATATAAAACAGGATCAGATAAAATACTGACTGAAGAAAAATATTGCTTTACCTTGACCTACACAGGGATATTGAAAGAGGGCCAATTTAATCAAAGCCTTTGGCTTGAGTGTTCTGTCAGCATCAGGGACTTGCCCTGGCAGGTGAAAGACGTGACTTTTTCTTCTGTTAAGTCTTTGACTAAGAGATCGTGCAGAACAAATACTGACTAGTCCTGGAGGAAAACCAAGATTAGGCCTTTCCTCAAGCCCTTCACTCTTTCTTTTTCACATCTCATTGCTCTTTGCAGTATGTGGTTGGGTTTTTGAAATTATTTGTCAGTTCTGCTCAGGAACAATGGCCGGATGTGACCTCAGCTATTCACTCACTGCCTCCCCTCAACAGGACAGGGAGAGAAAATATGTGAAAAAGTTCATAAAGACAAGGAGATACATTACCAGTTACTGGTACAGGCAAAACAGACTCAGGGAAAATTAGTTTATTGCCAATGGATTTGGCATGTTAAGAAACAGAGACAAAAATCAAAAACTTTGCCCTCCACAACCTCTTTTGTTCCAGACCCAAGTAATTCACTCCTTCATTCTTAGCTCCTCTACCTCCTTTCCATGCTGAGTAGTGCACAGAACATGTGGAGTGGGGGTTTGCAGTCAGTCCATAACAGCTCTTCTCTGCTGCTCCTTCCTCCTTGCACTCTTCCTCCACTCCAGCGTGGGTCCTTCCCATGGCTGCAGTCCTTCAGGATAAACCTTCTCCTGCATGGGCCCTCCATGGGCTCCAGTTCCTTCAGTAAATATTCACTTGCTGCACTGTGAGTCCTCCCTGGGCTGCAGTGGGGATGGTTGTCTCCAGGACTGCAGGGGAAACTCTGCTTCAGTTTGGTGCTCACATGGCTGTTTCTCACATCTTTTCCCATCGACCTTCACTACCATGAGTGTTTTGCCTTTTCTTGTGCACACTTTCCCCAAAGCACCAGCGTGGCCAAGGGGCTCAGCTGTGCCTGCAGTTTTTCCACTGAAGCTGGGTTGAACCAGCAGTGTCCAGCATGGGAGGATTTCCATATGCAAGGTAAATTAGCGGGGAATTTGCTTTGTCTCTTTACCCTACTTCCCTCCTAGAGGTAATCCACTGATGAATGTTTTTATTTAAGAGACTGTACAATTTGGTATATTTGGCATATCCAAAAGGTGACTTTTCACCCCTTCGGTGGAAGCATCTACATGGGCGAACAGTGACAAGGAAAGAACTTTCCAGCTCTTGCCTCCATTCCCATCGTATGTGTCTGTGCATGTGTCTTTGTGTAAAATTGAGTAGCTTGATACTAAGTTTTAATGGTGGAGATACAGCATGTGATTTTCATAATGCCATCTTGTCATTTTGAGCCTTCCTTCTTTCCCTCTCCCATTGTTTTACTTTTTATCTATACTCAGAAACACTTCTCTTCCTCTGGGCTATTTTGTTGAGCCTTTATCCACCACTTTCTAGTCAATGTTAGCTCTTCACTGACTCATTCTTCTGATTCACCCCCTCCTCCCCAGCACTACAAAAATAATTGGGATTTGTAGGCATCACAGATGCAGTCTGCCCTTGTCCAGTGTAGGCACCAGGAGTGAAAAAATAGTTTGATGACCAGTTTGGATCTTTTAATCCAGATCAGAAATACAGTTGGCTTAGTTCCCTGCCCACCGAATTCCATTTCACTAGAAGTGTCACCAGTTCCTGAAGGCTATTTTTCTCTTTCACCACCTCCAGGGTCTGTCTGTTTTCTTCCAAGACATTGTCTCTTACCTAACCTTGCTATGCAACCAGCAAGGTTATGGATTGCTTTTTATGGATGGAGCGAGTACATGGATTCTAACAGGATCAGGCTCACAGGTTGCATTTAGTTGTTGCTTTGCAAACTAGACTTGGACTGCACAAGGGATAAGAGTGATCCAGAATGAAAGGGCACACTACAAAGCCTCAGGTCACCTGAAGAGGTGTTCACTGTATCCTCCAGTGCTCAGTGTAGGAAGTGGGGGCACAGTGAGATGGGCTTTGCAGCATGTCTTCCCTTCAGGTACATATATTGAGGCACTTCAGAAACATGCATTTTGAGAAGGATATCAATACACCCTTGAATTCATGTCAAAGCAGAAAAATAAATGGGTGATTTGGGGTTTTTTTTGCTTACATGTTGAACAAGTAGTTAAGAGGTTAAACTAATTCGCTGCCACCCATATGGAAAGAGGTTTGAAAGGGTCAAATACTACAATGGTTATTCATGTTCAGCTTGCTTTTCAGAGCTCCACTTTGCAGCATGCCAAAGCATGGCAGAGCAGCATGGGGTACTATTGCTTGGTAATCTGAAAGAGTGAACATGGAAAACCATTTATGTCAACCTACATGTGTTTATTTTCACTAGACTACAGTACTTCTTTCTTATTTTTCTCTTTTATTCTCTTTCCCTCTCCTTATTTCTACAATTGTACTGATACATATTTTTGAGATGTTTTCCCACTCTTTCTTTACTTCCATCTTCTGGTTTTGTTGTGCGTTCTTCCATGTTTTTTCATTTTCTTGACCACCTTGTGTTGCCATCTCTTTTTATGCATTCATTTGCATGTCCGTCTTCCTTTCTGCTTTATTTTCCCTCTTCCCAACCTTCTTCCTTTTCACAGCATTGGAACACGGGAGATAGTCACCCAGAAGAACTTGAGTGGCTTGGTGCCCATCCGAGATTTCAGACTAGATCCCAGCCTCCTCTACTCTATTCCTTTATTAGCTCTCAGCCCCAATTTACTGATTGTGTGGCTGTTTCTGAGCATAGCATACCTGGTGGCCAGATTACGTTGCAAGTGAAGATAAAGTTAAAAACAAAAACAAAAAAAGTGCTTGAATGTGTATTGCCACTTGGTACCTGCTGGACAAAGGAATGTGTCATAGCATTGTCTGCCAAGAATTATTATTATGCCTTACAATTTTACGTTTCTATTGTACTAAACTGTAAATATACATCAAATTATTTTATCAGAAAGAATTGTATTGAAACTTTAAATTATTGTTTTGCTTTCAGTGCTTGTAACATAGTCTGACATTGGCCTGTTACCTCGTTACTTTAGCCGGCCTGAAGATCTCTTACCAAATACAGTTTTGTGTTACTTGTTTCATGTATTCCAGAGAAAGGAACTCTGTCTGAAAAGAATTTGTATCTTTTTGTATATCTAAAGGGTATGCTAATCTTGCCTTTCATTTTTACGAGGTATGAAGAGAAAAATAAAAACATGGGTGGGGTTTATAAGACATTGTAAGAAATTTATTTAAAGATATAACAAATTTCTACCTTCATTTCAGAGCATAATATCCAAATTAATGAACAGTTTCTAGAACTGTAGTCTTGTTCCTTTCTCATGGTTTAGTATGTTCTAATAGACTAGTGTACCCACTGAAAAAACAACTTGCAGTGTGCTGCATGCAGAATTATTTCATTCTATTTGTAGATCTGCATTTTGCAATGTATTAAAGACACGAAGAGAATAACTCGTGTTTAGGAAGGGGATGTAATTGGCATTAGCCTGCTAATGATCCATTATCTGTTTCAGGTGCTCTATTATAGAACTTATTCTGAAATAGGGTCATTATCATCCTAGAAGTAAAAGATAGTGGTCTTTAATATTTCAGGCAAGAAGAAGGAGGTACCAGTTAGCTCCTTTATTAAGTGGGTTTGAGGCTTTTCATTTGGCTTTATTTTAATTACACTAGACTAAATATTGCTGTTACTTTCATTTTTAAGTGTTGGACAGCTTTAATAAATTATGATGCTGATAGTGACTTAGTGATAAATGAATGATGGTAAGTTAACATGTATTTAAGTGGTGAGACTGAAGTGGCTTACCTAGTTTAGTGATGCAGAGTAATTGCAGATAAATTTGATCATCATTCATACATAACATCAAACTGGGTGAGGCCTGTTTCAACTGAAGGATTTTGTTGATGCAGTGGTCTGGCAATTGTCAATAGCAATAGCTGATTAAAAAAAACTAACCTCATTTAATGTAGTTTGATAAATTCATAAAGTGATTTACTTCGCGTGGTGCCTGAGATGACATTGGGCTTCTGAGGAGAACTAGTACTGTGATTTGTATTTTCTACTATTATTAACTTGCTCAAAAACTATATATAGCTATAGCTTTTATTATTAATTTTAATGGAATTTGAAAGCTGCTGGAAGAGGTATGCTGAAAAAAAACAAAAAAAGCACAGTTAGAATAAAAATTAAAATTAAATCCTAAAGTTGGATTTAATTATTCTAACAAAAAAAAAAATGTGTATTATATTTGTGTCTTCATGAAATCAGACTGTACAGTACACTATCTCCTGATATTTTTCCTCACTCTTCTTCCAATTTTGTTTCTAAAAGGAAAAAAAAAAACTAACAAAAACAAAACACCAGAGAGACATATCTGAGTTTATATAAATATATATAGTTAAGCATGTATCCTATTCATTTTTAGTTGTAATGAATTTAGGTGCATCCTTACTGCTGACGAGATTTAAAATGATGGTATGATGGTATTGGGCATACCTATGTCCTGTGCTGATACCTGGCACCACTGTCTCCATACTGATCATCTTTCTAATTAACACCAGTTCATTTGCTATGGGCGCCCCCGTATACCTTCTTATAAGGTGAGCAGTTGTCAGGTTGGACTGTGGCCTTGTTCTTGCAACGTGATGAGTGTCCTGGGTTCAGTCCAACAGGATGTGAAAGTAACTTTAGTAGAATCACAGAATATACTGAGTTGAAAGGGACCCACAAGGATCATTGAAGTCCAGCTCCTGGCCCTGCACAGGACCATTCCCAAGAGTCACACCATGTGCCTGAGAGCATTGTCCAAATGCTTCTTGAACTCTTGTCAGGCTTGGTGCTGTGACCTCTGCCCTGGGGAGCCTGTTCAGTGCCCAGCCATCCTCTGGTAGCAGAGTGGCAGGTATACCCACTGAAGTCCCCAAAATTATTAATCAGCTTAAAGTATGAAGGCAGTGCTCATGACTATCCCTAGGGTTGCAGTAAGACCACCCTTAAATTCATCTAGCCTTTTTAGAAGCAAGGTAGGTTTTTTTCTTCTTTTCTTAAACTTCGGTGTGGACAACTTTTGGCTTTTTTTCCTTTTTGAGCTTGGTCTGCGCTTTCATTCAGGCATTGAGATTTAAGATGTTATATTGCTTACTGCTTATATGCCTCCAGCAGAAAAAGCATGGCACATGAAATGGTGTATGTGAAATACATCTTTGCCAGCATCTCTGTGCCATAGCAGGGCATGTGCAATCACCAGATGCAGTGGAATGCATTGTGAACAGAGTGATTCACTTTAGAGTTAAAAAGCTCATCCAGCATCTCATATTTGCTAGTTAAAGTTACTGCTTTTATTAGTACTCTGAAGTATAATTTGTGCAAGTTTTTGATGAATCTATTTGGCTGCAACAGCCATTGGAGGAGTTCTATAACATGCAAACCAATGCCAGAAAAACAGCATTATCATGTATGATCCAGTCTATAAAAGGCAAGCACAGAATGTGCTCCAGAGGCAAATTTCAGACTTAAACTGTTTTTTAAAGCAAAAAAAGTGACAATATTCTGTGAAGTTAAACTAGATGTTACATACAGAACACAGTTACAGCCAGTTTTACTGACCAAAATTAGAAGAACGGTGAGGTGAGTGAGAGCACGAGAGCTTTCAAAGAGAACCAGAATTCCAACACTCTTTTTGAATCAGATGACCACAGCTTACCTGGTAGATGCTGTAGGCATCTCCAACACAGGACTAATGTGACATTTCCACCATAAGATGCTGTACTGTACATTTTGCCATGAAGGTCTAGTATTCATTGTTTAGGTTTCAGTCCTCAATCAGGGAAAGACATTCTCCTGTAAGCCTAAATTGATTTATAATATATATTTAAAAGATAGTGCTTCCTCTTTGTATGTCTGTTTTTTGGATATAATCAAAGGAACTCTGACTTAGATTTACAAGTGTAAAGAAGCCTTATAACCAGAGTAGTTTTCTATTGTAGCAAAGAACTTCTTTGTATTGTGGGGCAGTTGCACCAAAACATTGGGTGAAAATTAACTTCTGCACAGCTTTGTTTCATTGGGGTGATGACGGTCAACGCAGCCTTTTTTGCACCCATGCAAAGCTGCTGTTTCATGATTAAGATTTTTTTCAGACTGTGTTGGTTTTCAAATCAATTTATGCATGCAGAGATAACTGGAAAGTCATTATTTTTGTATCAGCTCTAATCTTTTAAGTAAGTACTGATAATACTGACATATAGGGAACAATAAAATTGCTTTAAAGGTCTTACAGAAAGATCAGTTTTTCTTTTTCAGCTTAATGTATTAATAAATTAGCAGAACTGCTTTTAAGCAATCCCTTGGGATCCCTTGTGCAGTGAAGCAGCATGTGAACTCCACAGCAGTGCACCCTGAAATACATGAAACTGCAAAAGAACCTGTTCAGTAGATGTGCTGCTGCTTTCTAGAAATGCAAAATGAGCAATCAGACATAGCATGTGTCCATTCTGTGTGCTTCTTACTGGCATTGTATGATGAGTCATCATTTTTAATATTTGCAGTGGCAAATTAATTAAGCGCTCATTAAATATAACCAACTTTTTTTTAATGCTATAAAGTAACCAGTTCATTTCATCTAAGTCTTTTTTTTTTTTTCCTTTTTACTGCTGTCATTTTTTGTGCTTGTTTTTTTTCCCCAGTGAGGGTTGTCGCCGAGAAAATACAATGAAGAATGTTGGATGTCGCAAGTATGCGTTTAATTCCCTGCAACTGAAGGCTTTCCCAAAGTATTACAGGCCTCCAGAAGGAACTTATGGAAAAGTTGAAACATAAGCATACTATGTCCTTTAATTGCTGTTCCATTAAAACATGTGGATACACTCTAGATTAATACATGATTTTGTCATCCAGAAGAGAAAAATAACCTTTTTGTACGTTTCGCTAGGTTATACAGAGCATGTTACTTACAGAATTGGAATCTATAGTAACAATTATTCTGACACCTTAGCTTGAGAATAGTGTGATGATTCTCTGCCCGTTGAAATAGCCTTCAGTGTATGTAAGATGAGCAGATATTGTGATACTTAATAATTACCTATATGCAAATAGCTAGGTATCTCCTGGATGGGAAAGGACTCTAGGAACGGCATTTAGGCAGCTGTTTCACATAACATCTTTTTATACTGAGTTGACTTGAGATTGAGCTTTTCATAAACTTTTTAAAACTGAGAGGAAAACTCAGAAGTTGTAAATAAAAAAGGTTTGGATCCTAGACAGTGTAGTAACTGTAGAAGGCATTGTTACAATCATGAAACAGGGGTTTAACTTAAAAAAAAAATCAGCACAATAAAAGCCAGGAGAATAAAATGTTTTACTGTATATAGGATGCCATCTTCATATATGAAATTAACAATATGTAAGAGGCCAGACAGATGAGGTGTGGCTTATAGTTCTATTCAAGTGAAACGAATTCCTGTTGTTTTCGACAGATAAGACCTTGGGCACACATTTTAAAAAATGTGTCAGAAACATAATGATGCTTCAACATTAATGCCAGCAACAGTTCCCCCTGCCCCAGGCAAGGGCAACAGGCAAGTTGCTGATGTTGCACATGGCATGTTTGTTATATTCCATGGTGTTGTACAGTAATTAACACATTTTTATCCATGGCTTTTTATATCACTTCTGCATTGTAAGCATTAGGGTCTCGGGGCATTACATTGTTTCAATATGTGTTTGATTTTTTCTGCTATATCAGTTTTGTATGTCAATACAAAAAATGCTCAAAGTGCCCAACACACCCCTGTTGCTCCATAACCAAAACTGGTTTCTGTTTACCTCTGCATTTTACCTGCTCAGCATCCTGGCAGGGGGAAGTGTGACTGATGTCAGGGTATTTCTGAGGAAGGTAGTGGTGCCCTGTGTTGATAGAGAGGAACTGCTCGTGTGCTACTGCTCGTGCCTGAGAACTGCAGGTGGGTTCTGGCTTACGATGAAGATGATCAGTCTGATAGCATTTGGTAAAAAGTGTTCAACAGACCTCCTCAGAAATAATCTCCCAAAGAATGCCTTCAAAGCTAAGATAGCATTGTAAAACGCAGCTCAACGTTCGTTTTCAAATTTGAACAGGATCAAGTAATCTCTAGCTAGCTTTGTTCAGCACAGTGTCCTTTCCTTCTTGGTTTCTAAGGATCTAAATTTTAGAATAGGAAAAATCTGCCCATTTATTTTGTGACAGTAGCAACAGCCAGGTAAGTATATGGCTGTTTCCTAATTTCTTTCTCCCTCTCACTGATGTTTGTCTGTGCTGTCACTGCTCTATCAATCAGTCATGTTCATTCTGCTCCCATGTAGGTTTGGGGGTTACAGGTTTTTGCATTTTGCTTTTTGCAGTTAAACACTGAGCAGCATGTCACAAAGCCAGGTCAGAGAGTTCTGCTGAGCTAGGCTGTTATCATTATTTCAGACTCTTTAGGATAACAAAACATGGAATTCTGTGCAAAAGCAGTGTATCATGGTACCTACCCCAGGTCTGAACAAATCATCTGTGGTAGAACAGTCCCTTGGAAATGCTACAGACCCTGTTTGCCGGTTAATAAATGTTGATCTTGTTTTATTTTTTCCTAATAATTAAACAGGTATATGGTGTAAACCTTTTCAGTGGAATCTCTTTAGACATGTTACCTTTTTTAGTTCTGCTCAACCTTCAGTTCCTGGCCTATTATTAAATGTTACATTTATTTTTGTATAAACTATGCTCTTTATATCCCTTAGTTTTTATGAGTTGATGATTATATTTTGTATATTTCAAACATGGTTAATTTTAAGTCCTGTATTGTTACACTAAAAATCTTCCAATGTTCAGTTTCAGAAGAAGATAACAGGAGGTCTCTTGTAGCAATTAGCATTGCCACTCTTAGACTGTGACCAACAATCATTAGATCTGCTCTAGAGCTTAGCGATCCTTTATTTATTTTATATACCAATGTAATCAGAAAAAGTTGCTGAATTTTGTATGTGTGTGGTGGAACAGCCGTCCCGAGCCCTGCATTGCTTTGTTCCAAATCCTCTGGTTTCAGTGAGCTTGCACGTGGAACGCTGTTGTGCAGCTCACCTGTTCTGTACAGGCATGGCCAGCACATGCGCATCGACGGGCTCCTTTAAAGGGCGTCACGAGCAGCAAGATCTCAAGCAGTTCATCAAAACAGAAAAATTGTGAAACTTGAAATCCACATAGGATGCTTCACAAGGGTGAAGTGAGCTTTTCTGTTGCACAGGAGAGGCGAATCTAAGGATTACTGTAAAATGAAGTTCTGTCTAATGTTCTTTTTTGAGTACATTTTTTAAATTATAAAACATACAAAGGTAAAAAAAGAAAACTGTTGCCAAGTATGTTCTGTGTATGTTCTGTGAAAGTACCTACAGCACAGTTGCCTTTTGTTTCATTTATACGTGTAAAATTATTGTATAATACGACACGGTTTTGTCCCAACACAACTGTATTTGCCAAGCTTTGTGCATTGAAATATTTTTATTTATTTGGTTTTGGGCAGTATTAATATATCATAAACATATAGCTACTGGTTTATATATTCTAGTTCATCCAATCCACGTATGCTGTAAATGTGCTAGTCTTTAGGATGAAAACCAATAAAGAACTGACAAGAATAACAAATGGTGTCTTACTTTTAATGTGTTTGTGGTAAATGGAAATAAACACTTTCAGGTTCCTTGACTTGATATGCCTTTATCTGTTGCAGAATACATTAAACCAAGTTGTGCAAGGAGACATTTTGCACAGATGCTCAAGTCAGGAAGTAGTTACTTCTAAACCCTGCTAAAGTACAGCTGCCATCAACTTTCTGTAGTTCAGTCAGGCACCAGTTTGTCCCACGTGTTACACATCCAGCAGCAACAGCTAAATAAAGAAGCAGTATGAGGTATTTTTCTTCCTTAACTTTATGTACTTTCTCCATGAATCTTCTGTAAGACCTTCCTGAGCTTCGTTCTCTGTTTTTTCACTCCTCCTTCCATTAATAGAATTCCTCCTCTGCTGCTGCTTCCCCTCCAGCCAACTCATCCCTCCAGCGGCTTTGTTGGGCTGTTTATCAACAGGGATAGCTTGTCATTGGTGATTGCCATTTTGATTTCAGGTTAAATAAAGTTTATGTGATAGTGTAACAAACACTAATTCAGAGCACTCTGATTTCTATAAAATATGGAGGATAGAACATAACAGTGTAATTCTGTTGCCACTGGGTGTTTGAGAACTGCCAAATACAATTTTACTTGTGTGAAAGAGGACTGAGGACCACAGGCGGAGCTCCATGAAATGGTTTTTCCAGGTACACAGAAAGAAAAACAGTAGAAGATAAAACTGCACACTGCTTTCATTCAAAATGCATGAAGAGAAGATGCTTGACAGGTAGGAGTTCCTAAATTGCAAATGAAAACCCACAAAGAGTACCACAAAAAAAAGTAAACCACTAGTTTAAATCAGAGAGAGTCAGAAGAAACTATTGATAATTTTGGTGACCAAGGTCCAGGATATCCCTCTCATTGTCCTCTGGGGAAGAGCAGATTTGAGAAGTTCTGAAAAGCAAGATTGAAATAACCTTTTGTTTTGTTTTGTTTTGAGGTGGTTGAACTGCCACCAACTAATGTTGGTATTGGGCAGATGATGGCACTGGCATCTAACATTGAACTCTGGGAGAGTACCTGCTGCTATGGAAATGCTCTGAAAATGTTGGTAAAATGCCCTTCATGTTGTAGGTCTGTAACAAACATCAGGTGATCTAGCCTGGGTGGCTGAGAGACATCCATCAGGTCTGGAATAGCATTTGTTAGCTACAATAGGCTACAGTCCTTCTGATGGGTTTTTCTGTACTTTTTTCAGACATGAGAACTTTCTCATTCAGGGACATTCCTGCCCCATTTTGTTCCTCTAACCGTGCTATTTTATTCCATGTTCTTCATGTTTCCCATAAGCTTGTGAGGACTTTCAGTTAAAGCACAGAGACTTACATGTTCAATCAACTTAATAGTTTAAGTTGTATGAGTGAGTGGGTGTTCCTAGAAGTGCTGTGGCCACATCCACAGCTTCAAGGTCTGTAGGCAAATGGCTGAAGAGAAGTTTCTTTGACTTTTCTCAGTTCCTTTTTAGATTTAGAATACTTTCATGAAACTTCTTCAAAAAGGGTGAATCTCGGTATGAAAAATAAGGCTTTACAATACCTAAGTGGGAGTAGTCTCTGAAAGTGGCTAACTTTGCAATACCTGTGAGACATGACCGGTGGCAGGACCTAGAATAAAATTGAGAAATATCAGCCAGTAGAATGCTTAATTATCGAGTGGAAACATGGCAGTGCTGCTAAAAATTCATCTGGCTTGTTTTCCTCAGTCGCAGCTTGGTTCCTCCAAGAAGGTTCGTGAGCTCAGCAGTAACTCAGGGAATGCAGGCATCCCCCTCGTCTGCTGGCACTGCAGTGGGCACTGCTGTGCTTGTGAGAGGGGTGTGCCTCAGGTCATTGTGCCTGTGCAGCCGACTGGCAGCTGCTTCTCCAGGGAGTGGCTGAATTACCCAAGTCACCGTGGAAAGTGGCATGACTTTAGGTGTCTTTTCTCATGCTGACAGTGACAAGGGCTGCCTGTAACTTTTGCCCCCCAGAGATGGTGTGGGATTTGTTTTCCCCCTGTGTCAGGCTGGTGTGACTCATCTCCAGGTGTTTGCACCTCTGCAGTTGAGAGCACTTGTCTTAGGATGTTCTGCAAAGCACAAGGAAGTGAGAACTAACAGATGTTACGAAGGGGTAAAGACACGTCAAAGGAGGGTGGAAGATTTATCTGTCCTGCCTTCTTCCTCATGAGCAAAAAAGGAAAACAGGCAATGTTTGTGTTCACTCTGTGTCCCTAGATTGGTCCTGTGGAGTAACATGGGCCAGCTCAGCACACAAAATCCACCTTTCACCCCTGGCTGTGTGGCTGGATCTGCAATGAGTTACACGTCACAGATTCTGGCTCCATCAGCAAAGCTTTGCAAGAGCCACCCTGATTAAATCTACGAAGGGCCCTTGCCACCCATAGCTTGCCCAGCTTGTAGGTGACTGTGTTGGCTCATGATGTTGAACTTCCTCACACTTTTTATATTGGGAATTGCTAATGAAGAAGTTTATCATTGAGGCTCATCTCAGCCTGGGCTTCCTTCTCCCACCTTAATGCACAAATGAGACAGGGCTTTGTACCTCTAGCCTTGCAGGCACAGCCAGAGCCTTCCCAGAGCCACATTTGTCACACCCAGCTGTGTAACACAACTTGTGGACAAGGTCCTCCAAGCTGCCTTTGCAGTCCTTAGGAATCCATCACCAACATGCACTGTTCTTCCCCTCCAGATCCTTGCTGCACCTGAGCTGTTGCACTGGCTGCTGAAAACTGAGCTCTTCTTTTTCTGCTGTTGCTTCTCTCCCCCACCTCTTTCCCCCCGTGATGCCAGTCATGCTTGGAAAACAACTCCAAAAGCACTAGATGGCTTTTTCAGTGCATGAGTTGTCATCCAGCACTGGCCCTTTCCAGTCAGGCAGTGAAGTCCTGCTGGTTTAGGCTGTGGGAACTCCGTGGGGATTTTACTGAGCGGAGAGATGGGAAAGTGACTTTTTATCTTGCCGGGAGGGACTGTGAGTAAGGCAGGGAGGGAGGGTGCCATGGGGCATTTCCAAGGTGCAAACTGTTCCCTAGAGGGAACTGAACCTTGGTTAGCTTCCTGTTTTCATAGTTTGGGGCGAAAACAAGGAGTAGCCTTTTGTTATTAGTAATTCTATGGCCCAAATGTTCCCATCACGTACAGGGTTCTTGCAGCTGGGCTTCCATTTTGTGAGCAGCGCTGATGTGCCAGAGAAACTCTCATTTTCTGGGTCCTGCTTGGGCTTGGGCAGGCACAGAATTTTAGGTGTCCTGAGAATTAGTTAATTAAACAGGCAGTTCTTTGATAAAATTGGGCAGCCAGCTAGATTGAAGACCTACCTATCTAAATTAAAAATATCAAAACATCTGTACTTTGTGATAGGAAAAACCAGGCCATTCTCATGTCCTGTCCTGACAGTGGCTTCTACCTTCTATCTGTGAAATGACAGAGTAAACTGTATTTCCACATGTATTAGCACATTTTTTTATAATTTGCATTTTTGTAAGAGTCTTTGTCAGAAGTGTTAGCTCTGAGATGATTTATATAATGCCATTACAGTGCTTTCCATTGTGTCACATCTTCTCTACTTCCCCTTCTCTGGGTACCCATTTCTTTATTCCTCTTGGGGCTTTCATCCTTTGAGTTCTCAGAGAATGAAGGTTATGATGTTTATGCAGGTTGTGCCTGGAATGCCTGAATTAACCTACAACTTTGTATCTGTGGTGGAAGTACTTAACTAGGAAGTTGGTGGCTTGTCAATAAACTGTAGCTGTTTTGTTTGGGTTTTTTTATTTATTTTATTGATACATTACTGTCAGACTTTGGATGTAGACAGACAATAATATTATTCTTCTTTTCATATGATAAATCAAGACTGATAGCTATTTGAATATAGAATACTGAACTGGTGAATGGTGCTACTAAATAGGTGGGCAGCTTTTTCAAAGAAGGAAAACTTTTGAACTCGTGGTAGTTTCAAAAAGACTGAGGGTTTCAAAAGACAAACAACTGCAGTGGTTGTCCCACCACTTGTTCTTCCAGCCTGATGAAGTATTTGGTGGCAGCACAGAGTCTGTACTTGCAGGGATTGAGAACAACTTGTGCAGGATGTGCCAGATCAGTTCAGGGTTACCCACTATGTCATTGCTCGAGTGACACTGCTGTGCTCTGCAGGGGCAAGCACTGAGTTAATGCTGCAGGTTGGTTGTTGAAGGGCTGAGCTGCGAGTCTGGGCTAAAATCCAGTGGCAGAGTGGCACCTGGAAGGGTGGAAGCTTTGAAGGCACTTAGATGTACATGGGGGTTTGCTTTAAGACATTTACTCTTTAATCAATATTTATTAATGAATGTTGGTATGTAGGTGGCCTATGGTGACCTGAGTCCTGCACAGGGCTCTTTTTGGTCTCAGTAAGAAAGGCACAATGCACACAGTGTAATAACATTGCTATTTTAATAATGTAGAATAAAAAGAGGAACATTGATAGTGAGTGAATCTGTCAGGTCCTGGAAGTCCTGCTTTCTTGCAGCACCAGGCAGATCCAGCTGCATTCCCATGGCAGGTGTGCAGATCCCATTCCTGGGGAGCTTCAGTCCCCTTCTGTCCTCTGGTGACTGCTGTCCTGTGTACGGAACAAACCCATCGATCTCCTCTTGACAGGCAGGGGTGTCCTGTCCTCTCCTTCCTGGTGTTCCCCAGAGCACAGCCCTGGCAGGCACAGGGTCCCTTGCAGTGCTGTGTGCCTGGGGTGACACAGCCCCACTGTGCCAACCCATCTGCCTCTCCAGCCCGGAGCAGGAGGCCCAGCAGGGCAGGCATGGCTTGTCTGAGGTCACTGTCTCCTAAACTAAGAGAGAACCTTCCACAAGGTTCCCAATGCAACCTGGAGCAGAGCAGGGCTGTGGCAGGGCTTTGGGATCCAAACTAGTGAATGGGACAGCACAAACAGTGAGAACTGAAATACTCTGAGAGTATTTCCCTGGAGAAAAGCTCAGCAAAAGCCTTTCACATGGATATGGACACAAAGATAATGGGGAAGAGCCAATGTGTGTGTTTGGAGATTTGAACAAAAATACAAAGTAACTGCATAAAATTCCTCCAGTAGGGGTGTAGAATTGAGTTGTAGAAATGTTCTGTGTGAATTGGAGGAGCGGAGTGTCTTGAACATCTACAGAAGGTCACAGTAAAAAGATTCCGTATTGGAGAAATAATTTTAAGTGAGCAGATGTAGAAAAGGAGATACTGAAAGCGTGTAGAAGAGGAGAGAAAGAAAAGTGGTTCATTTTTGAAAGTTTGGCGAAAGAAATATTAGAATAAATACAGGAATAAATAGTTTGACTGCATTAGGCATGTTGTGATACTGTGCTTGAAGAGAAGTAAAAGTCTGACTGTTCTTCAGTTTGTGGACTTTCCCCATTGAACTGCAAGAACTTTCCAGTTCCTCTTGGTTGGGACTTTTGGCACGTTCCTGTTGAGCAGTGGTAGCTGTATAGTCTGGAGGTGGGGAGTGTTAATTGTCCCAATGCACAATTTATTAAAGCAAAATGCTGCTACTACAGCTGAGCTTTATTTTTTTCAGTGTGTCAGGAAACCCCAGGAAATCTCAAGGCCAGTGAGCATTTCTGTGATGACCAGAGTGCTGTTTGTAGCCACAGAGGGGTGCTGTGTATCCAAAGAGTGGGATGCTCATTCTTCACACTGCAAAGGGACGAAATGGCATTACTCAAATTTTTGAGTTAGGAGAAGTGTTTTCCAGTGCACTGATTTAATCAGAGCTCCTGGAAGCCTTTTCCCCCCATGAGTTAATATTCCTGTATAGACCAAATCAGTGACTTTTCACAAGGAGGCTCCATTAAATTACAGAGCCAGGACAAATGCCATCTATTTTCAGAGGCTCTCTGGTGCTGAACCTGCTGACTTCAGCAATATTAAGTTTTTATTGTTCTAGTAACTGCATCGTGTGGATTTTTCATGCAGCTGATTGATGGAAGGGCACTAAGTCAGCACACGAGGCACCTCCTTCTCATTCCACGTGCCTGGAACCATGAGTTCAACGCAGTCAGTACGCAGCTCCCACATTTGCACATCTGAAATTAAACTCTGCATGATCATGAGATACTCTGTGTGCTGATTGTTGTAGCAGGGATGTTTGCTTTCTGTTTGAGCTGTGGGGAGTTATCCCCTTGGAGCATTTCTTTAAACTCTTGTGTTCAGCTGCTCCAAAGAAAGGAACTGTCTTTGATAGAAACACAGACTCACAGAACCATTTAGTCTGGAAAAAATCAAGTCCAACTGGTGACCTAACACTGCCAAGTCCACCACTAAACCATGTCCCCAAGTGCTCCATCTACATGTATTTGAAATACCTCCAGGGATGGTGACTCCACCACTTCCCTGAGCAGCCTGTTTCAATACTTGATGACCCTTCACCCTTTGTGAAGAAATTTTTTCTAATAGCCAATCTAATCCTCTTCTTCCCACCCTCTCTTCCTCATAGGTACCTGAAATCTGACTTTGTCACCAACTCTCTAAATACAACTGGATTGTTTTGTTCCTTGTGTACCTATCCCCTTCTCCCCCTCCTCCACCCTGAGTATTTAAAAATATTCAGATACTCTATCCTGCCATGGCCTTTGCTTTGTTTAGCTGAAGTATTAAGACATTTTTGATGTGTTCTTAAGCTCTCCTAATTGTTTTTTGGAGATCAATTCTTCAGCCACAGAGAATTTGACAGGCAGGCAAATGTTAGCAAGGTTTGGCAGCCAGACCTGCATCGGAAACTCATCAAAATTACCTTCTGTGTTTCTGGTTTGGGATGAGACATAAGAGAATATCCCTTAAAATTACTGTTGTCTGAAAAGATTTCTAGTTTATATAGCACAACAGGAATTTCCCTGTGAGCTGTAAGCCGAGTCATACCATTTTAATGAAGAATGTTGAGTAATTTTTAGGGACCTACTTCATTCTTTGTTGCCAGACTCTTACATGTTGTCAGGATTTGGCTGGTAATTAATTTGACTGGTATGGACAGGCTTTTAGCAGGAGGATGGGTGATGTAAAGCCAAAGGGGCTAACAGTCCTTTCCCCTTCCAGAAAGCCAATAACAGCCAGTGGAGAAGCATTTCAGTCTCCTGATTCCAGCTTCTGTGTATTTCCCTCCTGAGGGGCAATGAGCCCTCCTCCATAGCCTCTGTTTTTTACAGTGCCATAAAGCAGGTTAATGTCCTCTCTCTGGGGAACATTGTCTTCCCTGACAGTAACTCAGAATGGGTCAGGGAGGGATACTGGGCAAGGCAGAAGCTGCTCCAGGTGCAGGAGTTTGGGTTTTTTTGGTTTTGTGTTTTTTTTTCTTTTATTTCTTTTTCCTTGGGAATAATTTATTAGCCCCAGAATTATAAAATGGGCAGCCTGTACCCTTTCTAGAATTATCTTTCCACCCACCCCATCCCCTTCATGCCCTCCCCAGCCAATACCTTTTTCTCTTGTAGGATGACGGGCTTCAGATCCCCTGTCTTGTTTAGGGCAAGTAATTGACCTGTGATTTTTCACAGCTTGCAAGAGAGTCACACATGAATCCCGTTGCTGCAGTGCTAGAACATTCCACTCACTTCCTGCTGCCACTCAAGGACTACTTGAGTGTTATCTCGTACAACTTCAGGAGAGAGTGAGTGTAACCCCTGAAGATCCCACAGTGTTAACAACACTCTGACTCAAACATTTGCTCCACCAAGGGCACATAGAGAGCACAGTCCAGCCTCAGATACAGATCCTTCCTGAAGGACCACTGGAGATCCCAGACTGACAGAAACACCTTAAGGGGATTTTTTTAGAAAGGGGCTGTAAAATCAATACTGGCACTTCCTTCTGCTTTCTGCACTTCTCTTGGTATAATGTAATCTGCTGTTTAAGGTCACCTGATCTAAATGATGTTCTTGGACCTGAGCAGCTACACAGTTCTCCTTAAAAAAAAAAAGAAGAGTTTTGTTCAGGACACTGGTAATATTTCAGCAAATAAAGTGGTATTAGGGTTTTCAGGGCTTCTTAAGATGCTCAAGTTTTATTAGTTGCCCAGTTTAGGCTAGTGCTTCATTGTATTTTTTCTGGCTCCTGTAGATGCTTGGGGGCTTTGCTTTCTGGATGTTTGATTTCTTTTATTTATATATATATATAAAAAGTCAGGCTGTGCTTGCTGGTAGATCACGCAGCACGAAGCAGCACAGTCATCTCAGTAAGCACGGTCAGCAGCTCTGCTTGGAGGGCTGCTGAAGAGGATGCTGATCCAGCCACCTTGCAGACTCTTTTAGTACTTATGTGACTAAAGCACCAGTTGAACATACAGTCCATCCTTGAGTGGTGTTAGACGAACTCAGGGGCTGGGCAAAAGCCTCAGGTTTGCAGCAGAACCTGTTTAGCACAAGGTGACTTGGATGGTCTTCCCGTTGCACCAACCATGCAGTAGGAGCTGGGTCATTTTCAATCCGAGCACGTGGCTCTCTTCTGCTGAACTGACTCACTGTGAGCTGAAGCTGTCATTGTTTCACGAGGCCAGAACACCAGCTCAGAAAACTTGCTTGTAATTACATGTTGGGGAAACAGACAAGGCCCAGTCAAAGTTTAGTGTGAAATGGTTTCAGTGGCAGGAAACTTCTTACTTCGTGTACTCTTAATGTTACCTTTCATTTAGTTGGACACAGCTCATTGTCAGCCAAAGTGCAGTGGACAGCTTTGCTATGATTTCACCAGGGTGCTCCAGCGTTAAGGATCTGCTGTTTACTCACACCCTGCATCCTGGATCGTCCTAGAGTTCTGCCCACTTTGGTGCTCCTCTCCCAGGGCAGTGGCCAAGCTACATTGTGTGGTCAGGGCTGGACCCAGACCTGCTCACTGGAATGTTGCTTCCTTCCAAGTGTCTGCAACTGTGAAATAAACACGAACTTTCCTCTGACTGAAATTTTATATCCTGTTCTGATAGAGTCTTTAACAAAACCTCTAATGCCTTTCAAGAGCTTTTGGAAATCCAGCTCATGATAATTAAACAGATTTCACGTGTTAGAGCTGTCCTTACCTACCTCAGGCTTCCTGATTTTAGTGACAGGCCAGAAACTTTTCAGGCTTTTAGAAATCTATTTTTTAGTATTAGCAGAACAGAACTGCCCTTTTGGAGCACCAAAACAATTACCAAAATTAACAGTAATTGTTTCTCTTCCTGGCTGGGAACTTTGCACTCCCAGTAGCTTCCAGGTCTGGAAGAGTGGAGCTGACTCATGGTAGTTTGGCCCCAGTTCTACTCTGAAGAAATGTTTTAAATTATCCTAAGGGCTGTGAGCTCCCTGGTTTCCAGGACAGTCTGTCTTCTGAGCACTCTAAGATGTTTTTTCCTCTGGTCTTTTTACTCCAGATGGAACTTTCCTCATGTCTGAGCTTCAGTCTTGTTCATTCTGCTTTTGAAAACACTCACCTCGCTTCCAAGCTTTTGACCTCCGATCTCTGTGTGTTCAGGTTGTCCCCTCAGCATGCTCCAATGTTTTCAACCCAATCTAAATTTTTATATAAAATTTTGCACATGATGTGTCAAAAACACGATTTCCTTTTATTTTTACATCATAAGAGCTCTTTCCCCTCTGTTATTCTGATCTCGGATGCTTCTGCCTCATGACCACCTCACCCCCACTTAATAGGAGTTTTCAATGCATGTAAAGAGTGACTACACCATAAAAGCTGGCAAGTAGATACCTCAGGAGAAGGCAGAAAAAGACATCTTATACATACACTTACCACACACAGAGGTTTTTTTAATTATACCAAACTTTTGCCCAGATTTTATTTCACCTAAATTCTGCCAATTACAACTGTGACTTTAAGGCAGCTCTTTTGTTTTTTTTAACTAGCCAGAGAGTGAGGGTGCTTTCCAAAATAACCCTGGAAAATAGGACACTCAGCAAGTGTTTAGGCCTCAGATATTTTCTCTGGGAGAAAAATGTGCTTTTTCCCCTCTTAGGAAACAGAAAACTGTGTGTCAAAAATCTTGATTGTACAGGTGGGTTTACCCTTGTAATTTAATGTTTAACTGGTGCTCAAGGGGAAGCTCTTCCAAAGCAGGAATTAATAATATTCTAATGGTGGATGAGGTTATTTGCACTATTACAAGGGAATGTTTCACAATTTTGGGAAAGGAAAAAAATAGTCTAAACCCCTTGGGTTTTGCCTTGTCTTGATCAAAAGGAAATGTTTTTAAACCAGAACTTTTTTTCCTGTCCTCCCTGATTAAATCACTGCAGACTCTTAGTATCTTAGAATTAATTTCTGCATCTATCCTCCATGGAATCAATTCCAATGTAAACACCTGCTGGGAAGAAAGAGGTGGCGCATGACTTTAAGCAGCTCCTCTCACCTTGAAGTTACTACTAGTTATCTTCCCAAGTTCCATTTACAGAGGAGCAAGCCTTGGCATGCCAGGAGCTTAAATACTTACTCGTTATTCTCCCTTTATTTTCATGCAGTCAGAAACTTGTTTGCTCAGTTACTCAGAAGGAAACTGCATACAAATCCAAGTTGAACACTTCATGACCTTGAATGGCTCTAGAAATACCCAAACTTTAAGAACAAAGGAGTTCCAGCAGGTTCTTATTTGAGAGATCTGTATCTTCAAGCCTCTGCTGGTGGCAGCAGGAAGGCAGCCCTCTGACAGTTGCAGAGATCTTGTTTATATAATGCAAACTGGAAAAGGGTTCACTTGGTTAAATAAATGAGACACTCATGTTTCATCACATACAAAACCTTCATGCTACAAGCAATATTAATTAAAATATACAGCTCTTACTCTTTTGAAGGATGGATTCTGATAAAAATCTGCTGCTGTAAATTTTAAGCAGTGCCTCTGGGTCATAAGTAATTTTATGTTGCTAGTCTCCTGCTGCTTTCTGGTAGTGGAAGGGTTCATTTTTACTTGGCTTTAGCTCAGAGGAACATGTGCAGTCACTGGGGCTTGCCTTGCTGTCAATGAAGGGAAACAGGCACCTTAAAGGGACAGATAAATCCTACCTAAGAATAGCAACATTCTGTGCAAGAACAGCATTACAAAGGTATGGGTGTAGCATAAACAGCAGCAGCTGCTATTATGCCCGATACCTGGAAACTCAAACAGCACAGACATCTTTCCAGCCTTCTGCTACTCAGCCAATTTTCATGAGGGTGGCACTGCGGAACCCTGAAGAGTTCCTGTTCTCCTGTGATACAAACCCACCCTGTGGAGAAGCCAGGTCCCACCTGCAGAGAAGTTTCTGGAAACACAGGCCCTGGGCACAGTAGGTTTTGGCCCAAAGGCTACACCCAATGGAGTCATGCACACACAAGCTCAGAACACACGTGGGGAACAGAACTACAGCAGACAGATCTTGAAAAAAGCAGTATTTATTTTAAAGTACAACCCAAAGTTGTATCTGTAAGAAATGCACAAGGTATCTTGTTTCTTCCACAAGTCTTGGCTGTGTGCATTTCAGTTCAACTTAAAAATGCATTCAGGTTTACAAATGTACAAACAGCACAAAGTGTGTTACAGTCTCAACAGAATGCTCTTACATTCAGCCACTTTGCTCTTAAGGTTTTGTGTTGGTTTTGTTGGTATTTTTTGTTGATTTTTTTCCTTTTTTACATTCTTACAACCTGTGTTAACAAAGACAGCCTTATTTTAAAAAAATACTTTGCATTTTAGCACAAAGTGCCTTTTGATTTTAAATTAGAACTTGGAGGATAACACTGGAAAAAATTTAAAAACCCAAACCGGTACTTTTCATAAAAGTATTGCATGCCAGGACCATTTTATAGTTCAAAATGTTTCCTAAATAAAGATGGCAGATGGTAAAATATGAAACCGGTGGAACTGTTCATATTTACAGGCTTCAGCTGTAGTTGGGATTTGTGACCACACCCAGACTTTTTCAAGCTTATCTGCAATCTCACACTACCATATTGCAGGACAGACTTTAAAAAGGAGCAAGTGATGAAAGCATGACTGACAGGGGGAGTGGGGTGGGGGGAAGCAACGACTGGCAACGGCCTGAAAATGATGTTTCAAAAATTTGCATTCAGAATTGTATCGTGACCTGGATAAGAGTTCTTTCCTTTTGCTTAACTTTAGTTTTCATGAGGGTAGTGTGAATTAGACCAAGGATCTGAACTTCTTCTTCCAATCGTTGGGCTCCAAATTCTCCAAGGATTGTAGGTCTGTCCCATGTCTTCAGCAGGATTGGCAACGGTGGCAGCAGCAGGTGGTGGAGGAGCAGCAGAGGAGTTTTCACTACCCATGAGATCAATGCCTGACAATGCGTTTGTTGGAGTGGTGAAGGGAAGGCCACTGTTGAGGTTACTTGACCAAATAGAACTGCTGAACGGAGTGGTGGACCACAGGCCACTGGGGTTGCCAAGGATTGACTGCAGTAAAGACAGAGCCAGGTAAGTAGCAGTTTGGTAACCTCTATTTTCACCTTGTTTACAGTCTCCCTAAAAGAAGAGTATCTGAGCAGCAGCAGCAGCAAGCCTGCTCTGGAACCTCTTCTGTCTTCCCTGCAACATGGAGTCCCAAATTTCCTTTAGGAGAGCTTTCCCAGAGGAATTACACTACTACACAACTCAACACGTCTGGGAGCTTTTACATCCCCATACCTTTGCTAATTTAAGCACTACAAGTATTCAAGTTGTAACACACAAGGGTCAGAACGCTCAAGCTTAAACAAACTAGTTAGAATCAGGTAGATAAACATGGTTCAAGTCTCAAAAAACCCACAAAATTCAAGTTGCAATGGAAGGTAACAGCAAAGTCCTTTTTTGATTTTTTTTTTGGCTGGTTGCAAACTTATCTCCCTGGGTTCAGACATGTCTGTTTTGGATGAACTTACCTGAATTCAGCCCCACTGTACCTCCTCCATATTCCCAGTACATTCTTTTTCCCCCCATCCAAAACTTCTCCACACGAAGGGAGAGGTGATAGGAGAACTGGCCATTTATCACTGAGTTCCAGTAAGTTTGTCCTGGCTCAAGACACTTGGAAGTCTCTGACAAATGGTCATGGTGCAGATGCAGGTGTGCTGCAGCACATCACAAGTGCATTTGGGATGCATGGAACACGTACAGCAAGCCCAGAGAACACATACAGGAATGAACAAGGCCCAGGTTCTGTCAACTGCTTTATTAAAGGCCAAACAGTAGCAAGCAACAAGCAGGGGAACCTAATCCATGGCATAGGGGAAAGTGATACCCAGAAGCAGCCAAAGATGGACATGGGAAAGGTTAGCATAACTTTCATGCTAATATTAGCACAGAACCTGCTACACATAGGCTTAGCACACTACATACCTCAGTGTCAACAGACTTAATGCACATATGCTGTAAATTCAATTTGCAAATATACAGTAAACTCGATACATCCCAAAGGCAGTGGACTTGTTAAGTGCTGTAAGGTACAGACACGCTTAAGTTTGAACTTACTGGGTGGAGATAGGGCACCCCTTCCCATGATCTCTGCCCTCAGATAACATAAACTAAAGGTTAGACAGTACAAGTGGACTCTGCATCTGGAGTTTTATATAAAATCTCTTTAGCAAAGAAAACAAGGTAGACTGAAAATTTCTGCATTTCAGGTTTTTATTCTCTCCCCTGGAATGAAGAAGACAGGCTCAGTGTAATCACACCTGATATTGGTTGGACACTATCACATTATCCAAGTGTCCTCACAGAATTTGCTACTGAGGGCTGGAGAGCAGTTTCGAGCATTACCCAGGGGTTAACCAGGTCAACATCATTAGGACTCTCTGATGTCATTGAGAAACTGAGCCAAACCAGGGTGACAGTGTATTAGACTACTAAACCTACAGCAGGAAACACTCTGCTGCACAGGCAACAACCCTAACACACTTAAAGTCCACCCTATTTCCTGCTACAGGAAAGAGCCAGGAACTATTCCTACGTATCCCAAAAGTGTTTGGGAGAGCCTGATAGAAAGGCACTTTCTCGTAAATTACAAGCAGTCAGGAAAGGAGCAGCAGAGAAGAGTGCCTGCTGTGCCCTTTGAAGGCTGGTAGAGGGAGGTACAAAGTGGCTGACAGGCAGAACTACACACAGAACAATGGAGGAAAAGGGAGTGGGGGAATGTGGTTAGAAAGAAACTTGGGGAGAAGTACCAGCAATGCAGCCAAGGCTGAGGGGAGATGTGACCCAGAAGTCAAATGCTATTTAGTACAGAAGCAGAGTTGTGCATAAAAGGGTAAAGGCAAGAGAAATAAGGAAGGAGACTGATCCAAATCAACCCCCCAGAAACCTTCCTAGAAGAGAGGGTAACACAGAAGCCACTGTCTCAGTGCTGTTTGCAACAACGGCTTTGGCTCTTGTGCCAGAAGGGAGGAAAGGGCAGGGCCCTGGCCTGGCACCTGCGCTGTTATTGAGCAAGTTACTGCTCTGTTACTTAGAGAAAGGAGGCTCAGTAACAGGAAAAGCCAAGCTTTCCTGTTCCGGCTTGCCATAAGCACTTTAAGAAAAATCAATGTCATTAGAAAGGTTTTGAACATTTCAGTCAGTTTGCTGCTTCTTGTTTATTTAAGTGATCTTCTTGAATAAGCTATTAAAATGTTTCCTCCCTAAATCCAGGTATTTAAAGGGAGTAACTGACAATTCTTATCTGCCATTTGTCTAGGCTTCTATCTCAATGCTTCCTGAAGCACATTTCCAAATATTTTTCAGAAGCAGCCAGGAAATAGGAGTTAGAAGCTAGAGAGCTTATTCTGGTTGTCCTCAAGCCCTCTTTCCATCAAAGGCTGATGAAACCTGCCCTCCATGTGACCAAAAAAGCAAAAATCTCTCCTTACATAGTTCTAGGGAGGTTCCAGCTCTGGTCTTAACCACATGACAAGGGCAGGATCAGTGAGCCTGTGTCTATAAGAAGCTGTGTGACCTTCTTCAGCTTCCCCTGCCCCCCGCCTTCCCCCACTCCGTCTGAACTGCTCTCAGGTGAAGTAAACACTGCCTCTTACTCACTACAAAAACATTTTCAGAAGTCAACATGAAGGATTTCAGCCAGCAGTGAAGGCAGCTGTTGCAGTCTAAGTTTTAGTCTGGCACAAGGATGGCACAAAGATGACAGCACAGTGCCACAACCTGTAAAAGTCGGGAGGTTTTCTTCTTTTTCTATACTCAAGATTTCCATCAAAATCAGTAGTCAGTTTAAAGGCTTCACCTTATGCTCAGTCCTTTAGTGTTTTTTCTAAGCTGAAAAGAATATATTTAAGGTCTTTTAGGTAAGTTTTTTTGGGACCTTTTGTTAATTTATAAGCAGGTGCAATGATGGATTCAGAAAGCAGAATCAAAGTGAAAATTATCACATTGACTATTTCACAACTGTCCATCAAACTGGAAGTGACAGAGGCAGTGTCCAGTCACGGCACAGGCACAGAACAGCTCTTTCTACAATCCTGAAGTGGAGCATACTTTTTGAAGTGCTGCAAGATGCTCTCATAAGAAATACTTCTATGTGAATATAAATATCCAGTGTACATGGATTCCTCATCCGCAAGCAAGCAGACTAATAACTTTATCCAACAGTCATGTCTACATGTCAACTACACAAAGATGAATATGTGTAAATTCCCTTCTCCTTTATTCTTCCGTTGAATTTTTTTCACCCCAAATCCTCTGAATTAAATTAGATGGCAAATACAGAACAGTCTGGAAACAGTAATAAAACACCGCATTTGGACTGAATACTTACTGCAGTTGTATGAGTTGGGGAACTTGAGCTTGTTGGCCAGGAGGGTACAGAATCTGTAGCTGAAGGGTCCCAGATGGATGATGGAACATTATTGAATTCACTCCAGTTTCTCTGAACATCCTGCCCATAAGCAGATCGAGCTAGACCAAGTTTGCTAAAAACCTCTAAAAATAAAATGAAATAAAATGGAGTACATTACTCTTACTCTTTCTCCAAGAACAACACTCTTCACAGTTATTCCACATATTTTTCTAGCAGATCCTGCTTCAGTGAGATTAGAAAAGCTCACACAGCAATACAGATATTTCATGTGGCCAACATCACACAATGGCTATCAAGTTAAGTCATGGTTATAGTGGGGAGTTGTATAATTCTGTACAAGCCTAAGGGATTTGTGGATGCACAGCAATACTGAGAGTCCTGGCAGTTCCTGGAAACAAGTTAACTGCAGGTGGAGCAGGTGGCTGGGTTTAGGGAGCCTCTTGTAGTCGCAGCACTCATTTCCCAGGTGACTCCTGGTAGGAGGCAGCACTGCTGGTGCCCCAGCCCCGACCCCCCCTCTGCTATGAGAAGGAGAGGGCAGCACCAGCAGTCGTGGCTCTCCCGCTCCCTGCACACAGAACTGATCCCAGGCATGGTACTGGTCTGCTGATGGAGATGAAAGAACTCCACAGCAGCAGCTGCCGTTGTTCACATTCTTCAGCAGGCATACAACTTTTTCTGTAGATAGCATTTTTCAGTCGACACTATCCATTCTGCAGATGCCACATCCAAATTTTGTTTTGCTTATCATCTTTTGCAGCTGCCTTAAAAACACACCATGCATCCCCAAATAGGGTACAGAAATCTTCCCAAGTACACAGAGCATCCATGCCCTGCAATATAGTCTGCCTGCCCATCTCAATGTTATTTACTGAAGGTTTACCTAAATATTTAAATATTGGAATTAATTGCTGGGTTTAGTATGCATCAGTTGATGGTGCACAATACTGGAGGAAAACACAAGGGGAAAGCAGCAGGTCTGCTGGGGCCACTGCCTCACAGAGCAATGGTTTTATGCAGGTGTTTATGCTGAGGAAACCACAGGCCTAGTGGCACTCTTGTGAGACCTACAGTAAAGCTTCCAGGGAGGGATGGAGGGAGGGTAAAAGATTAAGAAAAAACCAAATATCAACAAATTTTACAGAAATAGCAAGACTCCAAAATCAAGCATTTTCAGCCCATCAAACATTAAGTTTCCACTTTCTCTGGACCAAAACACAGATTATACCACCAAATTCTTCACACACTTTCCTACACAGTCCTCCCTTTTAGGGGTGGCAATGGGAATGCTGTGTGTACTTACACTAGTGCCATGGAGACACACCATCTCTTTCCCTGTATTTGAACGAGGAAAAATATTTGAAAAGGAAAACTCACCTCCAGTTAAGTTAAAAGAATGTCCAAACGCAGAGAATGAGTTGAGAGGTGTGAAATCAGGACTGCTGGGATTGCTGATAGGACTCCACAAACCCGAACTACATATTATGGAACAACAAGAAAGCAATACACAACTTATTAACACAGTACTATGGACAATATTAATTTATTGATCTATATACAAATGTATGTATATGCTTAAATATATATGTATCTAATGGTGTTAGGAAACCAGCTTATTTTTATTTCACAAAAGGTCTCAGTGAAATTTTCCTCTGTATATACCGACCTTGGAGCAACACCATAAAACAGACACAGTGCTCTTTACTCTGTATACTGAGCATAAACGCAAACCCGAGTGTAGCTCTTGATCAATTTTTCAGCAAACTCACAGGGTCCAAGCCATAGTATAGTTTTTTGATAAGCAGATAACATTTAGAGCCACTCAGAAGGGATACCAGTGCTCACACTCTGGCTTGTGGGCAAGCTTCTTGAAACTAACAGATGAGTTAAACTGGAACCAGTGAAAAACATTCACAAAAACAAATGCTGCCTATTTCCCCACCCAGCTCCACTCAAAAAAGCAATTCCTTTGCATATTGAAGCTTGAATTCAAGTCTCTTCCCTATTCCAGAAAGGTTACCAGACACTGCTTTTTACAAGCAAGACCAGGATTCACTGCCAAAATATGTCAGAAAAGACACGTGCCTTGGGCAACATGACTGACTGCAGTTGGATTCTGCTCCTACTCAGAACACAAAGCCCACTGATAGTTCTGACCTCGGTGTTAGAGCTGGGAGCGAAAGATACTGCTGTACAGCAAGATATTCTGCCTGTGAACTATTTCAAGAGACCTTGGTACACACTCAGTACTGAGAGAGCTATGCTGATTCCTCATTGTTTGAATGCCTGAGAACACAAGATTGAGTTACTTGGAATGAGTAGGGGGAAGTTCCCATCACATCCAGAACATCCTTCTTTCTACTTTTGAGTCACTTGCAACTTCTAAACTTTTTTGCAAGGTGAGAGATGCTGTGCTCAGACTTTAAAAAATAATCTAAAAAAAGTAACCAGAATGAATTCTGTCACTCCCTTCAAAATGCCATTAACAGCTCACAATCTTCTTTTCTAGGTGCCCAGGTATTTGCTAGAGAATATAAAAATTACCTGTCAGAACCATCACTGTCAACAACTGTGTGGGAAATGCTGATATTGCTGGAAACATCCATCTTGCTTGGAGAAGCCTTTGGTAAACCACTGCCACCTGCAAGAATTGGTACATAAAAAATGAGTATATAAACTCCAGCAAAATAACAGAACATTCAGGAAATATTCAGAAATATGTACAACTCCAAACGGGTTCTAGTACCTGGGCTCTTGTCATAGCCTGCAGCTACAGCAGCAAAAGTGGGGTTACCATTCCTGCCTGGAAGAGAAGCTGTCTTTGACAGCTTATGTTTGGTACCATTAGGCTGCTTGCTTTTCATTTCACTAAGGGAGCAAAGAAAAAAAAAAAAAAAAGAGAAAGAAGAGTAAAGTTCTAGACTTCAGTAGTTTGATAAAACCCCCAGCAATTTAAGCTAGCATACATTAAAATGTTCATAACAGCTCAACCATTCATGTAATTGCACCTTTTTTCCAATCTCCCAAGTTGTAAGAAACACCCAAAAATATAAATACCATGGCAAGATATGGACAGTGGTGTATCTGCATAAAAGCAGTTTCCATAGGAAGAGGGAATGGCTCTGGAAAAGGGAGATGCACGCTGTGAAGCACACAGGTTCCACAACTGCTCAGTGCCTGGGCAATCAGCAGGAGGTACCGATCTGCACTCACTTGCTGCAGCTGCTGTTCACAATGCTGCTGTAAGTGCCTCCTCGTGGCCCAAAAGCAAACGGTGTAGGAGGAGGAGGAGATGGAGGAGCAGGTGTCGGTGAGGGCTGTCGCTGTTTCAGGAAAGCATCTGCATTCAGGGTTTGTAGAGAGAGCTTATAAAGGTTGTCTGTAGCTATAAAGAGAAATACAAATCATCTTCCTGTAGTATTTACATTACAACAAAGGTTTTTTGAACTTCTGCTATACTTTCTGTTCAAATGGTGGAATTAGGACACAGGCTGTTTGCTCCCAGTGATGGAAGCAGCAGTTCCTTCTCTATGTTCACCTTTGGTTTTTAATGTTTACTGTCTATTTTCAGAGAGACTGTACTGCAACAAAAGCACCAAGACAAACAGATTTCTACAGAAGAAGGAATCTTTCCAAGTGAGCACTGTGGAGAGGGATGACTGAAGTTCACAAGAACCAAGAGGAAGGTGATTCAGTTCCCACACAAGGGAACTTAAAATGCAACCAAAATGCTTGTAGGTGTGTCCCCACCAACCACTGCATTAAAGCGTTCTCAGTGTTCCCTCTCAAGGCCAAATCATCTAATTAGTTTCAGCTTTACCTGCAGCAGACTTGAGCAACCAAAACCCCATCTGCTGTAGGAAATACATATTTTTTGGAGTGGTAATTTTTCATTTCCTCAATTCCCCCAGTAGATTTGAATCCTGTTCATCCCTGAAGAACTACATAGTGGCCCCTGTTCTGCTCACACAGTTTTCAAACCTCACAAATCATTCATACCAGATGCAATCAAAGAGAGGTCTACAGCAGAGAAACAGAGCACAGCTATGCAGTGAAAAAGAGACAGAAGATCTATAAACAGAGGAAACTTATCTACAGATATTAATTGTAGAAGACTAATTCTGCCATGTCTAGTGATTACTTACAGCTGCCAGCTTTGTGGAGAGGCACAGAGTCCCACTCTGGTGGTGGAGAATCCTTTTCCCCTTCTGAACTGCTGGTGTTTCCTAGCTCCTGCCCAGAACCACCAGGGAGAAATTTGGCTAATACTGATGGCCTGCTCTCCATTAATTTGCTGCTTGGGCCTATTATAACAAAAGAAAAGCAAGTGTGAGGATAATAAACTGAACAGCCTTCTTCACACACCAGACTTAGAATTAAGCACTCAAGAGGGGTTACAAACAACCAAATAGAAGTCTTGAGCTATTTATAAAAAAACAGCCTCACGCTACCTCTTGTTTTGGGAAGGTTTCTTGATTTAGACCCACTCGTCAAAAGGTGCTGTGTAGAGATCTTGGATGGGAAGGGTTTGCGCTGCTTGTTTTCCAGTGGGGCAGTATAAGACAATTCCAAGGGACTAAATGAAAACAGAAATTCATTTATTTTAAAGCTCTAAAGTGCAGAAAAGGACTTTATATATATATTATACACACACACACACACACACAAACACGATATATATGGGCCATACATACTGTCTCACAAAATACTAGTCTCCTGTGGCTTTCTTACGAATAAGCAGAGTTTTGTATTTCTCCTATATGCAACTCTACCCTTCGTAGCCCTGGCTCATTTTCTACCCACACTGCTCCACACACGTATTAGGGCTCACTCACGTTCCAGGAGCAGCTTTCATCCTGGAGCTTCAGGATTACAAAACCTGTTTGATAATACAGAGGCAACGAGAGATGGCAAGTGCCCTTTTTCTACACTGCCCCCACACACCCCTGTTGGATCACATGCTCCTAATATGCTATTGCCCTAAATGTACAGAATTTGGTTTAGTCAATGATATCAAACTATTCAAATGCACCATCAAATTCATTTGGCTGTATATTGCTTTTTTCCTCTCCAGATATTTGATTCTGTCTCTCAGACTTTTAGGGAGGAACAATTTTACCCATTTGTTGCAGAAGAATTCCAAACCAGCTCTCATTGTGGCCTTTGAAAACTGTCTCACTTAATGAAATTGTGAGTTATATGACAAAGGAAAGTACATAATGGTGAGAATAAGTAAGATAAGGAGGAGTTTTTGCCAAGCAAAGTTTTGAGAAATATTTTGAAAGAAGTTAATTTCTTCTAACTACTAAACTCACTCTACTATTAACTATAGCAAGAGGGAAAACGCAGATGATAAACCACACCTCAGTTTAGTAGAGTTTACTTTTGTGGCACTTGGATACCAATCTGGTTTCACAGTACTATTTTGGAATGACTTAGCTATAGCAATACTAAGATTCTTCAGTTTTGCCCTTTCTATCCTCTGCAATCAACTACCTGTCAGTAAGGGAAAGAGATTGCCAGTGGCAGCAGCCTCCTTTCATAACATATCCAACACTCTGACCTTACTCTGGTATGAAAAAGGAAACTGCATGGCTGCAATTTCACCAAGGGCAACAAAAGGTACACACACTGGCACTGCTTCACTCTGCTGCCACTAGAAACATTTACCCCACTTCACGTATGCAATGCCTGTTATAAAAAGCTTAACATTGTAGCACCTGATTTTCATGTCTGGATTTAGTTCTCACTTATGTACTATATCCCCATTATGCAATTTATTATTTACAAGCTTCAGATAATCCCTGATATCAGGAAGAAAGAGGAAGCTGCTTAAAGGTACCTGCTGTTGGAATTTGCCTAACTCGCAGCCACAAGAGTCAAATACAGAGAGTTTTTATCAATCCATCTTGACACTTTCCCTACTGGAAAAGCCTTCATTATGCTTACCTGGTTTTCACATCTACAGGGATTTCTTTCTTGATACTTGTAAGCACTTTTTTAGCTTTCTGTTTTACTGGGACTATTTCATTTTCAGGTTTTTCTGCTATAACTTTTCCCTTTTGTTTTTCAGGTTCCTATAAAAACCATAATAATATTAATATTCACAAAATGCAAAGTCCCTCTTGCATTACAACACACATAGTATATGGAAAGAACGCTACTGGAAAACATGAGCATTTTTGCAGCACTGAAGTTCTCTTTTTACTATTCAGTGAGTTTACCTATAAAATGTGGTATCTATTTTTTTCTATTTGGAGAAGTAGAAATCGAAATAGCAAATTCACGTGTGTCAAGCAGATCTGACGTTTGCAAATATGCACCTCCTCCAGCCATGGCCTCTGAATCTACTTAATAACATGCTAGCTCTCTACTGAGACATTTACTGCACCTGCTGTAACACAGTCCAGGCCACCTAAAACAGACTCTTCAACAGAGCAAAGACTATGAGCAAATTCACCATTCAACTTATTATTTTCTTTAACCCCACTTTCTAGGACTTTCTAAATACAAACACATTCTCAAAGAGCCATCCTGAAAAAAAAGCAATGGTGATTTTCAAGTGACAACTTACTAAACTGTAACCTTTAAAATGCATGACAGGGATTTCTTTTTCACTGCCCCCCACCCCCAGTTATAATCCCTGTCTTTTCCAAAGTTCAAATTTGAGACATGTCAAAATTTAAGCTTGGTTTTCTTCCCTTTGCAATTACCTCTGCTTTGTTTAGTCCCACTACACAAACTGCATATTTAGTTTATTACCTAAAAGCAAAATGAATTAAATACAGGTAGGGGTATTGTATAGAGTAATTAAGTTACCTACTTGCTGACAAGTTACCACCATTGATCTGACCCTTTGTAACTGACAAAAGGCATGGATTTAGCATACACTTTAATTATAGAGTGAAATTAGTCACAAATATGTCCATACATGGGCATTTTATTCTGCAAACAGAAGAGGCCAGGAGCATGCAGAGAAACAATTGCCACAACGCTGCTGGCTTATTCAAGCCACATTCACCCAGGCATTTTCGGTCCTGTGACTACATGATTCAAGCATATTTGCACTCATAGAGGAGCAAATTTGATAGAGAAGTGAAAGCAAGGAAAGATGTTTTTAATAAATCATCTTCCTTTGTTAGGTATTATATGAAAGCTGAGGGTGGCGTGGGGGAAAGACACTGTGTTCCTGCTCCACCAGGTGACACACCAGCTACACAAAGGTCTGCCTTTCTGAGCAGGGCTGTACCTCTTTGAGAAGTGGTTCTGTATCTGGGTTGGAGGTTTCTGTTGTGGTTGAAGAACTGTCATCATCTGCCAAGGAATCCTTCAGTTCATCCTCTTGTTGCTTTCCTTTCCCTCTTCTGTCCTTTTCTTCCCGCTTCTTCTGTGGCTTAGCCTTGCGCTGAATTGTTTTCCCTTTTCCTAGGAAAATAAGGATGCTTCAGATTCTTAACAGCAGTACTCAGAACTGGGCTAGTTCCCTTCATTTCAGTGGCTGACCCACATGATTAAGCCTCTGAAGTTTGCTGCCTATTAGGACACGCCAACCACTTAAATGCCCCTTCACACCAAATGTGAGCAAAAGCATCAGACCTGAAGGACCCTGATCCCCACCATCTCATTTATGCTCCTGAGCTGTACCCCCACTGCCTCTCTGTGGATGTAGGCACCTGGCTACCTATAATTTTTCTCTGCTCTGTTCCTGGCATTCCTTTTAAACACCACAGAATCCAAAGTGACAGTTTTACCATATAAGATTAAATATAAATTTCAGAAGCTGGCACAAGGTTTATCATAAAAAAAAAAAAAAAAAAAAAAAAAAAAAAAAGAAATTATTAGCATGCTTGTCATTTAAAAAAAAAAACCCACAAAATAACTTGAAATAAGACTAGTGTGAATGAGAAAAATCACTAATAGTATTTATCTAGCAAAGAGGTAAAAAAACCAAACACCCAAAATCTGAAAATTTCACACTCAAATATGCTGTCTGCTCTTTACACAGTTTATTCTTTCAGAGTGAACTATTCTAAGAGATATGACTAAATTGACTGCAAAAAAGTTTGACTTGACACATTAAAACATTACTGTATCTCAAAACAGGGAATCTAATGCATTAAACACTGCAAGGAATGTCTGATCAATTTTCTTAAAGCAATACACATAGAAATAAATAATGCTGCTCGAATAACTGATTACATTTTCGCTGCAATTTCAAGTTAACTGAAATGTAGCACAGTAGAAGGTCAAAATGCAGAGGGGTTTAAGAATCTTTGAAATCAAACCAAAGGTGCTGGCTTGCAACACAGGTAGAATTAGTCTCCCAAAGAATAAAAAAGTCATCAAAAAAAGCATCAAATACAGAGGAACTGTGCATCTGTGTGTGTGGAGTGTTTTATCAGCTTACCATTGCCCATTGCTATTCTCTTCCAGGATGTGAGCATCCACAACATTCTTAGGTCTTTTATTAGATGCAATATATGCCTTTACTCATAGGATCTTTCTTAGATACTGCCCTTCAGAACAAGCATTCTCATTTATGAGCCTGCACATAGACTCCTGGACAGACTGAACAGTTCACTCAAGACTCAACTAACCTATACCAAATAACTGAATTCAGCCTCTTCTTGGTTTTGTACCAGCACAAGCTGGAACTGAGATGGGAAGCACCGTGACAGCTCTTATATCTCATCTGGCAAAATGGTAAAGTTTGTACCTAAACAGAAACTTGCCTTCAGTATTTTGGCAAGCACCAAACCAGATACATACCAAAAGGCAGTGCCTTTAAACTCTATTTTTTAAAGACATAAATATCAATATTTTCGGTATCAAGAACGACCAAAATACTGGAGTTAGAAATATTTTCTTTTAGCGTGAATGCAAACAGCTGTGTAAATACAAGTAGAGCTTTCTATGGAAATTTTCAAAAGGTCTGCTTCCAGTATACTGGGGACATTCTCGATGTGCCTCAGGTTGCCCTGTTCCAAGATTTGCTTCAAGTGTAGTCTGTGTTCAGGATTACTAAACAGTTTAGTGTTCATCATTAGAAAATATATGTTGAATGTGATAATTACGTTAAAATATAATGCAAAACAGCTTTAAAAAAAATCTAATGCAGCCTCTGCAGCAGTCAGCTAAGACTCAAGTATTAGGAGGCTGAAACAGAAGACTATAAAAACAGGAATCCTGCACAGGATCTTATGACAGACAGTTTTAGTCCAGAAACTGCTGCTTCTGCAAATGTTTGTGACTAGTTCTACTTATCTAAAAACAAGTATCATTGTGTGTATGAAAATCCAGATAGAATTTCCTCTATGGTTTCACAGTTTTTAGGAGGGAAAATGGAAATGGGCATACTACATTATTTGGATCAGGAATACGCTTTTGAAATCAAATTCAGTGATCCGTACACAGTGTGTGCAACCAGATCAGTTCACTGCACATCTGCTCAGATGTGCCCCATGCGGACACTGCATCCTCACTACCAGACACTTTGCTTTCCAGACTTCCAGCACTGCACTCTCTGCCAAAATAAGATATTGTCCATGAAAACTACCTACAGTCACATGACTTTCTGGAATCCCATTTAGCCTTTATGGAATGAGTACCTGACAAACTGGTTGCAATTCTCTTAATTCCCCCAACCACATCCCCTTGTCAAAATCAAAAACAAAACAGCATAGGTAGCATATTTCAGCAGGATCCTAAAGCCTCTCATCACTTCAGAGTCTCCGCTTTGAAAGACCAAATACATCCTAACATCCACTCTGAACTAATTAAGAACTTTCTGCTCATTACCACTTAACACTGTGAGGCTTTCCTATTTGGTGGTGCATGATCACACAGATGCTGCAGTGTTTATACGCCTTCCCATGACTCATTTTCTTGACTTTATCTCTAATAAGCAACACAGTGTCAGTACCATTTCTGTACAACTGTTGGCAGCAAAATGAAAAAAATGTTTAAAAATAAATATATCAAGATTAAATAGTCACATAACTCTGGGGCACAAGTGAAATTGCTAAAGAAAAAATCATGATCATAAGTTCTATTCTAACAAAGTGTTCATAAGAAGGAAACAACATACATAATTTTAAAAGTCTAAACACACCCAATGTACAAAATGCAATACATTATTTAAAGCGCTAGGCAATTAAAAGATGGATAAGCAACTCCAGCTCAACTCTAACCTCCTGCAAAAATGAATGTAACACAGCTGCCATATGTTAATTTGCTGACCACCTGACATCAAGTGCAAGTCTGGGCATGAAGAATTCTATTCCCAAACAATACCACAGCGGCTTACCCATCCCTCTCTTCCATGCCTCCCTTTCTCCCCACCTCACTTTTCACAATACACTAGGATAATTTCCTTTTCCTCTCCTCAACTCTGAGCAACTTCAGGCATCCCAAGGATGGAGGTGGGAGGGATGGATGCTAACCCAAAGACAAAGGAGTAGCAACCAAAAGCATCTTTCGTCTCCAGGAGATCAGATGTTCAGATATTCACTCTGTTTCATCAAAACATTTCAGCATTTTTGCAGAAAGAATGACAAGCTAGCAGAAGTGTTCAAGACACAGGCACATACTGCAGGACAGGGAATCCCAGAAGCTATTGCTTTCCACACTGCAAAAACATGACTTTTCCAGCTGATTGAATCTTGTTCTGTGGCTTACATAATGAACCATCTCATTAAAGCAAAACTGCATTATTACCTTTGTTTTTTGCTAGTGGAGATGGGGGCTGCTCTGTAAACACATCAGGGGAAGGGGATTCTGGGTGGTCAAAGTCTTTTTCCATAGTTTCTATGAGCCCAGTGAGATCTGAATCTTCCGAGCTGTGCCTTCTGCTGCTGGTACATTCACCATGAGGTGGGCTGGGAAGTGGGAGCTGTGGCAAAGCACTTTCAGTCTGTTGCTCTTGCTGCTGGGGCCCGGATGCTGGGTTTTGCTGGAGGGGCTGCTCTGCCAAAGCTGGTGCCTGCTGCTGCATTGGCTGCTGGTTCTGCCTCGTCCCCTTGGCTCTTCTGCCTGTGGCATGAGTCTGAGCTGTGGCACCTGAATCCAAGATAAATGGGCCCGTTCTGTTCACTGACTGCATGGAAGCTGCTTGTGCTGAAGTCCTATTAGGTATGCTTGAACTGGGTTTGGATTTGATGTTTTCAACATCGGATGCATTTCTATTGCTGTGAAGGTGTGTTGTTGCATTGCACTGTTTATGATTCCCTGCACCGGATCGTGAAGATGAACTGCCTGATCCATAGATCCCTCTGGCTGAACTGTGATTAGAATCCGATCCAAGTGTATTCAAGCTGGAAGAATAACACATGTTTAAACATACTCTACAATGTTTCCATTCTTAACCATGAAAAAAGAATCACTATGTCCAAAAGAGGCCTTGACCTACAGTGTTCTTGCCATATAACCACCAAAAATGCCTAAAACTTGTTTGACAAGTCAGTAGCCTTTACCATTTCCTGTTCACTTGCTTGCTCTACACAGGAATAGAAACACAGTAAAACAACAGTCAATATATATTGAAGGGAACACTGAAAGTAGATCTTTAGTTAATATGAGACACCAAACGTAGGAACTTCTGGCCTGCAATTTTTCTGCAGTCTATACCTTTCATTTTTGAGAACATTAACAGGAAACTTGTCAGGGTTTGGTTTTTGGTGGGATTCTTTTCTTTCCTCTTCTTCCAAAAGAAGGATATTCCTCACAATCACAAAATTCATCTTTTAATCCAAGCCATCTTCTTATAAGTAACTAGGAGAATCTTTATTCATTCACTTGTTCTAAAGAGCAATATTACATTTTTACTGGCCTGACAATTAAAGAGAAAATAAATGGGAAAAATTCCACAAGAACTCCAAGCATTCACTTACTTTCCATCAGATGAAATTCCAACAATTCTCCTGAGATCAAGCGGCCTCCCCATGTCAAAGGCGGGGTTTGAGGCCTCAAAGGACAAGCGTCTTCTAAATGGCTCCCAAATTCCTTGAGCTTCTAGATAGGCTGTTCCAATTACCAAGAGAAAGAGTACACTGCAGAGAAGAGAGGCAGCCATCTAAGCATTTATTTATTAGTTTTGAGCATTTTAAGGCTAATGAGTCTAATCATACAGGACAAAAAGCTGGTATCTTGTACTGAAAATGTTGAAAATTGCACCCAAACCACAATTTTGTCAATAGAAACATAACACACAAGTATAGTTCGATATATGCACATCACCAGCACTGAGGATGGAAACTAGGTGCAAGGCTGACATGTAGTTGCCAAGAATATTAATCCAAAAGAAAAAAGAAAAAGTTAGACTTCAAAATCTGGAGCCACAAGCATGGGAACAATCCAAACCAACAGTGACTTAGGGAAGGCAACAATAAACACCACCTTATCAAAGTAAAAAACGTGAACTGTACAAACTCCTAGTGTTTATTCCTAGCAATTAAGGATAGCTTTGCAATGGCTTTGCAATGATATGGAAGAGTTACTTTAGTGGTAACTAGCAGACCCACACATGATAGTATCCTACAAGTTAGTGGCTGTCTATGCACAGGAACCTTGGAATATTATGAAATACGTTAGGACTCTTCTCTAGTTTGCTGCTAAGAAGGATGTCTGTACTTATAAGAAAAAGCCACAGTAAGGGATTACTATTCTTTTGTAAAGTCTAATTAACACATACAGCATATATAAAATTATCCATGCAAACTACACTTATGAGCTGACAAGCATTATTCACTGTCAAAGAACTAAAACCAAACTCAGCCTATACATTTCTAGCAAATATACAGGAGAAAACCATGTAAGTACTTACTCAGCACCTTAAGCAATGCAGTGTTAGTGAGGAAACAAAATTTCCTAAGTAACAAAAATTTTCCTCTTACTTAGGAAACACTGCATTACTTAGGAAAGTGCTGAAGAGTCAAAAAAGAAAACTAATCGGGCTGTAACTTTAACTTCTCTATTTCTTTTGTCAATCCCTAGCAGGAAAGACAGCCTAAGCAAACATTTGTGTAACACAGCACAACAAAAGGGAAGAGCCAGTGACTTAATATTTTAAAAAAAGCAGGAATATTACATGTGTTTGATAATGCTTTGGATTTGCAGCATACAGAAAGAGCACTTTTTCATCACAGGCATCTATGTCACCAATCCATTTCACACCAAGGTATGAAAAGAAAACCAGCATTTGTTGGTACTGATAAGTAAAAACTCATGCTGTTAAGTTTTCCATCCTAGGGTTTTCTCTGGACAAAGGCAGTGGAGGAAAGTGTCTCACATCCAAGAGGTGAGCAGGGACACAGGGTTTATAACCTCAGATTTCAAATAAATAAAGACAGGTAGACAGACTACGGAAATGGTGGAATTTTCATCTCATAATTCAACCAGACATAATGAACACGTCTGTTTGCTGAGAAAAAAAGTGCATTAATATGCTGCTCCGTAAGCTGTGAGTGTGCAGTGTTGCAAATAATGCCCTTCAGGTTCTCAGGAATCCCATTATTAGTATCACCAGTTGTCTGTCACATACTAGCAGCAACAAAGTTAAATTCATCCAAGGCATCTGCTAAGCTCATTACAGTCACTGCCTCATATCTCACTGAAGCACAATACTCCAGAAGGATGCTTACATTTCTACATGAATTCATGGCTAGCAATGCTTCAATAACAATCTGATTCAAGTCTGGCTTCCTTATCAAAAGCCCTACCCATTACCAGGGCTAACAGGAGTATGTATCTCATTTAAGGAAACAGGCTCAAGTAAGAAGTATATTATTTTGCCCTTGGTTTGAGCAGAAGGTCAGTACTCTTCAGCCTGTAACTGTTCTCACTGACTCTACAGGAGTGTTTATTAATTTGTACTCCTTTTTAACCTTGCCCTATTTTACTTGACACCAACTACAGCAGGTACTGAATACATATGTGCTTCTCTGTAAGCTGCATTCAAGCAGCAGTAGTTCATGCCTATATACCAGTAAGAACAAACATACACACACTACCTCATTATTCCTGAGATGATTATGTACAGTGCCAGTTCCCAGTTAGGCCTGGGGAGAGCTTCTGCACACGTTGCCAACATGTGATATGGAAGCGATGCATTCAAGATAAATACAAATTCAGAGCCTCCTGCAGTGATGAATTTTAATTCACGTATGACTCTGGAAGCAGTGAAATCTGGTGTAAACCTGAAAAAAAAGTAAGGCATGAAAGTTTGAGGCAGCTTTTATGCCTCATAATTACAAAGAAACCTCAAACATCACAACCCAACTCCATCAATTACCACACAGCTTACAAATGAGCATCGTTCAAATACCTAAAGATGTGTTTGACTACGTTCATTAATACCTATGCTTAACACATCTGATACTACATAACTTCATAAGGTATCTCAGGAGTTATGTTACAAAACCTAAAAAGAATTTTTACCAAATTTGCCAAAAAAAGTGCTATAAATACAGGAAGAATGTAACAGCAGCTGTAAGTAAGCAACGGAACCAACTATTATGTGAACTACAAAGTTTTTAAACACTTCACGTTTAAGTAACAAACTTGTGCCTTTTCAAAATCATCACCACAATCTCATCACAAACTAGGACTGTGCAGAAATACTAGTGAAGTTTTTCTGCCTGCAAGATTTTGAACATCCACTTGCAAAACAGAAGAATCTTCTGAACTTTTTAGATACCATATTCTGAATAGTTAACTTTACATCAAAGCACTGTTAAACCATCAGCATTGGGTGCAGAGATCTTTTACAATAAAAACTGACAGAATTACACAATCATTACCATAAGGCAACAGACGAAATATTCAACACTAAAATACTGCACATTACAATAACAATCCTTAGACTAAAGGCTCTTTTCTACATACTGCAATGCACCAAAACCATATGTAAATCTAGATTCCACATGTATTCACAATTAAAATGAAGGAAAGGTATATGACCTCATACAGTAACATTATTCCAATTCAGTAAACTTACTGGACAGTAAGAGAAGTAATACTATAGCCAGTCCTGAAAACAATACCATGAAAAACCAAATAGAGATTGCAAGAAGAGAGAAAAATGTCATGGCTGTATAAAGTTATATAAAACATCCAAACACACAAAGCTTCAGTAAAAAGCCCTACGAATTCACCAAGAGAGTTTCCCTCTGAAACAAAATTAAAATTCCAAACATAAGACTTCATTTAGATGTAAGAAAAAATACTTACAATATGACAATGTCTTTAGAGGCATTGGCACTTAGTGCAAATTCCTGACAGTTAACTACTTTAAATCCATATCCTTCACATGTATAGCCACTGATTTCCATTGTTTTCACATTAATCTGCAGCTGTCCTGTATTTTCCACTTTGAATGTTCTTCTCAATGTGAAATTTGGCTCTTTGTATTTCATTTCTAGAAACAAACAGCAAAAAATGGTTAGTGTTATGCTAAACAGATATCCTTCACTATATTTATATGCTATAGCAGAAGTGTACTGTCAGTACTACAGCAAAAGGAGAACTAGTGAGGCCCATGGAAATAAACTTTAGGTAACCTGTAGCAACTTATTTCTGCAGCCAGATTCTCATCACTGTCAAGGTAGGGCACTTGTACAATTCCAGAGCTCTCTAACTCATCAGGGCAAAAACACAAATCCCTAAAACTCTGATAGCACTACCGCCTCAAAAAAAATCATCTAAGCTGTAAAGTTCTTTGATGTACTGCCTAATGTTGTGGGATTCTGTGATTCTGTCTTTTCTTTTGGTGTCTTAAAAAAAATCTACAGCTTAGCTACACATATCTTACTAGCAAAAAAATCCCTAAACCAAAATATGTAAGAGGTAAAGACTAAACTTTACTTGAAGTTTTCTTATTCATCTATCAAAGAAGGCAGCATAATCTCAGACAACAATTATCACAGTACCTTAGAAATAAGTCTGGAAAACTGCAAAGTAGCAAAGCAGATTTTAACACCAGATACAACTAAACCTCTTCTACCAGTTCCTTTGGTTAATAGAGGTACTCCTGGCTCTCCTCTCAGAAGTAAGCCTGGGGCTAAAGGGCAGAAAAATCTCTGACCTATAGTAGGATCTGGCTGTGATTTAATTCTCATCAAGGAACATACCCAACCTTTTTCCCTGTTGGCTATGTGCTTAAAGATTCTGAAGGTGTGTGGAAAAAAAATACATAGAAATTGTGCCTATGATCCAATCTGCCTTAAATTTAGGAATTAAGAGATTTTGCTAGTAAATATGTTAGGATCTTTACCTCCTGTCTCAAGTTTTAGTGGACAAAGGGTTTCTGTTTTATCTTTCTAAGTTTTCATGTTAAAATGAAAAACATAACATACTTCATGTTCTGTTCAAATAAAGTAGCAATCCTAATATATTTAAAGGAATTAAATTTGTGGGACACTAGAACAGGGGGAAAATAATTCCACACATCTCAAGTTTTACAAATAAAGTATAATTTCTCTTCTGTTCCACATACTAGCTCATGAAGTACTCACTTTCTGAACAATCTTTTAATAATGCTTCTGTGATTTTAAAGCGTAAAGAACTTCCTGGACCAGGAGGTTTGCCTGCAATCTTCAAGCTCTCAGTTGTTCCTTGTCCTTGTACCATTATGGCATCTATTACAGTCAAATTATTTCTGTGTCCAAAAAAAAGCGGAAAACATTTGCAAAAGCTTTTCTACAGACTATGAAGTTATATCCCAAATCTGAAGAACAAAAATATAACTAGTTCCACAGATAATTCCCCACAACATGGAAGTAAATACTGGGGCTCAACCATAGTGTTTGCAAGACAAAAGGCCTAAAAAATCACAGCATATACAAATATAAATCCCAATGAAAATACTAGTTAAAATTTTCATCTCTTATTAATGCACCCCACCTGATACAAAAGTGAAAGTTATTCAGAGCTCTTTACTAGAAACACTGAACTTGCACTGTATCTTGATCTTGCAAGCGGCATCTATAACTAGAGTCCCTATTTTGAAGACAGTGTAGTATGTACTTAGGAAATCAAAGTACTGGTGGGTGAAAAACTGGCCATGAGCCAGCAACGTGCACTGGAAGCCCTGAAAGCCACTCATGTCCCGGGCTGCATCAAAAGCAGCATGACCAGCAATTTAAGAGAGGAGATTCTGCCCCTCTACTCTGTTCCTGTGAGACCCCACATGGAGTGCTGCATCCAGCTCTGGGGGCCCAAACAGGAAGGTCACCGACCTTTTGGACTGAGTCCAGAGGATTTAGGTCTGACAGAGCTTTGAGCAAGCTGAAGATGTCCCTGCTCATTGCAGGGGTGTTGGACTAATGACCCGTAGAAGTCCCTTCCAACCCAACCGTTCTGTAATTCTATATAACAGTGGGTTATATATTTATATTACTGCAAATGTACTGAATACAGTTTATCAACGATGTAACGTCACAATTATATTTAAATTAAATCTTTCTGCAGACACACAGGATTCTACAATTATTGTAAAAGCAATCATTTCTTGACAGCTGATCATATATATGATCTTATATATAAATTAAAAACATCAGAAAAACTCACACTCACTTCAGAAATATGTGTCTTACCTGATAACAATCAGTGACGAAACAGTTTTATTAAGAACTGGAGTGAACTTTACTTTGACAGACTTTCTCTCACCAGGTTTTAATATTAGGCTTAGAATGGAATGACGAGCCAGGCCCTTTGTAAGTCCCATGGTGGACTGTAGTGGCTGAACCTAAAGAGGGTAGAGAAGACAAAGCAACACTTTAAAAAAAATAAAGACATCTTTACATGTATTTGATAGGAATGGTATTATTTTAGCTAGAGAATTGGTCTTGTCATAAATAAGTGTACTACCCAATGACATACTGTTTTCTTAACCAGAAACTCTGATAGCACATGAATTTCCCTACTTATTAACAAATTGTGCTTACAGAGAAACAGAACAACATGACAAAACAGAACTGTGCTAATCTACACCCACGTAGATTCCTAAAGTTCTAGGAGAAGAAAGAATTCAAAAGTTTTTATATATATTATAAACACTACATTAGTTTTAAGGTAATTATGGAATATTTCCTCTCAGAATTTTCCATTGTTTATATACTCTAAAAATGTTTTTAGGGGAAAAAAGCAAACAGAATAGAACTACCCACAAAAGTGTCTTTTGCTAAGTCTGCCATTTGACTTTAGATACTGAACAAATTGCAAAAGGAGGGGAAAAGGCAGAGGAGAAAACAAGTGCTTAGGATGTGGCATGCTCTATGTGAAAAAGCACACACTTGAAGTTGTCCACAAAACTCAAATCACTAAAAAAACCAACAAAGCAATGGAAAACTCAATATTTTGCTAATTTTAGAACTAGTAACCACTACACTGAAGAAAACAATCCTCTGTCACTAAGTGAATGAGTAAACAGAGTTTTCCTGTAACTTCCACAGTTGTATTATAATGTAAGCATATAGAAAAGGTAAGACTATTACATTTGAAGGAATATTACTTTTCCCAATTTCCTGAAGATATCCAACAAAGGCATCATATTTTCTGCAGTAAAACCAAAACTTGAAGATATGTATGGCTAAACTCTTATGAAAACATTAAAATATCTAAATTTAAAATTATCAAGAATGTATTGAAATACTTACACAATTTCTGAAGACCTGGAACTCTAGAGTCCTCTGATTGAAATTAGTTGGTTTACTCAAATTAAACCTGAAAGAAAATTATAATTTTCTCTTTCTCCTAGATCAGGGAAGATGATGACATACTTGCATTTATAAATTTTATCAGAAAGAAAGAATCTATGGTGAAACTCAATATGCAGCTGAAAGAATAATTTGATTTTATTTTTCCATTTCCCCCCTCATACATCAAGTTAAGGAAGAAATGCAAACATATTTCAGCTCAGTAAAAAATATTGATGTCTGCTCAATGGCAATATATTCAGTTCTCAAATGGCCTAATGAATCAAATTCTAGAAGTGGCCAACACTGTAACTACCAATACAGCTGCCAAATCATGCATGCTTTTTTTTGTAAAATGGTTTTGCTGCAGAGTGAGAGTGCCCCAAGGACTCCACAGCAATACTTACCGTTCTAACAGCTTATCAACAAAAGTGGATGGGTTAGAATACAGAGCTACAGGAAGAAACTGAATATACACTGGAACATCAGCTGGATTTTCAAGAAAAATTTCTTCTTCCTATTCAGAAACACAATTTTAAAAAAGTTTCTATTAGAATTAATGTATTTTAGAAATCTCTATTAAAATTATACTGTCACCAAAATAACTTACTGATGAGCTGTTTGTATTGGTAAGAGGGAAGTTTAGAAGGCGTGGTGAACTAAGGATGGAAGGCCAGGCCATTTCTGCTGTAATTTTCAATTGGACATCCTTCTGAAGATCTGTGTCTACTTCAAATACAGCATTCAGCCTGGAGAAACAGTTATAAAACTTACTTTAAAGGAATAAAATAGAAAAGCCTGGAAAAAGCAGAGGGTTTAAAAGCACCCTGAAAACAACATTAGTTTGAGAATAGCAGGAAGAGCTATACCTACTGCAGAAACAAATTCTGAGAATATAACAGATTCAGATCAGTAAGAAAAATTACCCAAAATGTATGTGATGATTTGTGAAGGTATAAAGAGTAGAAAGGAAAAACGCGAATACAGCATCACGAGATCCACTATCCAGAAACCGTATTTTGCCTGCACATGAGTGATGTACAGTAAATCTGTACTTGCACTCCAGATGCAATGGATACACAGACAGTGTGCCTATATTCCTAATAAATCTAAAGGAAATCTCAACTAGTCACAGTTTGTGTCAGTCACTATTTCCATTGTTGAACGAAGTTCTTTTCTATTAAGATATTAATATACCTGAATATATGCTTTGTTATAAGGCTATTAACCAACCTCCACAACAGACCTGAGTCCCGCTCCCCTACAAGCTCTCCACATTGTATAACAAAGTGATAAGAGTGGTATGCTTTTGTTGCTGTATTTTGTTGCATACATTCTGTTTCTTCACATACCTCTTTTGAAATGGTAGTCTGGATACTATCATCACAAAAGAGACATGCACTTGCTCTTAAGATTAACTTGTGTCTCTTGGAGATTTAATCAACTTTATGTATGAAAAGGCACATGTGTAAAACATATATAGCAGCATAAAGGGTTTGACCTTTTCTAAAATATTAAGTAGGAACCACTAATCATTCTCCATTCAGCAAATTTCAAGATAAAATACAAGACCATTTGCTAATTTGCCAAAATGCAATAATCTCAGTACAGACAGAAGAATACTGAGGCTATTATTCTAAAACAATTTAAGAAGGGATATCACACAAACAATATAATCAGGTTTTGGAAGTTTTTGCAGAGTAGAGACTGCCTTGCTGTTGGTATCTTTCCAAAAACTGCAGCAAAATCCAGTGAACAGTAACTTACAGTGTTGTGTTTGACTTGAGGAAATTATTACTGGTTTTTAACTTTTAAAATCCCTTCTTTAACGGTTTTGCAGAGAAGGCCAAGCAATTCCTTCTTGGCTCCCTCTCAAAGAACAGAAAGAAAAAGAAACCTTGTATTAAGTTTTTTAAGAAAAACAAGACATTAAACCTTGTATTTTATAAGAACACACATAACAGAATTATCCAGCAATTTATGCCTGAGAAAATAACAGGGATAAAATACTTACCTATGGCTTGAGTTCTCTTTTATTTCTGTCCATTCTCTGAATAAGTTCTCATGCAAATCCCAGTCAGAATCCCATGCATCTTCTTGCATTGCTATGCTGTGCTGAACTTTAGATTCCGCTGTAAGAAATAAATGCGTTTTTTAAATTCTTCAAGTAAAATCATTGCTTAAGGAGAAAGCTTATTTTAAATTATTTCAATTATGAAGTTGAACACTACTTACATTTAGATAGAAAAGGCAATCCTACATAACAACGATCTCCACACTGTGCACGAGGATCAAAATAAATATTTGCAATCTGCAAAACAGATAAGAGAAGATGAATGAAGCAGCAAAGTAAATCTAATGACCAAAATAAAAAAGAAGGAAGATTTCTGATGATGGCAGAAACTTAACAGACGTTATACAGAAAAGAGAACTTACAAACATTTAGAAATAAGGCATAAACAAACCTTTGATTTTTTTCCTGGCTCTAGATCTTCTTTGTTACTTCTTAGCCTCTTACAGTAAAACCTTACATCTTCTGACAGGGACCGTATGTGTTGTATTTTCACTTTCTGAGAAAAGGAGTTCATAATGTTCAAGCTCTGGTGAACTACTTTCCCCTGAAGAAAACAAAATTGAAAAAAAGGCTATAGGATATGCATTTTCCCTATCATATGTATTTATTTATGCAGGCTGGCAAAGACCACAGCAGTGTTGAAATGTTGAATTGAGATTTTTAACTATGCTGTCTTAAAAAAATATCACTTGCAACACTTCGAAGTAATAAGTTTCTGTGAAGTTGTATTCTTTCCTACATCTGCTTCCAAACACAGTTCTTCCCTCTCTGAAAATTAAGAGCACCTTAATGTCTTGAACAGCTAGGACAACAGTTCTCCTTAATCATGTCATGTTAGAAAAGGTACCAGAAGAGGGAAGGCAAGAGAAAACTTCAGTTTTCTGAGCCTCCTACTACTAAAGGGAAACAATTTTTTTGTAAGGCATAGTGGCTAGTAATTAGAAATAGTAATAAGTTCCTAGCAATTAAAAATAACCTGACAGGAACAGTAAAGGGAAGTTGTGGATTACAAACACTACAGATGACAGAGGGCATTTAAAAGAGATACAACCCTTCTTCCTGCTCCCAATGCAATTAAGATACCAGACACCAAAATTACAACATTTAAGAAGAAAATAGGGAAAGTTTTTCCCCACACCTTTACATCCTGCCTCCTTTTCTGAGCCAAGCGCTATTTTACCTTTTAAGCCTAGAACGTGTAGTTTAGTTGTTTGTCATGATTAGAATCATTACAATGCTCAAGCTCTCCCCCTGCCCTCAATTGTAAACCAATGGTTCTGTGGTCATGTTTGATACCTTACTTCAACACCCAACCCTCACAATTATAGAGCAAACAACTAATAAAAACCAAAAGAAACAGAAGAAATATGCAACTCAGGACCAATGGTGAGACTTCAGATTTATATAAAATAATCAATACAACCAAATATAAATACCCAAGACTATCGTCTAATGAACATGACTAGAAATTTTCATGCTCCCCTTAAACCAATACTTTGAGCTTTTAAAAAATTTCTCTACAGTAAGGACTGAGGTGGAGACATGAAAAAGATGCAGCTTTTGCAGGCTCAGCAGTAACAGGAATAGGAAGGAGTCACATAATATAGCACTCCCAATAGTAGCCACTGCAGAGAATAAATCCTTGAACAGTACAGTCCTGTTAGCCAGAATAGGAAGTATGTTTTCATCTGTGGAATCCTGCGAGTAACAAATTGCCATCAAGTGGGCAAGATACAGGTTTGTTAAACCCTGTAGAACAAATAAACAGTATTTTACTGAGACCTTTACTTAGCATTTAGACACGAAACAATAAATTAGGGAAGACAACTTTACCTATCAGTAGTAAGAAAAACAGAATAAGGCCGTTTAGCATACAGGTCCTCACAGGTAAGCTTTGATCAGGGAAGAGTTGAGAGGTGGTACTGTGAGCTAAAGATGAGACTATGAAGCAGAAGTCATCACAGCTAAGAGATGTTTAAATCAAGAAACTGATTTTTGTAAGGCCTGTATACACTGTCTGTATACTTGCTGAAAAACTTCGACAGAACACCAGAGATCAGTCTCAGGTAACATTATAAACAGAGATAGACAGTACTGGCAACCAGACAGCAGCAGCAGAATTACATCCTAGGTATGAACTGAAAGACAAATGTTATTAAAATAGTAGCACTGAGTTATTTCTGGATGGTGTAGCTGTCAAATTTCTCTGTACCAAACACTGAGACAAGAAGAACTGATGCTATTTTAGGCTTATTTTTATAAGTAATGGAGGCATTACAGAATAACTAGATGCAAGAGTAGCATGGATTCAGTGAGCACAAGTTTAATTTGAAATGAATACAAGAAAAAACAAAAGCAAGTCTACTGCCAGTGTTCTCAAATATCAAGAGCTAAGTGATCAACTAAAGGAAGTAGTAAGTGAAGCTGACTGCTCTGAAAAGCTTGGGGCTTGAACACAGAAAACAGTCTCATGGCTAGACTTCGCGAACGAAGATTTACAAGGGCTCTACCCACACTTCCTACAAGCACACTGGTGGCTAAAAAGGCCAATGCGAGATCTTGTCAAGGGGTATTATATCTGCATCTATACTCCCAAACAAAATACAGGAGGCCAAAGGTCACTTGAATGAATTACCGTGTGAAAACAACACTAGAAAAACCATGAAGACAATAAAAATCACAGCAACCTGGGGAAGAGTAAGAATGATGACAGTAAGAAAGCTATGCCTCAGAGGCTGAGAAACACAGGTACTATGAGAAGTAGTACCTGCCAAAACAAAACAAAGCAAAAGCAAACAAACAAGAAAAAAAACCACGAAGCTGACCAAGACTACTTTATGGCCCAAAATGGAATAAAATACTTTAATGTGGTGTTCAAGAGGGACAATTATTTTGACAGGAATTCATCATTACACTAACTCCTAATAGGAATCCTTACAGGAAACAGAATATAGAAATTGACTTATCTGTGGTGAAAGGAAAACAGATCTAAGTTAATTCAATTTATCAAAAGCTTAAGGAGCAGTTCATTGATGAAGTTAAATGGCACTCAGTGTAATAATTATCCATATAATGGTGAGGCCATATAATCAAACAGGAAATACACATCCTAAAGATAAAAAATAACAAGGGATCCTTGCAACCATATGCTTGACCTCAGGAGTAGCAAAAGGCTTCAGAACAGTTTGTGACATAGGAAATCAGAAGGGAGATAGAACGAATAATGGAGCAAATGTAGCAAATATTCACTGAAGTCCTGCTGATTGACCTATCCTCCTCTGATGAGACCTATTCCACCACTTTCAAATAAACTTACCATTTACTTACTTGACATGCAGTAATGCATGTGATGAAGTGCCAGTGAAAAATTACTGTTTAAGAGTATAAAAAATTGCATGATAAGCAGGAAATACTAAGGAGTCTGAAGAAAAAGAGATAAGAAGACACAGTGCTCTACAAGATTGAGACTATGCAGGACACGCAGGGAAACAAAAAAACATTTATACCAACATGCATGGAGTTAGTTTTATCCTTTCAGAGAATTTCCATCTCTATCTCCTTTTGTTCCTTTTTTCCCCCTAATTTTAAAATTCTTTCCCTATGATTTTCCATCATATTACGTTCTCCACTTATCAGGAAGTTACATGAAGTTCAGACTTCAACAGAATACTAATTGCAAAGTCCATTGCAAAGTCCTTGACTGCCCATGTTTCAATGGTTATTCTGAAAGCCAAGTGAGGAGAAAGTATTACATGGTTAATACCTTGCTGCTTGAGTCTGCTCTGAGCAAAGAAACTGCTTTCAGCAGTCAATGAATAAACACAACTGCAGAAGCAGAGATGAAAGCAGCCATTACGTATTTCTGCAGAGAGCTGTAGACCCACACAGCTTTCTTGTTTTCCTATTCATGTACTTGGCCATGTACTGTCCAGTGTGAAAACAATATAATAGTGCTCCCACAGAGATCAAAGTCTCCTCATACTAAACCATTAGTTTATTAGCTGACTTTGTTGTCTTTGGTATTACACTTTTGGGATTTGGAAGAAGCATTTGTGCGATTTCATCTCTCTTACTCTTGGTACCAACAGACATGAATGGGTAATAACCAAGTGACCACAGCTACAGCAGAATGATGCTGCAAAGAACCAGGTTTGAGATCGTATCAGTATTCTAAGATCCCATTCGAGTAGGCTGTAGAGGAAATGCCGGGATCACTCATGCTTGGAACATGTGGGGGAAAAGGAAAAACCAAAACCAAACCCCAAAATAACGACAAACTGAATCCTAACAGTTCAGTAGCACAATCTCTCCAGCAATCTGACATACAACAGTTCAGGACAATGATCTGCCTTGAAAAGGACAGATAAAGAAAAGATAGAGAAAAAAAAACATTTAACGCTATGACCCAGCTCTCTTACCGGAAAAGAAGGTGGAAGAAAAACATGTTTTGGGGAGCAGGTCAACGAACCTACAGCAATCACTGCCTTCACTGGTATAGTTAAAATCTGAACAAAATAAAAACATGAAAAGTTCAGAAAAGAATACTTAAATTCTAAACTTTAAACAACTCTTATACTTTTAAATTGCATAGAATAACAAACCCCTGAAATTCTACAATTAACGTAGTCTAAGGTTATACACACATTTAAAACATGGAGACCTGAATTAAGTTCTCAACATATCATCACACTACAAACAGTCATCCATACTGTCACCCATACATTTTTAGCACTGTCCTACATGGAACATAGAAGCATACTTAAAATACAAGCTTGCCAGTATGGCATCATATAGGTCTTGCTTGAATGCATCTTACTTTGTTGGAAAACAGGAGGGTAACATCTTTAAAGTAAATGAGGATGAAAGAATAGGATACACCCAGCTTCTAAAAAAACATAGGAAGTCATGGTAAGACCTTGAGATGTACACAGAAAAAGTAGTGTGGAAGGGATGGAAATGAGATTCTTTCTGCTTGTACCAATACAAGTGGAATAACTTTTAAGAACAAGCAAGAAAATGAAACACTGCAGACTTTATAATGAAGGGTCACATACATGTACAGGCACATTAAAAAAAAAAAGTTTAAACCCTCAGATAATTGGCAAAAGTAAGGAATTTTCCAATTTCTGTAGCATCTTCAGAACCACACAGTAAGTGACGTAATTTCCTGACTTCATAAGCACAGTGTCACATTTGGGGGTTTTTCTGCATATATCACAAAAAGATATTAACTTCACATTCCATTATCTAGTAGAATATCTCTACTGCAAAAATAAGGTATATGAAGCTGAGAATTAACTGGTTGTTCTCTCCTGTACTACTCTTAGTGTAAGGACTCTGTTTCATCAACAGCCAGGAAACTGCAATATGGTTTAGCGGACATGCTGGTATTTGGTCGAAGAATGGACTCAATCATGTTGGAGGTCTTTTCCAACCTTAATTACTCTATGGTTCTCCAAACCAGTTTTCACATTGGGTTTTGACAAAAAAAAGTCAGAAATTATAGCTCAATTTCAGTAACTGATAACATACTGAAAAGTACACTGTCAGCACATGATACACCCAAAGACCCATTGATGTTTTGAGGGTGTAACGTCACTGAAGAACCCACGCTGCAAAGCAGTAGGTCAGATTTAGTCAGTTATTTCTGAACACCAGATCTAAATCATAATGAAAGCATAAGTAGCACTACTGTTACATGATGCACGGTTAACTTGCAAAGATCACTTGATTTCCACAGTTCCCTTTCAACCTCAACTTCTCCCAGACAGTACAACCTAACCACTAACTCAATACCTAAAACTTCACAATTAAAAACTGAAAGTATCTTTCGAGCAACACCCATGAATACACAATAAAGATACCTCGTAATCTGTCGTGATTTGTACAGCTCCATCATGAATTCCTTCAAGTTCTTTCGCTATTAGATTTACTCTGAACACTGCGTAATAGCCCGATGCTAGGATCACCTGTAAATGGCAGGAAAAGGGTCATTCACTGTATTCCATTAAATGGAAAGAAATGCCACTAAAAAACATAACCAGCATCCTCTTATTCCTTTAAACTGACTCAAAATCCATTTAAAAGCACTGACAGTGATAAACAAAAAGGTTCACACGCATATGTGACTAACAGAAAAATTATCTATTCCTTATGGTGGTAAGCTTTCACTCTTCCCTGACAAATGATGAGCATTATCTGAGGGCATGGAGACTGCAGTTTCTGAAGTTTACACTTTTAAAATCTAACCAATTTGAACACAGCACTGCTTCTTAAAACAAATTAAGAAAATCTATCACACAGTCAGTCAAAAATTAAGAATTCTTATCTCTGCCATGGCTAAAATGAAACTACAAGAAGTTTCAGAGATTACCTCTTTTTTCTTCCCTCCTAAATCTAGCTTTGAGCAATGGATTCAAAGGATTACTTACTGAGGACTGATCAGATGCAGTGGCATTTTGTAGTTCATGGTGGTTTGCAATTATTGTTGTTCTGTTTCCCTTTTCAGCTGTTAGAAGTTCTACGGCCAAACCATCCCCTATAATATGCCAACTTTTTATAGCCAGCTTAAAAAGAACAAAGGTACTGTTTTCAGTAACTACACTGATGTAAACTTTCAAAAAGATAAAATAAAAAGAAATCCATCCTTACCTCTATTGGATTGCTGTTGATGACTGCAAATAAAATGCTGGTAGCTTCTGTTGCACTCAATATGCCAAAATCTATAAATCGTTCCTCAGTTTTTGGAGGCAGTACAAAGTACTAGAAAGATTGATAAAAGTATTTTAGCATAAGTTAAAGTGTGCTCAAACTGTAAGCTCATTAAAAAATTCATTAAGTCTAATACAACAGTACCATGACAATCTCAAAATTCTACACATTTGCTATGTAAAACTGAAGAGAACAAAGAATTTTCATCAATAACTGAAACAGAAAAGAGAAATAAAAAGAGTCCTACGAAGTCTGCCTCCAATTAGATTGAAGCAGCTAGAAAAAAAGAAAAATACTTACATCTAGAAATCCTGTGTATGCTCTGACAGGTAGGTGAAATTTAGAAGCATTGGTGATAAGTAGAATATTGTTATCTATGTGAACAGATGATGTGGAAGGCATAAAATGAAGTGTAAAAATATATCTGGATTCATTGGGCGGAATTAAGACCGGTTTACTGAAGTTCTGGACCTAGATCAGTGAACAATGAAGATCAATGTTACAATTAAAGAAAGTGGATCACATTTAAGCATTTATTATCATGAAAAGTAGTCACTGAAATGGGACTTACTTTAAACATTGGTTTCGCTTCTTCTGGTAACACAACATCATGTATAAGGACTGCAAAACCGAATGTGTTTGTTAGATAGATCAATCTTTCCACAGAATCAGCAGCACTGTCACGGATGTGAAAGAGTGTGGCAGCATGATCAAATCCTAAATATCTATTAAAAGAGAACAGTGCAAGGAAATAAAGATTTTCCGCCAAAAGAAAGTGTTTTCTTTACACAAAGACTAGAATTCATTAATTCAAACAGCAAAAAAGGCACATACTCCAATGCATGCTGAAACTATGTTATTAGCACTACAGGGATACTGATAATTAAGTAATTCAAAAGAGATAAGAAAACATAAATCAGTGTAATAGAAGGACTAGAAGAAAGTGTTGAAGTATTAAGATAATTTGCAAGTCATGCATGTTTCTTATTAATGAAATCAGGTGTCTGCAGCACAAGAGTTCTGATAGGTAAGGTTTGTTTGCCTTTAACATACTCTGTCAGTTTTGTTGATAAAGTAGCACCTTCAAAAATGTTTTTAAAGTCGACTTAGCCATACTGTGTAAATAAATAACAAAAACAAAGGAGACACTGACAGTTCTTTCAAAATTTTGCTTCAAATCAAAAGTATTTTCTCAACTCTTACTCATATAGCAATAGAACAGTAAATGCAAAACCAGAAAAATTTACAATACTGCATTTTTAAAATGTCTCATCTGCAGATGAAAAACACATCCCTAAGATCAATTTGAACTCAAGCCTTAAAACCAGCTTATGAATTGCTGTTACTACCTCATCTACTTGTTTAGAAGCACAAAAACCTCAAACAAGCAATTGTAGTTCTAAATGAGTTCCAGACTCAGAAAGCTTGGGCATCACCACTTTATATCCCACTCCTCCCACCTCCGCAAAAAGTTTCAATTCCCTACTAAATTCCCTAATTTAAAGCATATAATTTTTGAACTATGCTCAGTTAGTATAAGCTTACCCATCCAACACTTCTGCTTGATACGGTATTTCAAGTTTGGAGTAACTCTTCTCTTTTGCTTTAACAGTTATTTTCCCAGAAGACTGTGATGCTTTTTTTGCTTTTGAAGCTGTACACATAAGAAAGTAAGAAGTTTGTTAAAGAAGAGAAAAACAATTATCTATTAGGTTAGATTAGAATGAGTGGAAGAATAAAAGCACAGTGCTAGCTCAGAAATGCAATATCATGGAAGGAAAAAAATGGATCTTAAGGACTTTTCAATAAGCAACTGACATGGCGTGAAGTCTATGAAGCAAGAGATCAGAGTTCTGAATTTTTCCCATTTAACACCAGTTAGATGACCTGCCTGATTTAGTAAGCTTACCTACATTAGGAAAGCCCGCTTGCTCCTGTCATACAAATAACTTCAACATTTCCAGAGGATAATTTGGATCCCAGATGATCTGAACTCCCTACTAGGAGCATGGAATACATCTATCCCTTCACTAACAAAATAGAAGCTTGAGATTGTTGGGCTCCTCACACAGAGCTACCATATGAAAGAAACTTTGGGCCAGAAATGCAACATCTTAGTAACAAAGAAACGAAAAATAAGCTAAACTTTACAGAAATAAAAGCAGAATGCATGTAATAACGCAAACCACACAAGCACCAAGAATGATGCTCACAGGTCTGCTCCAAGATCACGGGACACACAATGTTGGCCTGGTAGCAACAGCACCAGAAAAGTCAAGGGATTCAAAAACTAGTTGAGAGAAACCATCACGACCCTGAAGATGCTGCATATATCTGGACAGCTGAAACTGCAGATATTTAGGGCTGGCTGCTTCACTAAAAAGAATTCACAGACTCAATTCCTTAAATACATTAAGCAGCTTGAATAGGTATTTTTCTCAAGAACGACCATCTCTTTCAAGACGTACCATATGTTAGACAGTAGATCCTCACGTAACAATTCCTACCAGCTTCAAAATCTGAACATATTATCACCTCAGAATGACAGAGTTCAGCTATTTCAGAATTTATTTATAGGCTTAAACCATACTTCACTCATCTTACAAATCATAAGCTATTAGAGATCTAAAGTGCTAATCAATAAATGATGACAAAAATCAATCCTCTCCCCTTTATCCATACAGCTTCTAAAATGATGTCTACAAGTATTGCATCTATACGGTTCTATTTTTAAGCAATCCAGGCAGAAAGACTTAAAGGACCAATCAGTATCTTAAAGCAATAACATCTGAGTAGCCACCACCATTCTGACAGTTCCTTAAAAATCTCTATAAAAATGAAGGTGCCTTTCTACAAAATGTCAGCATAGCATTTACAGTCACACTATGGAATATCAGCTTGGAGGAGACCTCAAGGATCATCTGGTCCATGCTTTCCTCACAGAAGCACAGTCTAAGCAAGATGGCTCAGCATCCTGGCCAGATGGATCTTAAGTATCCAACACCAGGGAATCCATCCCTTCCTAGGGAAATTATTTCAGCAGCTGATTTTCTCACAGTGAAAAATCTGTCTCTTATAATTGGAATCTCCCTATGAGTAACTTGTATCCATTACCTGATTTATTAGGATTTCTCAAAAACAAATGTCTGTTTAGACTAAAAATTTAAATAATCAGTGTCTTAACATAAGAATACCTTCTCTTCTCATCGGTCTAAGTTACTTGCTGATCACAAACAGAGACAATCCTTTCAGAAATAATTGAAGTTTAAATGAACCATAAGGCTTTTACAGGTAGGAAAATTCCATTTCCTTCTCAAAATTACAAAGAGCATTTTGTTAGGAGAGTGAAAATAATGAAGCTTCAGCAAGTTTTCAGAAGCACCTGACAAATTCTAAGAAGAGGGGAGTGGTACTTACCATCAAAGCTAATACTTGCAACTTTGGTATATTTACTTTCAGAGGCTTTTAACGTCACTGGCTTGAAATGTACTGTTATAGCTTCGTTCTGTGGTGTAGGTCTAACACTCTGCAAACAATCAAAATATGAAGCACCCGTAAATTTATCATTGCTAACGTGCAGTGCAGTTTTCACGTACCTTCCACAACCATGCAACTAGTTTTGGCCAAGTTCTTACAGGTCTGCATTGTAAGAGGTTTTAGAATTTTTTTCAGGTCCTTCAAATTACTCAGTCAGTATGCAGGAAAGCAGGCAATAGAGAGCTTATTTTTTATTCTTAATGCTGCAGGGTTACAATAGCTAGACTATTTATTTCTGGGGCACTTGCTAAGAAAGCTGTCAACTGACTTGTGCAACTACCAGTGATGATACAGACACCTGCCTTGTCTCTGATCCCATGCTAAGTCTGCAGAGCTGCCACAAAGAAAAAAAATAAGTAACTATATAGAGAACAGTTTTGTAAATCTGAGATGACACTCATTCTACACTAACATTTTACAAGGTCACCTTCTACATCTGAGGGTTACTGTTTTAAGCTAAACAGAAAAGGTAAATTGGGCATTACCGCCATAGCTATTGTGTCAGTTATTAAATAGAGCTGATTTATAGAGGTACTCATTGCTATGCAGCAGAATTAGGATTCCATGTCATCATCTGAAGACTATAAAGACTGCTAGCAAACTCTATCTAGATTCCACAGACAGAAACTGGGCATGGAGCATTTAAATGCTGTTATTCTTGTTTTGCTTAAAATTAGGAGGGCTGCCACGATTCTTCCTCCCCAGCTGCCTTCTCCTGCTTTAAGAACAGCTCAGCTGCTCACATAGCAGCTGTTAATCCACAGCAAATTACAGGATGCTGTATTAAGGAAACTGAAATGAGTGCTAGTTTACCTTATGCTGGGCTGCAAAGGTTTAGCACCTGCTTCATAAGCAGCTGAGTCTTTCTTGGTCAGAGGAACAAGGCGCACAGCTAGTGGTACAAACCAATTACAGTTCGTCCAAGCTAAGCTGTTCTTGACTGTAAATTAAAGCCATAAAATTGTGCATACTTAACTAAGTTCTGCAGATCACATGATCTGCAGAGGAAAAAGCAGCACTACTCCAGCAGCTAATGAATAATCTCTCTTAACTCAAGTAGAAGTTTTGCATTTTGGATTTATAGTACTGACCTTTGTCCACCACCTGAATACATGTGGTGCAGATATTTGCTCTTTCTCTTCATGACTCAATAAACAATTACCTCAAATTTTCTTCTAACAAAATGCACACTACGAAACTGACATCTTGACATGTCTTTAAAAAAACGCAAACCCTCTTAAAGCAGATGAAACCAAAGACGCCATGAAGTTCGCAACTTTTGAGTGACAGAAAGGATAACCATTTCTAGAAGTTATTTTCATTCAAAGTCCTTTCTTTAATTACTGGTTTGAATAATGTTGATTTTATTTAGTAAATCAAATTGGAAATATTCAAATATTCATCTCCTCCCAGAAAACCGGAACCTCTTAAGGCACAAGTGTAACAAAACTAGATGTATTTGCTCAAAATGTCTACATCTTATTAATTTAGTAAAAGAAGGAATTTACACTGTTTTGTTGAAAATTTCTGAACTACGTAATGACCATTTCTCATTTGTTGCTTGGTTACATGCTATAAAGGGAAATACAGAACTAAAGGAAAACCAAACATCCTTAGGAATTCTCTCAACTTTACTTTCCTCAAATTTCACTATATTTCAAATAAAGCTCAAACAAAACATGTCCTGAATTAAAATTCATCAGATATGGGCAGGTTATGAAAATATATGCAAAACAAGCTCTAACAAGAATGTAATACCACCAAGTTTCTCAGAGAATTTCCTGACAGCAACTTCTGTGGGTAAGAATAAGTTTAAATAGACATGCTTCAGTAACACATAGCTCTCCCACAGAATGCCCCACTCAAGATCCCTGACTCTGCTCTATGAAGACACATTCAACATTTAGCATAAGAGGAGAACATGAAGACCTTAAATTTCTAAAGGACACAGAGGGGGCAGAAAGCTTCATGCTGTTGAGCAGTTCTTGAGAGACTTTGAAGGTTTAAGGACTGTCAGATTACATGTATACTAATAATCTAAAGAGAAGAGTAGGGGTTGAAAGACTGGCACATGTTCTTTCATACTGTTTACTTGTCAGAAACTCCAGAACTTAAGTTTTGTCTTGTCCACCCACCTACCATATTGATCTAAAGACTGAGCAGGCTGCACACTTTTGCTTGCAGACAGTGAAGACACAGCTACCCTGCTCCAAGATGAAAAAGCTTTTTGGCTACAGGTAGCAGACTAAGGCTGGTTCCATTAGTGCAGAACCACCTCTGTACTGTTCTATTCACTTTTACAGACACAATTGTGAGTAATAACTAGGCCTTATGTTCAAACAGAGAAACACCTAACTAAAGTTCACTTTCTCCATAAACACTATCCAGAACAGACATGGAATAAACAACATTTTAATCCTTAATAACTTTGAGATGCACACACTTAAATGTGCAGACTGAAAAGATAATGTAGAAGGAAAACGACTTCTAGCAAATTGATAACAGAAACTAACTCCTAAAGTATAGCACTTGTAACAAAACTAAATACTTCCTTATACAAACACTTTTGGTTTCAAATTGAAAGAACTCAGCTTCACAATGGCTGTCCTGAAGTTCCTGGTTCTTTATTCATCAAACATGATCAGAAGCTCGAGTTTTGAAGTGTACCAATACTTTTAGCAATCAAATGGGCTTGAACTGCCTTTAAGGGAACACAAATTTTCATTCTAGAGAAGGTACAAAAGGAAGGTACAAAATCTACATTTACTAGGTTTTCGACAGCATGGCTTAATTCTTGCAGCAATGGAATAGTTCATCCAGTCATAAAAACCACATTATTCTCCCCAATAATAGAGCAAATCCTAGAAAATGAGGAAGATTTTATAAGAAGTTTTAAAACTCAAAAAAAAAAAAAAGTTAAGTGACTTGCTCTTGTTTTCCTCAACCAGTTTCTTAGCCCACAGCATGACTAAGTAGTTGAAGGCAGAACAACTACAACTCTGGCAACAGTATTTGCAGTCTCTCACACACCGATGACCTGAAGATATTTAGTTCCTCCAACACTCAGCTTAAACATATGCTAAATATAGCCTTGGCCTTTTCTTCTGACATTAAGATGAAATTTGTCACACGGGTCTGTGTCACTGCTTTTAAACCCCAGCTCTAAAGGGCCAGAAGTCCATTTCCCAAGCCTTCCTAGAAGTAACCTATACTCCAGGTTCCTTCCAAAATTTTTTTACTCTTGCTTACCACTTTGAAATCCCTTAATTGGCACAGGAGCAGAAATGCACACAGTGCTTCAAAAGCTAAAAAGATTACATACTTTCAAACAAAGTTGTGCCCTGATGAGAAGATTGACTTGATGCGCCATATGTGACGCACTGGAAAATATATCAGTCTGGAGAGATGTGGTAGCTTTTTCATTGCAAAAATGAGTCCCAAAGGCTTTAAGAATACCAAATTTACAGCTTTGATACACTGTAAACAAATATCTGAAAAAGTTTTGTCATGACATGCCTAATGGTTATCAAATGACAGACATCCATTACACAGACATCTATGGTTTACAGCCCATGGTCCAAAGAGCACAGATTTAAAAAAAAAAGGATAGTGTTCAGTTTTTTTAAATGGCAGAGTATGAATCAGGCCTACTCTATCAAATATTGGAAGCGATACTGATGGTTTGAATACATAGTTACTTGCATTGTACTCAGAAAGTATATTGCACAATTAAATAAACAAAAAGCAACCATGAAAAACTGTCCCTATGCCAAAAACCTGTCAAATCTAAGGTGGACATGAAGATCTGGCTGAAAAAGTAAATTTACCAACCTGCTGATTGTAAAAATCATATACAGGTGTTTGGTTTTTTTTAGTAAAAACCCTCCACGGAAGCTGAGTCATAGCTTAAAAGTCACGAGAGACCTTATAGGATCACCTGATCTCATAAATGCAATAAAGCATTAGGAAGTCAGTGAACTAAATTGTTTGCAATATACTGTTTCTCTTGACCTGAAAATTATTAGTGAATAACAACTTAGTAAGCACTGCAGTGCACTACTGCCACAGTGAAAAGTTATCTTCATTACTAAAAATGTGTTCTGTTTCTACTTTAAATTCATCTAGCCTCAGTTTTCAGTATCCTAAGGTTTTGCTAGATCTCTACTATCAAAACATTGTTCCTTAGAGTTCCAGCTATAAGCTTTATAAACACAGAAATTGTCTCCAAGAGCTCAATAAGAAACCTTTGCCAATCCTTCAATCATTCTTCTGGCTCCTCTGGTTTCTTTTCAACACTTCAACATTTTTTGAAGTGCACTGGGACAAGGTATAGCTAGCTAGCTACACAACTAAATCTAGAAAACAAGGAAGACAGGAAAGGGAGAAGGAAGAAGTGAGAAAAATAGTGGGCAATGAGAAAAATCACACAGGAAAAAGGTATGAACAAACAAATGTGGACTACCAGACTAGAGCCAAAATTCTGTATTAAAAACAGAAAGCAGAAAATCCAAACCTGAGAATTCTGAAGCTGGCTGCACTTCACATCCAGCTTCAGTGATCTTACTGCAAAGGGCTTTTAGAGTGTTTGGGTTTTTTTCATATTTCAGGCTACAAAGCAGATAAGCTCAAGAAAACAATGGTTATTTTACAGTCAGCTCTTGAAAACTACTCTTTGCTTATCTTAAAAGATTATGTTGGGTAACCACTTTTTATGCTCATGTGTATATGTGATGTGTGTGTGATGAGGACAAAGAATCTCACAGACTGCATTAATCTCTCATTCACTGAACATGAATTACTGCTTTCAAGTATAAAAGCTTCCAAAGATTCAGATATTGCAGGCACAGCCTATAAATGCTATTCAAAGCATCCAAGCATTCAAAGAAGGCTATGAAGCAAATAAATTTTACCATGCACGAAATGTATTTGTCTTGCTATTAAGTTACATTTTCAGTCACACATCACCTAGCTTCTGAATGCTACATGGTGAACGATCAATTTTTATAAGAGAAAGTAAATGCAAATACAAAGTTTCAAATTGAAAGGAAATAAAACTTACTGTAATTGGCACATCTTTTGTTCCTGAATTTAATAAATGCAGATTTAAAATTTTTGGCAGATCTGTTAAAGAACAAAAAACACACCTGACTATTAGGCTATTTTAACAGAACAACCTTATACAAAGTCATCTGCACTAGCTGGTTTCTCATATAAATCCACTCTTCAGTGTTAAAATGTTAAGACTAACATGACAGAACAGCCAGTCTAAATAGCTAGTCCCAAGAAACTGGCACTTAAAAACTGCATTTTTGTGTATTAGTAGGTATTATATGCTTCAGCTAATCACTTGTATTTGTAACACATTAAGAAATGAACAGGCTAAAAATACTACAATGAGTGATTTTGCAGACACACCAATATTCAGCAGAAACTCATCTTACTTTAAAATCTTCACAGTTAAGCAAGTTGCAAGGAAAAGTACCTCAGAAGCTATCTTTTTTTAGTTGAAAAAAGATATGACCCTATTTTTTTTTCTGTAACAAATCCGGTTTAGAGTTTCAAAAGATACCTTCAGTTTTACTACTTTCCAATGAATGTATTTTATCTCACTAAACAATATTACTGTAAGTGTAAAATGTTAAGCACAAATGTTTAAGTGACACTTGAGAAAAAATCTTATCATAAATAACAGTTGATTAAGTTGGCACACCTTCACTATTGCCTGTGTCTGAAAACATTAAAACTTACGCAGACGTAAGGCAATATTTCAAAACAAGGTCACAAAATAAGTAAGCTGAAATGGTTTTCAGACTAAGCCATGTGCAACTGTGTAAGACTAATGTTAGTACTAAACCTAGAACCAGAGGTGCAAACTCCTGTCTGTTTGTATACATCTCAAGTATATTTGCAGGTGAATGTACCTGCACGCTGTTTTAACACACTGTTATCCGTCTTTTAAAAAGCATCATTGCACAAGCAGCCCTGAACAGTACAAAGATAACTGGGCTTTCCCCTCCCCACTCTACTTATAGATACTTGGAGACCTGAAGAACACTTTACCTTGTGTTCGTAGCGTACCAAAATCTAGCATTTCTGTTGATGAATAGATTCCTGGTGCTTTAAGGGAAAAGAAAAAAAAAAAGTTACTACTTTCTTATTATACTAAGAGCTAATTAATTTATTAGTTAATTAATATACTAATATTAGTATAACTAATTATACTAAGAGCTGCAAAAACACACGCCAACCAAAATTACAAAACAAAACCAAAATCAACAAAAAACAATCACTCTTCTACAAACCTGTTGTAACTTCTACTTCAACAGGGAGAATGATAAACTCTGTGTTGTCTGAGGCATTTGTTTTTATTCTAATGAAGGCTGTATGATTATCTGCTTCTCTTGAAGAAAAGCTGGCTCTCATAACTCCTTTTGTTTCATAGGGAGGTATTTCCTGGTAAATAACCAAAGCACATTTATGAGAGCACAGTAACTACAAAAAAGATGTCACACCAAATAATTACAATAAAAGTATTGAGTATAATTGTATTAAGAGAAAACCTGCAAAGGTAGAAAGAGGTAAGCTGCCTGTTATTAAAATTACCATTAAATTTATAAAGGATATTTGTAATCATCTAATATGACAGTGATTAAAAATAAGTATATGCAAGAGAACTTCCACATCCCATTTCATTAATGATCCTATGATTCTAAGTTTTATGTATTAATTTGTAGTAACATGACAGTAGACTCAATTGACAAAATCTACCAATAAACAAAAGACATTCATAAAAATGTTGTTGAGTACAGAAACATCAAATATTGTGTTTGCATATTCTAATTGGTTTTTCTTCAAAGAAGACACAAGCCATTGAGTTTCAGTGCTAAACACAAACTGAAATAGCACAGAGTTCCAAGTAGCCAGAAGTTTGTGGAGCTCCAGGTCTGTTAGTCATCATGTAATTTACAGCAAAAGGTCAAAATGTGTTTTAGTTTCTGTACCAACCTATTCCACCAGTTCCAATCTGCATTCAAGTTTGAAAGAGAACTCTTTCTATATTTGGTGGACCAGCTGCACCCCAAGACTAACTTCAGCTCCACAACTGAAACATTAACATCAGACAGTCTTCCCAATCACATTACAGAAGGTCTGAGGATTGGATTTCTTTTTCTTTTTAATAGAATATGAAAACCTTAGTTTGAAATTTGGAATTCCTACACTTTAAGTGCAAATAAATATGACAGAAAGTAGGAATTTCTGATGCGTAGTCCTTGCAATGATTGATAGTTGGCAGTTTACTTCTTCTGTGTTTTTGATACAGGAAACTGGACAGGAAGTAACCCATATAGGTGCTGACTGTTTTATACACCTCTTCTGTGCTCTCTGTAGTTCAAACACACAACAATGCATTCTGGAGGTCAAGCCATATTTTCCGTGGCACAATGACTGCAGATGTATTCTTTGAAAACTGTTGAATATCAAACTAAGAAGCTTTCAAGTTCTATTTTCACACTTACTCACAGACTGAACACAATGCAGCCATTTATTAATGTTTCAAAGGATATGATCTTATTCTCCCATATGTGTAACTAGAGATCCAAAGCTGGTCGGATCCCTGAAGTAACTTTGACTACAAAAATAATCTTGCATATGGAGACTTCTTCATCCAATCATCCAAGCATGTGGCATCAGATTGATTTTAGACAATTATGGATGTCCATACGTCAAAGTATCACCATATTTCAAAGAAGTTCTTCTACTTTGCAGCTTTTTCTAACTGCAGTGAAGCTCTTGATATAGCCAACTCAATAATGCACCTGGGTGTTTCCTACTACTGGTTTGACATCTTCTATTTGCCTTATTGTTTAGAAATACCAATGGTTGATATGAAAAACAAGAGGATTAGCCCGTGCAAGACACTGGAAGCTTTCACATGCCTGTCACCTGCGCTTTAACTGGCAACCTGGCCCAGAGAAGCTGAAAAGCTCTGCGGTCTGAAAAACATTCCTCTTGAGTTCTTTTGACAACAAGGAAGGGACTACCTTTAGAAACAACGCAGTTTGACTAGAACAGTGTCAAAACATCAGCACGTTCATCCTTTAAAATCCATTTTCATGTTTACATTTAACCCTCAGCATCTGTTTACTCTTTCCACTGCATTTTTTAAAATGCTTGTGATCTATGTTAATACTTTCTTGCTTGCAACTTTGTATCTGAAACTAAAATACTGCCATTCTAATGGACTTAATCCAGAAAAGACAGGAATTAAGTATTGTGTCTGAGCCCAATGACTCTGATGTTTCTCCAAAATCGAAAACCAGTCATCAAAAACCAAGTAAGTCTAACTGAAGAGGAAAATAGGTTTTGTATCTAGCTGGACATTACCAATAGCGTGGTATACAGCATGGAGCCAGAACTTTACCTTCAGGATGTTTCTAAATTTTATTTCACTTAAAGATACCAGCATGCGTTACTTCATAACTACATTAAGTGAAGAACACAACAAAACAGATTTAATGGGCTAGACCATGAGTCCATTCAATCCACTACCCTGTTTCTAGACATGACAGCAGACAGGATGAGTAAAGCGTAACTGCAGGGCATGCATGTAGAAATATTTTTCAGAACAGTTTTCAGCCACTCTTGACTCATAATCTAGGGATTTACTGCAGCTAGATTAGTAGTCCTTAATACATTTCTCTTCCTTAAGATTGTTCAGCTGCGTTTTCAACCCATCTGTGCATTCAGAGTAATTTGCAGAAGGACTTTCTAAGTTAAAAAACCCCACTAACCAACAAATCAAACAAAAAAACCAGGTACATTTTTTCTGTGGGTTAGATCCAGCTCACAGGCCTTCAGGACTACATTGCCCTGAAAGCTCACATAGGTGTAAATTTATTCTACTGGGAATCATTTTATTCTTACTGAGCTTTCATTCAATTCCTACTACCATAACAATAACAGACCCTGTTATAGTTTCTATTTTTATGGAATATTTTAATGATTACATTACAAGAAGCAAAGTTAATAAAAAAAACCCCAAAGCCTAAGCTCATCAAAATGAAACCTGCCCAAACAAGTACAATGAGCGCTGCAAGACATGACTACTCACCCACAGCTTCCTCGTACCTCCCTGCTGACCTGTTGGAAGCTCTAAATGGAGATCACCTCCACTGGAATACATTTCTACCACCTGAGGAGGATAACAGGATAACATTAGCACTCAGCTTTAAAGGGATCCTATTCTAGTTATCAGGTATTACCATGTGAAATGGCATGCCTTAGTGACTATTTGATTGCTGGAGTATCTTATAAATTCACTTTAGTGATGATATAGCTATTTGCTAGTGCTACACTTTTTCTATAGAATTTCAGTTTGTGGATCACTTACTTAACAGAATCAGAATTTGGTTAGGTAAAGACATCAATCCTGCCTTAACGTAAGAATGCTTGCCAACATTACATACTAGGGTATGCCGTAACACCACCTTATGCTGTGCAAAACAGGCATAAGGAAGCTACAAGGCAACACTGAATTAAAAGCACAAGATCTATTTAACTTTGTTTCCTTCAGTATTCTTCCTAATTACCAGTGAAGTTTCAGTACTTTTCCTAATTACCAGTGAAATTTATATCTTTATTTTGCAGTAATTACAACTATTTTAAAAATTGAAATTTTACTGTAAAACGTCAGTTTAGCAAATTAAGAGATCTGGGACTATAATCTACAATTTCTAGAACTGACTTGCATTTGAACAGAAAAAACCCAACTTATATAATACAAAAGACTTGACCTCAAATAGCTTTAAAATAAAACCGGAATTTTAAGAAGTGCCAAAATAAGTAACATTTCAGTTTAGTATCATAAACGAGCATTTAATGACTCTTCTCTTAGGCTCACCTGCAAAGGTTCGCTGTGAGGGTTGTGTATATTTATTATAGGAGAAAAACTGCTATTTACAGGAACTCGTGCCCCAATAAATGGGCGCAATCGATAGGGGTTCGGAACTCCAATGCCAAACACCTGGTTCAGAAAAGGAAACACAAGCTTAAGTAGCTGTATGTAGTTGTTGCAGAGCCTAAAATGTCTTCACCAGTTTAGTAATCCACCATATACTCGTTAGATTAATTTTCTAGTATACTCCCAAACAAACATTTTAAACCAGTACCATTTGCACCTAGAGGGTATTTCTCATAGCTACTACTTACTTACACTGATATATTGAGAAAACAGGAAGCCAAAATACCACTTTTTCTTGACACTCTGAAACACTAGATACCAGCTAAAGGTTATAGAGATATGAAATGTCCCTTTAATCATACTGTTATGAAACTATCCATATGGAAAGCATTTCTGTTGTTGTTTACAAAACATTGCCATGGTAAGAATCATATTCTTTCAACAAGAGGATTTCTCTGATTTTTTTCACTTTTCATTCTCTCTCATCTGTCTGGTTTATCTTTCTGAATCTCAATTGAGTAATTTTTTGCCAGCTTAATGAATAACATTGTCTTGTCATAGGATCAGATGAATACAGAGCTACAGAATGAGCTGGATCACTACAATTCGCCACAAAAATAATACACACAGAAAAGGTCTTGGGAGGATTTTAAATCTTACATAATTTCATCAATCTGGCTTAGAGTACTGCCTTATGGATATTTACAATGGCGTATCTCTGTGTTACAACAAGCAGCCAGGATGGAAACTTCTTCAACTGGGTTGATGAAAAAAAAAACCCCAACCAACCACCCACCACTTCTGTGCAAATAGCCTTGGACAGTTAACAATAGATAATGCTTTGATTCACACTTCACAACTTTTTCTGAAACAGTAATTCTCTTACCTGATAAGTAAATACCCCATGATTAGAAGTGTTAATAAATAAAGTGTTCTCTACATTTCCCACTACTCTTGCGAGGAAAACTACATCGAAAGATGTATTCCCTCCTGGAAGAATTTTCTGGAAAAAAGCAAGCAAGCAGATAAGCAAAACTGTTTACTGAAGACATTATATCATGCAGATGAACAATGGGGTTTTTGCTACAGAAGATCTCCCTATGTTCCTTATGGAAATTACTGAAGTTAAAAAGTCTACTGCAGATTTGGAAAAAAAAAAAAAGAGTAGAAGTTTCATACAAAAAAAATGTGTAATAAAATACTAGTATTTTTAATACTAATAGTTTACAACTATTATCTGGTGCGGGATCATATTTACTTGAAATTTATGTTAATTCTGAGTTCAGCTTATCACTGAAATATTTTAGACTCACAGTTCACAGATTACTAGAGAAAGGCAATTACTACAAGACTTCCATAAATGAGAAAGGTTGTTTATAGACAGGTGTTCTGAAGTTTTTAATGTTTACACGGCCCCTGCTAAGCCACAGGCTCTGCAGACAATACTGAAACGAGAGGACTGTATCTGAGAGCAATGTGGTTTGAGTTAACCTTGCTGACACCGCGCTTTTGAATATGCAAGTTCCTGTAACACGATGACTTACGTGTGCAAGTGCATTAGAGTGACTACTTCACGCTATTTCACATGACTTAGAATCTTCAGAAAAACCATAGGAACAGTTTGTTCCTGTAAGTGTTCTAAGGCAATGTGGTCACTTCAACAACAAAGGAGATCTGCTGTTAAACCATCAATTACAATATACATTTCCAACATAGTCAGAAGTCCTTGTGTTTCTGTGCTCAGTTCAAATTTGCTCTGATATGAGATCAAGATCTGCAGTATCTTAATACTTTTAGGTATGTAATTACTGCAGTAAATCACTCTTTCAAAGATACTCCCATTCAGATTGGAGAAGGGAAAGAAAAGCTCATTTTGAGAAAGCAAAATAACTTACCCTATTTTGGAAAAATGATGCATGAAAATGTGATGTTGTAGCAGATATTGATACTAATGTAATTGTTTCTTCTGAGCTAGGGTTATGTAGGTAAACTTTTTCCATTTTTGGCATTCCAACTGGCCTGTCAAAACACAGAGAGAAAACATTTTCAGTGTCAGAAATCTAGACAACAGAGCATTGGGCTTTTTCCCATTAAACCAGACAGGAGCACAAAAGCAATGCACACTGACAATAAAACTTTGCATTTAATACTTTTTCAAGTAACATGCCAATTGTACTTAGAAGAATTACTTAGTTAACACCTTTTCCATTACTTTACTGCTTACTTTTCCTGAAGGCTTACCTAATGTTACATCATCCTCCTGAAATTCTATTGTCAGGTTTTTACTTCAGAATCACAAGAGGTAAGGTCCTCTATTCCTATGCTAGAATGTCTAAATCATGATCCTAAGACAGTGTGTACACAGCAACTTAAACAGAACACACCCCAGACAAAATTTAAAATGCCAATTTTCTGTTATAAATTGTAAGTAGTCTTACACAGAACTCGAAATTTTTCTGGCATTATATTTTACAATACGCCCAACAGAATTAAGTAGGCAGACATGTGCAGCAACAGCTTTTTTATACGTACATTGTATTTGAATTCATACCATAAGGAAAAAAAAATAAATGTTTGAGATTAATTGTAGAATTTAAGAACCCTAAAACATGGAAGTCACACAGTTTAACAATAGTACAATTTTTCAGTAACAAGACATGCTATCAATTTATTGGACAAGCTTTAAGCTTCTTTCTTTTTTACAACAGCTGAGATGACAACAGATGTTCCAGTTTCATCAACTATTTTTTCAGAATTTTTTCATGCCTTTTAACACATACATGTTAATCATCATCAGCAGGGCACTAATAAACTGTGCAGATTACTAACTGCTCAATTTTGAATTCTGGCATTCAAAATAGTTAACTTTCAGGCTACGTGCACTCCCTGTAGCACTCTCTCCCACGTGACTTGCTCCAAACATTGCAAGGGCAGCAAAACTATTGACAAAAATTACTACCTGTAGTACCTGAATTGATGATGACTAGGAACAGGCAGCTGTTCTGCCCTCCTCAATTAACTTTAACAGGCCAAATTAACAAGTGCTATTGCAGTCACAGTTTTTCAGCTTGGAGGGGGGTGTGGAGTACATCTCAATAGACGAAGCAATATAATTTTGCTGTAAATTAAAGGTTCCATTGGAGAATTTAGTGACAATAATCAAACTATCCTACAATTTAAAAAGTGATTGTGGTGACAGAAGCTCCTACTTATGAAACACAGGCTAAAGAGACAGATGCTAAAGACCACACCATTAATTCAAAGACGCAATTATAAATCATCAATAAACAGCATCATCACTAACAGAAAAATATATCTGCACTGTGCTACTGTAATTCTCTTTGCTCTGCTTGCTAAGTCCACTTAATTTCGTGTTTCCATCAGTAACCACTTGTTCTTGATCCTCCTTTCACTCTGAAAAAAAATTCTCATTTTTACTTCTCTAACTTAACCAGTAACTGAGAAAACAGTTTCACTCTTCACCTTTAAAAACTTGTGCAAAACCAAACATCCAGGTTAAGCCCTAATAGAAAATACGTTTATCTGTTGCCAGCACACAGGGGGATGTTAGAAAGGGCAACAGTTTATCACCTGTGCTATTTCACATTAACCGCTGTAACTGCTACTCTGTTGATCAATGGAATCAAACAGTTAACCTATACACCTGTTCTCCCTTTGCTGAGGAAAAGCTTACCAAACCGGAGCAATGCAAATGAGAGGCAGCCCTCCAAACTTCCCCATCTCTATCCCCACCCCCAGCAAGAAAACAGCACTGCAACACCAAACACACACAAAACCACAAGAGAAAAAAGCGTCTGCTGATAGGGAGTTATCAGCACCCCTGAATTCTGAGCCCACTGCTTCAAACACTCCTTCACTGACATCAGTACAGATGGCCTTAATGAGGCTTTTATCTGCCTGGTAACTATGAAAGGCATAACCAAGCTTGTATAACACTGCACTTTTGCAGCAAATTCCTTGTTTAGACATAGCAGTCAAGCGTGAAACCATGATTCTACCAACACCAAAAAAAGAGAAGAAATAAAACAGTCAATATCCTCTAACACTGAAGAAAGCTCTTCCAGTCTCTCCTGAGGATCAACTGCCTGTTCCCTAGTTCTCACTGCAATTTCTCACTCTCCTTAGTGGAAGACATGCTCCTGACACCTTGGTGCAAACTCTGCTGCTTGTCACACTGCAGTTCTGGATACTGCCACAGAACATTCAGCAGCCCCTCAGGAAGGGGAAATCATCCTTCTCCTTTATTACAAAACACTCCAACCAGTCTTCACAAGAGGAGCTTAAGAGCTGAAAGCAAGAATCAAGCAGAACAGTTCCTTCCAACCATAACAGCAGTGAGAGATGAGGTAGTTTTAAGCACTGTACTACATGTGAGCAAATGACATGACTACTGTATCACCCATTAGAGAACTAGCTATATACTGAACACCCAAGATCAGAGCGGACTTCAGTGACACTTTCTGTGATGCATCATGTGTGAAACACCACAAAGCCAAGAAAATGTTGAATGAATTGGCAGTACCAAAGCATCAGTCTGTTCCTGTCAGAAAGTAAAACAATATCCAGGAAATATTCCAAATATTAACAATCTCTTCAAGCCTTCATGCTTTTCCAGTTCTGAAAAGAAGGGACTATAAAGACAGTCTATTTGAGAAGCTAACATCTATAAAAAAACCCCAGCTATGACCAACAACACAGCTCACTAACTTTGCATTCCAGACTAAACTACCATGGTGTGTGTATATATATATATATAGGTTATAAAGGCAGAAGTGCTAGGATTATGTTTTATTTCACTATTTTGCTGATCATTCTGATTTTTAATCAGAGTGCAGCATTATACCTGGCTGAGATACAGCTTCCCTTACATTCTTTAAGTTTGATGTCAAAGAAATCTACAGAAACAGGACTTCATAAACCTCACCTGTTTTACTGCTACCAGACATAGTAAAACCCAGGTAGAGCAGTGTGCACCAGACGCCTTTCATGAACATACATCCCAAGCAATAATCTCATAAGGGATGCTCTCCAAGATGCAGATTATCAAACCACAATGATCTGCACAAGTACAGTGTTACCTGGTGACAAATTTTACAGCACAATTTCCTGGAGCAGTCACAGCTAGCACTTCTCATTGTGAGAAGCTGGTACAGACACACACCTTCAAGCAAACACAAACTGTCAAAGCATGCAAGATTTTGCTCCTGATCCTTTGTCTCTGCATAATGCTAGTGTAGGTCCACCTACACTGATAAAAACCCTGATACCACAACCTAGATGAGAAGATAGTAATTAACAAGGGTGAGGTGCCTGTTCAAATGGGTAGAGAAGCCTGTGTTCATGTTCTTTACTGCTGCAACTCTTTCCGAAGTCTTGAGTAGGTATTTGCAGTTATTGCAAGCATGTCCTTGTAATGGAATTAATTGCTGCTCCAGGGATCAAAAGGATCAAAAGGTTCCATTTTAACAATGGAAGTCAGCACTGGCAAATTTTAGGGAGATGAGTCCTTGAGGAGATGAATTATTGGCAAAAATAACAAAAATAAAAAAATTGCAAAAGTACCTAGCTACTGACTATGAAGTAAATACAGATTGAGAAAATGCCCTTTTAGAAGAGTAATTGATTTTTTTTCTTATGGCATATTGTTTAAACAGCTCTGTAAAATGCTCACTTGATTTATGAAAACTGATACAAATCTATTACTAAAAAGTAAGGAATATCAATTCAGCAGATACATTCTTCCTGCTCCATCTCATATTCTTTGTAATGAGACTGGAGAGATAACCGAAGCCAACCAAGAGCTTCCCAGTTATATTTTGAAATGAAGGGAATATAGGTAAATATACTCAAGATTCAATTCCCATAAATTCCTCATGAATTTGAGAGTTTTATATATGTTTATCCCCAAATATTTATTTCATTTACTATCTTTGGCAACTGCGAAAACAATTGTAAGGTCAGTTGTCGCACAATGTATCAGAAGCAGAAGCTTCGCACAGGTTCAATCCGTATCCTGCCCATACAGCGCCTATCACACAGGGGTGTATAGCAAATGCCTAGAAGGCAAAGAGTAATGTGGAAAGCATACAAAGTCAGGTGCCCAGAACACTCTCCCAGGCTCTTAATATACGCAGCTTGGGAACTTCCTGAACCAATGAAGATGGTTCTCCAGTCAGAAGATCAAAGTGAACGAGCTCCAACAATAAGAACTCGGGTGTTGGCTTGTAACATATCCAGCTACTTTTAATTAAAGAAACAAAACAGGCTGGTCTCAGAAGGTTATCTCTAGAGACTGAAAGGGAATACCTTTTGTGCCCTATTATGAAGAAAATGGTAGTTCCTTACACAAAGGAATGCTGCATGATGGACAAAACCAGAAAATTAGCGACTAGAGCGTTCTTCCTGTTTCATGTGAAACTGCATGCATTGCTGGCTGAGCGACACAGGCAAGCAGCTTCTGTAACTGAAGTCAGCGTAACTAGAGCACATGTTTGAGAATGCAAATGCATCTCCAACTCAGAAAAGCAAAGAAAACAGAAGGGGTTTGGGTTTACATACATACTAGCCTATAAATCACTTGTATCTTAGCTTCCCCATTTCATTGGCTTTTAACAAATAGAGGAAGTTTTTTTACATTATACTTGACAAAAAGTTAGTGTCTATGTACCTCTAAATGGAGCAAATGCCCCATTTCATGTTAGCAATCTAACTTAAGATACCACACAATAAAATCATACCTTTTCCAAACAGTTTGAAAAATCCAATACATAAAATGCCAATAATTAGACTTTACCCAACCATGTCACCAAGTGTGATCAGAATGAATCTAAAGGTGTAATGAACTATTATTTGTTTTGGCAGCATTTTGCAGCCTAGTGAACAAAATCCGCAGTAGATCTGGACAAGATATCAATTTACTGTCAACAGTTTCTCACATTTAGAAAAGTCCAAGGGAAACGAAAGTTTTATCTTGAATCATTTCTTTAAAATTCCACAAATCTCAAACTCTCACACATTACAAGTGTATCAAATGTACTGTGTAAACATTTGGCTCCATATTATAGACAACTTAAGGTCCTTTCACAAGTTAAAAATATACTTGCTTAAAATGTAAGAAAAGTAGTGATTTGACTGAACTCTCTAGCTGCTAAAACACCACTACTTACGGTTAAGATTAGAATTCTTGACGAAAACAGATCACTTTGCTAAACTTATACTAACCTTATGTTACTTAAAGTAACTTCCATGGCTTTAAGGACATTTATATCTACCATATTTAGTATATACAAACATTTCTTCTATAGTTCAGGAAAACTTCAAATAGTTAAACTGTGAACAACATCATTCTCTGTTCTCTTACCATGCTACTCTACCTAAGTTTTACAGCAGGAAAGCCTTACAATAGTGTAAACCAGTTTTCACTGCAATATAACACATCCGTTATAAGCCTTGACTTTTCAAATGCACCCTTGCCTTGGTTTTCTTGCTTCTAATTCATGCAATCAGGAGTACAACTGAAAGCAACACAGTCTAGATTCAGAGACATATTAAGACAGATGTAGCATGCCTGTATTCTCTAGATTTTAACCCATTCAGGCATTATACTGTCCTTAAAGCTACAGGAGTGAAGGATGTCCCTTACATTACCTAAAGTAACATAAGGTCTTCAGACCTGCAAGCATATTCTCACACATTTGGATGTTGCCAAACAATTGCTTTCAAGGCCAGCACAAGCTTTCACAGAATATCCTGCTAAATACTACAGCTCACAAACAAGAAACACAAAACCATTACAAAAAATCCCCTAACAAAAACACTTGAAGGGAAAGGCAGTGAGATTTTTTATCAATAGAAAACTGAAAGACAAAACTTCAGAATACTGTCCTACCAATGAGAAAATTTTGTCTTAGAATGGGACCTTGCTCAAATCCAGTGAAGGAAAAACCTCCATTTACCACAGAAACATATGCTGATCAAGAATTAAAATACCACTGTTGTCAAAAGTATAATTTCATACATTACCAGTCATTTCTATGAAACAGAGGTAAGATGCAAACTTCATCTTTAAAATAATGCCACGTTTTAAAATTTTGATGGTAAGCAGTTCCTGCTTATATTGTGTTAGTGTTCTATAAGTACCTGAAGTACCTAAGTGTTCCATTATCAAAAGCTACTTCTACCAAAAAACTTAGTTATGAAGAACTTAAACTTCACTTTTGATACAGAGTTGAATTAACAAAGACAAAGGGAATGTATTCAGATCTGTGAAGATCCACCTTCCCCCACAAAGCAGGTGCAAGAACTGAATATAAACTGCTCTGCAACAGTCTTCACTCAGGCCACCTGCAGGACCTCTAATGTGACAACTTGTCTTAAACATAGAAAGCCATATAGGTAATGCTTGTTCTCCTAAAACAGCCTCTGAGCAACCAAGTTCCAAAGCTATGGAAGACATTTACTGTTTGTTCATTAGAACACCTCAGTTATTCCTTTCACATTCACCAGTTGAGGAAGGGAGTAACAGTTTAAAAGGGAGAATACAAGGAACAGAACATAGGTGAGAATAAAGTCCGCTAGTTATGGAGCTGGTTTTAGGTGGAGGGTTTTTTGCTTGTTTACTTTAAAGCCATGAATCTCCAACACCCAAGATGTTGCAGAATTTGCTCCAGAAAAAGACTGGTGTTGCTTCAGAAACACAAGCAAGAGGTTTACACATTAAATAACCAAATGAGTATTCCACGCTTAGTCCAAGCAGTCCGCTGGCACAGTGATATGGGAGACTCTGCCACAGTCCTATCCCATTCCCAGAGGCTTAATATATACAAAGAACATTTGGGATTGCTTCAAGTGAGCTAAAGATTTGCATATCCCAGCATACATTTCCTTTGATAAATGTGAGATTACCTGGACTGCCTTCAAAGTAGTAGAATATGGTAGTGTTTGTTTTAAATTAAAACAGCATTAAGAAACCCCAACTGTTACAAACCAGAAGTATAAGGCCATTGTAATCTCATCTCCAGGTGGAACGTAGGAAATGTGTCTACAGCACCTATCTATCAACTTAAGACTGATTTTGATTTTCTGAGATCTCGATATAAAGTAACTTTCATTAAATATTACTCCTGCTCAAGTTGGCATGTTTTTGAAACATCTGATTAAACCCACACAACCTTAGCAGACCAAAAGTCACAATAACGGCTTAACTTCCAACTGAAATTAAATATTAAAACTCTCTTTAGCCTAAGAATGATACATGTTGATAGCTCAGCACAAACATGAACTTTGAACAAGTTTGCTCTACTAAATACTACATGCTACCTATTAAAAAACCCACCCTTTAGGTATAGTACCTATTCAGAAACTAAATATGCATTTTATGAGTTTCCTAAAATCCATGAATAACAAAGACAGAAAAGCCAGAATTTGAATGTGAAAACCCTGTCTGTTTTAAAAGGCAAAAAACTCAAAAGCTTAAATATGCATTATTTGACTTCAAATGTGCTTGGTACCTGCAGCTTGCTGTCACCAGAAGGCTGAGTTACTCAGTATTTCTGAGAGTCAGCTCACAAATTTTGAACTGAACTTTGGGACTCCATATCTAAACCTTTTCTAAAACTGTTTTTGACATCGTATTGAAGTTTTAATAAAATCAGAAGATGATTTCTGCCTGAGACTATGACCTAAATGACAACAGATAGATTAATTATTGTATACCTTTAAAAAACAAATGGAACATATAATGAACGAAGATCTAACAGAGAGATTCCCTATTTTAATCGACAGAATGCACCGATCCCCCCGGGCAGTTCTGCATTTATTGTACAGAGCCATTCCCAAGAAAGAGATTTCTGCTCCTTCAACACTGTACTAGATCTACACTATTTCTTCAATGCTTCTAGCTATGACATGAACAGCTTAGATAAAAAACCAAAATATAATGAAGAACAACTTAAAGTATTTATGATACTGTCTTTGGAAAAAACCTGTCTTTGGAAATCCACAAAGTAAAGAAGCACAGGTAGCTTTTTCCAGATAAGCACACAAGCTCTAGACAACCTTTAAAACCACGATATTTCAGAGCACATCAACACTTTGTTCATAGTAGAAAAAGGTGCATAAAATACATTTCAAATGTCAAAATCTGTATTTATTATGAACTGGAAAGTGCTACCATTTTGAACAGAAAATAACTTAAAACCAAATCAATAGGTAAGTTTCCAGTAACTAACAAAATGCACACCACTCTACAGGTTTGAATTTGTACTGCACTCACGGTACAATTTATTAACTATAACCTCATTTTGTTATAGCAGAAATGCAGTAGAGGAGGGCTCACTATGAGCCGTTTTGTTATTCAATTTAAAAACTCAGTATCCTCTTACCTAGTAGACCAGTTACTGACATTAGTTAAAAAAAAACAAACCTACACCCCAAATAACAAAAATACACATCAAAACTAGAAGAAATTCTGGAGGAAAAAGGATGAGGGGACAGAGTGACTTATTCTGTCTTTCATCAGAAGTAAGGTTACAACTTTTCTAGACTGAGCACAAATAAATTCTGTAAACTGAGGCATTTCCATATAGCTTTGTTATTTAGTGACATTACAGTGGGTTGCCTTTTTTTTTTTTTTGGATAGAGGTTATTTCTAGAAAGTTACTCTATACAGCTTCCCTTCTTTAAGGAAGGCAGAAGGATACACCATGTCAATACACACGAGCTTCCTTGCATATCTTTGTAGTCACCACACTGTACAACAGTCTTTCTGACAGAAAAGGGGTACTATATTTTTAATAATAATCTGTGGCTTATATGTCAATACAGCAGCCTTTCATCTGGCAGCTGTACCGGCTGAGGATGGGGGAAGCAATGCTGTGCTAAGGCACACCTGGGCTGTTTTCATTCTTCCAGGCCAAACTGTTAACAAAATGTTTGAAATGCCCTCGCTGCAATTTAAATTGGTCCAAGTATCAATCATGCACAGAGGCTGCACCCAGGAACACCAAATCCAGAACAAATTTTGACTGTTAAAAAGAAGAGGGATTGTAGCTACCTATACACAGTAACTGGTAGGAAAATTTAAGACTGAAATACTTCCCAGAGGAACTGATTACAAATGGGTACATTGATGAAATTGTTACATTTCCTTCCTCCTCCCTTTCATTTATGTTTTAGAGAAGTCAGAATTGAAACAGTAAGCAGCTGGAAGGTAGAGAGCATGGAGCTAGGTTCCTGGAGGCTGTTTGTTCTCCTTGAGGCTCTATTTTCACAACTTGACATTACTGTTCTAATAAGTGCAGATTCACTGCCAGGTTTTTTGCCACCAAAGCAATAGTAAAATGAACATGCTAGAGTAGATGCTTCCTGATGGGGGTTACATACAAGCAGGAAGGTAATCTAACCTCAGCATGTTAAGTTCTAGACTTAAAACTGTCTGCTCCACAGGGCAGCTGTACAAGTACCTGCACCACCAAAACCATGGCAGCTGACAAGCCACTATACAATGTTTAAAACTGAGTACACCAGCTCTCTACAACCTATTAAGGCAAATTATGTATAAAACTTTCTCCACCAGCTTTAAATGCTCTCATTGCTTGTTTGGGGTTTTTTTGTTTCTTTGTTCATTTGGGGGTCAGTCCTGTCCCCCTTGCACCTCCTGTTTGGTTTGGGGGTTGGGTGGTTTGTCCTTTTTTTAATTACTTTTTATTTGTCTAATTAAACAGACCAAAAGACTTTTCAACTTACTGTTCATGGAAATCCAGCATTGGTGGCTCAAACCGGAGGGGTCGGCAATTTCCCCGATACAGGGATACACTGCAAGAAAAATTGAAATGCTGTAAAAGATACTATTAAATTATACATATTTGCTCCCTTCTTATTTCAAATAGCCCCTCCTTAGCAAAACATGTATTAATACTAGTAGGGCAACTAATTCAAAAGATAAAACAAACTCATCCAGTCAGAATACTATACAGCCACCTACATGATTACTTGGTGTCTCCAGAAAAGACTATGCAAGAGGACATATCTTGAAAATGGATATAATTGAAGTGTAAACTTTTGCTCTATATAAGGATGGCTAAGTAAAACAGTATGTTAAATAGGTTTACATCACCTGTCACAGAAGTGGCCAACCGCTGCTATGAAAGATATTTTGGATATTGTCCAATGTGTAACAGTGATTTACATACACATAATGAGTTTCTCTAACTACACCTATACTACTACATAAACAACCTCAGACCCATTTGATGGTACTGAGGCCACACAAGAGAAAACAGCCCATACATATACTGTTCAAAACTCATAATATCTCAAAGATGATAGCTCTGGTCTGGAAACATTCTTTAGCCTATACTAACCTCCCACTAGAAACTCTTCAGAAGACTTCTAGCAGATGAAGATCAAAACTTACACAGCACTCAAACAATCCAGCAGGGAAGACAACAAAGTGCCTAAAAGCAACTACTACTATTTATTTCACCAATACAGCTGTATAGAGCACAATCAATAACCCACAACAGAAATTGTAAGAAAAAAAAATACAAAGCAGTTTCATTGACTGAAATGTTTGTTCTTATTCAGAATTATGTGATTGTGACCACACTTAAGTATCTCTGTAATTCTGTAACACATTATTTTGGGCTGAGTAAAAATTGTATTCATGTAATAAAACAAAATGGGGAGACAGTAACTTTTAAAAAATTAACAGAAAAGACTAAAGAGTGATGGCTCCTGAATGGTTCAAGCCCAATAGCTTTCTTTTTTCTTCCAAAGCTTGTGTGACTGATATTAAAACAGCATTCTTGTTTTAGATCCTTGAATCAATCCCAAATGTCTAAAGACAGAGCTGCAGCCACTTGTCCTGGGGAAGCAAAGCTGCTCCACAAACCCAGTCACAGCAGCAGAACTACTCAGCTCTGCCTCAACAGAGGGAGCACATGTGGCCTGCCTTACACAAGCTGAGGCCTTGAACTCAATCAATCTAATTCCTTTCAGTTTAATTCCAGTCTTTCCATACTCCAGAACCACTTCAACAAGAAAGCTATTCACAGGAGTAAAAATTTAAGAATAGGGTATGAATTCCTAACAGTATCCTCTAATAGCATGGATCTGGACAATGACAATAGTATAACAAATCAGAAGCTTTTAAAATAAAAATACAATGTCTAAATGATGGACTCTAAAACTCCACAACTGAACCTTCACATTTAAAGTATAATACACAGAGATGTATACATGCTGATCAATTTACAGCTGAGTTTGGATGCTGAAGCATGTTCAATCCTACTTAGAGTTTAGTTATTAAAACAGCTTTATCCACATAAAAGAAGTAAAACACTATCAGGGCAAAACGAGGCATAGTCAGTCAGTCTTAGTATATAATTACCTGTGCATGTGTGTGTGCACACGTGTCATATGTATGCAGATCACAATACAACAGAAGTGAAGGTGTAAGACATATTACAAGGAAAAACTGTCCAAGTCTACAAAAAATAACAATTCTTGCTACTATTAAGTGTCGCTGTGACTCATTACAGTTGCCAAGTAAGAGAGCTTGGGTATACTTTCTCAGGCTAAAATCTAACCCCACAGAACAAATGCTCAACAAAATGAAGTTTTCAAAGACACTGGACATAAGAGAATACGACTGGAAAATTATATAGGCAGTGATGTTATGAAAGGACAAAATAAGTGGATAGTATGTCTTCAAAGTTTACAGTCCAATTTTAAAAACCATTTAGAGTGCACCTTTAAATGAAAATGGACAAAAAAGCTCAGGTACTTGTCCATTGTCAAGATAAGACTAAACAGAAACCATTCTTCAATAGTCATCTTTAAAATAATTCTCAAATTCCTCCACATTTAAAACTCTGAACAGCCAGACAGCACCTCTTTTTATTGGTTATTATTCACAAAAGTACGTAAATTCCTTTTATGGACACATTATTAGAAAAAATTTATAGTATTTACAAAAGCAATAATTAATAATGCATTGAAAGTACTGCCAAGAGCAACTTGATCTAACTTGAACAATCAGGACATACACAATTTTTCACATACATGAAAAGCTTAGGCAACACTTTCTCAGACCACAGAGCTACATTATCCTGGACAGCCAGTTAGGCAGCATAGAATGTTTAAATGGTTAAAGTTTCGTTAAGGCAACGACATCATCATGAATGCCAACTGTTATAATAAAAGTAAGAACTGTAATAAGATTCAAATGTGAACAAGCAATATTGGAATTCCCAAAGTTTGCATACTGAAAGGCCCAACATGAGTCAACTTGCAGCAGACTAGAAAATGATGATAATGTCTGCTCTGCTGGGCACTTGCTCACCCAAGGCTGGATACGCCCATGGGTAGGGCAACTTTACAGCATAATGACATAAAGTTAATTACGATTATATGCATGTAGAACTATGGCTCCCGGTCTTATATCACAATTTAAGCATTTTCCCTTCCCTACTCCTCCAAGCTCTCTAACTTTTAAAATCAAGAACAACATGAAAAGATAAAAATGCATCTGGAAGAGAGGAGTACTGGTACCAGCCAGCAAGCTCCAGCAGACTAAGATCTAAGAACTAAGCAGGAGTCACCTGAACCTATAATTTAAGTGGGCTCAACACCTTTTTCCTTCTGCAAGAATTTTGATTTTAAGAATAAGAGTTGAGAGTGAACTACACACAGTCCCCAACCTGATCATTATCCTCACTGTTCCATCCACGCTGTCATCCAAATGAGTGTGCACTTACTAACTACAGTATTGCTACTACTCAGAAGCAACCTACTACCAGATGCAATTTACTGAAGTGCATCTTCATGTCTCAATAAGGTTAGCCACAGATGCAGTTATAATAATGGCCAAAACAGCAATGCCTGAAAAGACTGTAGGTGATATGGATGTCCATCTGTGTTGAGCCACAATATTCTGTCTTAAGGACATTCTGCAGCACTTCTATAATGCTTTGTGCATTATCACAGACTACTAGGCGATCATAATTTTAGACAATCTATGCACATCTTTGCATTTAGAGACCAAGAAAATGGTTGCCAAAGCCAGTATTTAAAGATTTTTGCAAAGTTGGACAGCAACTGTTTCTCAGTATCCTCACTTTACCTTTCTAGCTGTTCTGGGATTTCTGGAGGAGGTCTGAGCTCTGTGGAATCTTATCTGTAGCATCTTTTAATTGCTACTGTAGAAGATTCAAATCTCAGCATACTCCACATATATTTTTCCCACATTATTTTACCAGTTCTTTAAAGGGTTTTATTTCCTCTCCTGTGTCATAAATTGTCAAGAAATATTGACAACAGCATTAAACTGTGAAACAGAAAGAGATCTCATGATTTTATCTAGCAACAGAATCTCTTAAAAAGCTGATACTTTATTACCACCAAATCAAAGTGTTTCTAAAAATAATCACTGGACCTTTTAAAACTACAAATAAGCAAATGCCTCACGGTGGGTGCTTTTTGTGCTAGAATATACTGAAAAGCACCACCAGCAAGACTTTTTTAGCTAAAAATGTGTGAGTAACCCCAGTGCATCCACAACTTGTTCATATTTAAAAATAAGACTGAGCTGCATATACCAGAAAATGTATTTTAAATTTTAGAGTTAAAATAGTTTTTAAAATATGGGTATTAATCACTGGCTCAGTGAGACACTGAATTCCCACAAAACTGACCACTTCAGTATCTGGCTGTAGCCACTGCTACAAATGCAGATGAATAAAGACTAGCAACAATTTTTTTTCATAAACTACCCAGACAGTGGTTGGCTCAGTTATGCCAACATTAATCCTGTATCAGGAAAACATATTCATGATATTAATCTTGTTAGCATTAATCTTCAAAGCTAACAATTCCCAAGAGGGGGCTGTCTGGGGAAAGAGTGGGGAAAGAACACGGAGAAGCTTGAATGGATGCACTGTAAGCGGACCATGCGCAAGAACAAAACAAATTAAATTGCTAGTTCATTTCCATCCTTTCAATTAGTGCTAAAAAAGCAGATCAAAGAACCAAATAAACTGTCTAACTAGGGAAGAAACATCTGCAAAGTATACCAAGAAGAAGATATTATAATCTCCACTAAGGACAAAGAAAGACAAATCGCTGACACATGTATTTGTTCTAGCAATGCCATGGAAAAAAATGACCTAGAAAAATGCATAAAGAAGGGTTCATGCAAAACCAGTTACAGACACACAGCAAACTGGGTATTTACTACGCAACATGGCATTGAATAGTTTGCGATGCAGATCATTATCATATTGTGAGTGAACCCCAAGCAGACCAGTGCTCTTAAGTGGACTACTTTCCTGGCAGACCTATTTTCAAATATCTAAGCCAGTGTTTCAATTGAACATATTCTAGAACACTGAAATTTCCAACAAAGAAAGCAATCTTCTTAGTTGAGAAACAAAAATAAAAAATCCTGAAGACAAATTTAACCCATAGCCTCAATCTCAAGAACCACCATATTCAGTTGTTTTCTGAGAGACAGAAATATTGCTCATATTGCACTAGATGCCAATATAGGCACTTTCTTTCTGCCATTGAGATTTGATGTTTTGAAAGATACTACTCCATTTAAAGTATTGCCATAAAATCTGACTCTATCCAAGACAAAATACGCTAATCATGGTTATATTAAGTTCAACTGTCATTCCTATAAATTCATGTTCTCATACTTGCAATCTGACGGGAAACAGCTCGTGAAAAAAACACAGCTGTATTTACTGAAAATGCACTATGACAGTTTGTTCAATGCTATTGTACAAGAAACAAGCTTCATTATTACTGTTCAATGCACTCATTAAACAAACACGAATATCAGATGATTCTCTAGAGAAAAATTAGGGAACAGGGGAGAAAAAGAGGCCACTCATTTTCCTTCTCAGATATTATACACACCAATTCTTTGATAACAGATTACGTCTTTGGGATGGAAGAGGACAGGACAGGGTCATGGGTTGTACAGCCTGGAGAAGAGGAGACTCGGGTGACCTTAACACTCTCTACAATGACCTGAAAACAGCTTGCAGGAAGGTAGGAGTCGGCCTCTTCTCCTAGGCAACCAGTGAGAGAAGAAGGGGATATGGTCTCAAGTTGCATCAGGGGAGATTCAGGTTGGACATTAAGAAAAAAATTTTCACTAGAAGAGTGGTTAAGCATTGGAACAAGCTTCCCAGGGAAGAGGTGAAGTCACCATCAAAAAAGAGGAGATGTAGAACTTTGCGATATTATTTAATTGGCATGGTGGCACTCGGTTCAAGGTTGGACTTGATGATCCTGGAGATCTCCAACCTTAATGATTCTATGGTGGGACAGAAGGGTACAAGGAAGCATCTATCAAAAAGAACATCAAGTTTTTCCTCAAAAGGACACCAAGAACTTTCGAATCAAGCAAACAAATCCACTTCTTTCTCAATAAAGCTAACTTCAGTAAAATGATTTTAAAAAAGTCTTATTACACAGCATTACTCTGTGGTATACGTTACAAAGTGAATTAAAAGAATTCTTCAACTTTTTATTCCACATATTAAGTTTCTTCTTTGTGAAGGGCCACTAAGATGATCAGAAGGAGAAAGAACATTTCCTATGAAGACAAGCTGGGAAAGCTGGGGCTGTTCAGCCTGGAGAAGAGAAGGCTCCAGGGAGACCTTACAGCACCTTCCAGTACCTAAAGTGAGCTGGTGAGGAAGTTTTCACAAGGGCATTTAGTGATAGGACAAGCAGAAATTACTTTAAAATCAAAGAGGGCAGCTTTAGATTAGATATTAGGAAGAAATTCTTTCCTGTGAGGGTGGTGAGGCGCTGGAACAGGCTGCCCAGGAGAGGCTGTGAATGCCCCATTCGTGCCATTTTTCAAGGCCAGGTTGAATGGGGCTCTGAGCAACCTGGTCTAGTGAAAGGTGCCCCTGCCCACGGCACAGGGGTGGAACTAGATGGTCTTTAAGGTTCCTTTCAACCCAAACTGTTCTGCGATTCTATGATTTAGCTGCTCAGTATTAAAAAATGTTTTACGTTTTAGCTTCATTTTGTCTGTATGAGAAATTAAAAAAAACCCCACACAATTTTTACGTGATCATTTTTCACTAGAACTTTATTATTCTTACGAAAAGTGTCACAAATCTTGCAATTGAAGTCTGTACTAAAACTTTAGAAATATGCTTACCTTTTCTGTTGATACGAACTGAGGCCCAAAGTTGTCTCAGTCTGTAAAAGAAAAAAAAAATTAAATTTAAGACTGACAGCACTATACTTTCTGTGGAGAAAAAAAACAAAACACAACTGCAACAAGCTAGTAGATCAGACCCTGAAAGACAAAAGGAGAACTTTAGATCGGGAGCAGAAAATGCAAATTGGCTTTTCCCAATTAAAGAAATCAAACCTCTACTGAAAGACTATGTGGCCCAGGGCAAGAAGTGCAGTCAGTTCCAGTGGTAGAAAATTCTACAAACTGTAAACCAACCAGCAAATTAACAACTTAAAAACAGAGAGAAGGAAAAATGTCCAGGAAATCGCAACATTTTCTGGAACAAAACTAAAAACTAGTGTAGATGTAAGAATTTAATTAAAAAGAAAAGCATATAAACCAAGTTAATAGTCATGCAATTATCTCATTGATGTAATTTAACACCTAGAAAACAAAGAAGGCTATAATCTTCATTTGACTAGGAAACTTCATCTCCTTCTCTCCTAATGATCTTCTAGCCTCTATTATTCATACCTTTCCTTCCACTCTGCTGGACATTACAGTTAATTACCTGAAAACAAGGAGGTTAGGTTGTCTAGGGATTTCCAATTAGTTTACTCTTGTCTACGAAATACCAACTGGCTTAGAAGGCTGCATATGGAATGTTCTCCTGATACAGCTAACATTAAAACAAACCTAACTTTGAAAACTTCTGCCTTCCCACGGGATTTGGAGACCAAATTGAGGATTTTAGTTCCCCTCTTAAAGACATTTCATGGCCAAGCTGAATATTTATCTCCTGAGAGTGGGAAGACACAATACAGGTCTGATAAAGTCTATGATGCACCTTGGCTCTTCTGACACAGTTCACCTCTAGTATAGATTGTTTGCAAGGGGAATAAAAACTTGTCATATTGCATTTCAGAAGTATAAGTCAAGTCCCTTGGCTGGGCACTTCACTGATTTCTATTTCAGCTACAAATTGTACTTTCTTTTCTTTGTTTTTCCTAAGAAAAAGTATTTTTTTTAAATTATCTTTACTTGAAATATAGATTCTTTTGTTAGAGGAATTTTTGTTTTGCATTTAGGAGACACTTTTTGGAAATGTTATTACTACTATTAAATCACTTGGTCTACAAACATTCGTGTTTGATTCACATCAAGGATTAATTCTGGACTGTAAATCTAAGTAGTGTTTCAGATTTAAAATGAAATTATTTGGCTTATTCATCCTCCAATTTGCATCAAAGAAAGCTGGAAGCTTATTATTTACTATTGTAAAATAAAGCTAATCTGTTTGGAACTTGAGGATTTGTTTGCAACTCTGAAAGTCTAGGCAGAGCATCAATTAGATTTTTGTGGCTTAAAACCTCTGAAACAGAGTCGGACTGCCTTGATAAAGGGACATTGCAGGAAGGGGTTCACATGAAGTCACGCCTGGCAGCACAAAATAGTCAATGCAGTTTGTCCCCACTGAAGAGAGCAGTAAAAGACAAAGTAAGCTGCTTTATACTGTCAATTTTACTGTAATTTACAAGTCAGCAAGCTTTCATTTAAACTTATCTATTACTTTTGTACTGTAATCAAGAAAACAGGCCATTTCTTACTCTTCATTAAAATACACTGGCTTGCAAATGTTTCCATGTTTTCCTAGGTAAGGTATACCACTCATACTGATAAGCTTTTAGTTCAGCATCTTAATTTCTGATGTCACAGTCCCTTTTCGGTTTCCAGTACCATATAAGTAACTACTTACTATTCTGAAACAGTTTACAACAGGTGGTAAGAGAAATTCAACTAAAATTAAGAAAGAAGATATTTAAAATCTGTTTTAGTTAGCTCATGAATGCTTAAGACAGAAAAGATTTTGGATCTAAAACTTTCTAGGAAGTACTGCCTAACATGTTAGTTTATTAGCTCTGAAATCTAAATCAGTTAACCAAAAAAAAATAGATCTCTACCTTCCATATCTTACATTTTCCTCAGTCTGGAAAGGTAAAAGCAAATATTCCAGTTTTAAGCTGCCCACATGGTATTTTCTCAATGCAACCACGAGAATTCTTGTGGGTCAAGATATAGACAGCGACTGTATGACTTTGAGACAGCAAACTGTCTGGGGCAGTTTAGGTTGGGTATTGGGAAAAGGTTCTTCACCCAGATGGTGGTTTGGCACTGGAAAAGGAATCCAAGAACTGTTTGGACAATGCTGTCCAGCACATGGTGTGAACCCTGAGGCTGCCCTGTGCAGAACCAGGAGTTGGACTCAATGATCCTAGTAGGGCCCTGCCAACTCAGGATATTCTGTGATTATGCTTTTGTGAATTCTATATTCTGCTTTACCTATTAAACTGCCTTTTTCTCATTCCAAGAGCTTTCTTACTTTTACTGTTCAGAGTCTCTCTCCCATCCACTGGGGGAAGTGGGCAAGCATCTGTGTGGGGCTCAGCTGCTGGCTGGGGTTAGACCACAACAACAACCAACCTTACTCTATGAGGTTAACAGATACATAAAACACCCTGTAATCCTTACCAATCCTCTTGAAAGTGCATTATTCACTACAATTAAATAAAAGCTTCCTTTCATTAATTGTTTTTTTCTATTTCAAAACATAACTAAAGCACATAATTAAATTACCAGTAATTACCTGACACTCAGATGAGGGAGCTAACAGGTTCAGATCCTATGACAGGGCAACTAAAATAGCCATTACCAACACTGTCCCACCCTTGACAACTAGCTTTGCCTCTTACAAGACTGCATGTTCTATTAAGTTTTAAATTGTTGGACACAGAAGGATGTTTGTTATCTACACTCTTAAGCATCGCAATTGGCAGTCAATACCCCTAATATTAGCCTCAGTCTAAAACCCCACCCAGGCCAACTTTTAGACCAAGGGCAGCGGAGATCCATCCCATTTAACTCCAGAAAAATGCAGAAACAAATGGAAATACATAAAATGGACAAAAGTGCCACTACTACATAGCCCTGGATGTCATTATCTGTTGGGAGATAATTATCTGACTGAACACTCAAGGTTCTCCCCTGTGTTCTGAAATTACAAATTTGCTATAAAAATGTTAGGTCTAATATCTGTAGATCAAGTTTAAAATAAATCACTCTGCTAAGAGTCATAAATCTCAAATATATTTAAGAGCAAAAATCTATCAAAGATTCATGCTTACTGGAAATGCCTGGGTTTTGCTTAAAGATATCCGTTAAACACCAACCAAATTATAAATTCATTTTTATGACACTTTCTGGGTTTTGAGCAGAAGCTGTTTGCTCTTTGTTTTGTTTGGTGTTTTTTGTGGGTATTTTGTTGTGTAGATTTTGTTGGGGTTTTCTAAGTTTGTTTGGGTTTTGGATCAGGGTCAATCAAGAGCAAAGAAATAGCACACCAACTTCAGCAGCCGCAGCATCATGGAACTAAACCAAAAATAAATCTCATGTGGCAGTTTCTAAAATTATCACTCATTTTTATTACACGTCAATCTTTTGAGTCGTGCAGTAAACAAAAACATACAACTGTGTTCAGTTTCAAGTCCTAAATACTTTTTTTAAAATTTGATCTACAAGTATCATTGTGGATCTACTGTAGTATGGTTTGGCATACTATTTTTCCTGTGTGACTGCACAAAACCATCAAACAAAAATGCCAGAAACTAAAATCATGTACCTGATCAATCCACTATTTAAAGTGTAAGTTTTGTTTAATACTGTCTATTTATCAAGTAAAGACAAATACCATTGTGCTCTTTAATTAATGTGACTTGGTCTTTTCTTCTGCAAAGGATAAATTGTAAAAGAGCCGCATTGACAAAATATAATTTATATGAAACATTTATTAAATCTTATCTGTACTGGAGAAGCATTGCCAATAAAATATTGCAATGTACGGATCAGGAAATAGGCTGTATATGCACACTATTAATATTTCAAGAGACATAATAAGTTAAGTTACAGGGAAACAACCTTCAATTGTATTAATTTCCCAGTCTAAATGCCTAACAACAAAAAGTAAGGTCAGCACAAAAGAAACAGTAGAAATATACAACTGAGTGGGAAAAAGAAGCAGGAGAGGGAAAAAAATCACCCCTCTTACCAGTACAGGGCATTAATAATCTTTCCATCCTAAAGGCTGTGTTCAAGTCTTGAAGAAAGATGATTATTTTTTAAATTTTTTATTTATTTAAAGATAGCATATAACATTTAGGCTGTTGCTACTACCAGTTTCATGCTTTTAATTTATCTCTTATATAACCCAAGAAGGATTAAACCGTAAATCAAAGGGACTTCAGAATAAAGATCTTGAAAAAACTTGTACACAGCGAGTTAGAAAATGTGAAGGCAGTCAGCCAGCACCAGCTTCAAGACTTAGAACAGTTTCTCTCCAGAGGCTCATGTCCTCAAGAAATATTTCACAGAGAAACTGTACCTCAAAGCACACTTTACATATTCAGTATCATTCTGGAAGACACCAGACAATATTACCTTGCACACATGGAGAATCGAAATGCAAACCTTTATAGCCCAAAGGCTGTCTCTAAAGAAGGTAATAACTTTAGCCAGAACATAAAAATAAAAAATCCCCCAAAAAAACTCAAAAAAAACAAACCGAAACAAAAAAAATGCAATTACAACCACCAAGTTAATTTTTACGTCTCACCAATTCGTTATAATAGTTATTCTTCACTTATTGCTAGGAAGTCATATTAGCTCTCACTACATTCAGTCATCTAAACATAGGCATCGACTGCCACTTAAGTTAAATGTCCTAGGGCAACCTGCCTGGTCTCAGACTGACACCCAGAAGGACACAGATTCTCCTGTGCCCTGTGCCATATCTGCCAGGTCCATGTAGATGTCCAGGACAGCTCAGGACATCTCAAATAGCACTGGTTACTTACGTTTAGATAACTAAATTAGAGCTCAAAAGTCTTAAACAAGGACAGTGGGGGCAAAGCAGAGAGGCCCTCTTAGTCAAGACTGGGGTTTCTGGACACCAACCATTTTTCTCTAATGGTAACAAAATTCTCAATGACCAAAATTTTCTGAATTTCTACACAAGAGTATCCACACTAATTTAAAAGACTGTTACAGTCTAAAAGACTCATTCAGAACATTTTACATCTTCCTATTTTATAGTAAGACTGGTTCCTTCTTGTAGAAAAGCTATATGCTGCTTGCAACTAAATGTTGAGACACAGCTACAAAACTGATATGTAGATGGCAGCTTAAATCTTCACTGCTGCACTCATGAGCTCTATGCTAATAAGTAGTATAATTAAAAGAAACATAATTAATGATGAAGATTTGCTTAAGGTAATGAAAATAATTATTGCTGTAATCTAAAAGGTAGGTGAAAGTGGACTAAACTGAGTCACTCTTGCAATTCTCTTTCATGACCCAAACTCACATAAGGACACAAAAACATCAGTTGACTTTAGCTGATGCAACATACACTATTGACATCAGCTTAGCAACAGTCACTCCTGGGCGCCAGTTAATTATTTTTAAACTAAAGCCTGGGGATGGCAATTCCTCTGATATAAGCAGCAGAACGACTTCAGCTGCTCACAAGCAATGACAATGAACTAAGATGGCTTTTATTCTTTTATGAAATCATACACATAGGAAAGAAAGCTCCATAGGCCATTGAGTCAACCCTTGCCCAGGGGAGGTCTAGTGCAGGTTGCTCACAGCTTTGGGCCATCCTGTTCTGGCTATCTCAAAAGATAGAAATTCGACAACTTCTTTGAGTAATCTGGTTCAGTGTTTGATCACTCTCAAGCTTAAAAGGTTTTTTCTAACATGGGTTTGGAGTGTTCCATGCTGAAATCCGTATCCAAAGCCTCCCTTCCTTCCACTGAGCACAATATAAAATCTAGCTCCTGTCAATTCTACACTGCCCACAGCAACCAGCTTTCCTTTTGGTCTTCTCTTCTAAAGGTAGAAGAAATACATCCTAACATGAGAAGCCTTCCAGCCTCCTGATCATTCTGGTATCCCTCCACTGTGCCTGCTTCAGTACGTCTGTGCCTTCCTTGTACTGGCTAGCTCAGACTCAACACAATATTCCAGCTGCAGCCCACAGGTTGGGAGGGAAATCACACCCTTTATCTTCTGGCTCCACATTTGTTCATACATGCCACAGGTAGGCAGCAGTCTTTGCTATAGCAGCACATGAACAACTTATGTTCAAACTGTTGTCTACCAGAACCCTGCATGTCTTTCATGCAGTGTTGTTGCCACTGCCCAGCCTGTGCTGTCACACAGGGTTGTTCTCTCCCAGGTGAAGGCTTTGCACTTGCCTCAGCTGAATGTCATGGGGTTCCTGCCAGCCTGCTTAAGTCCCTTTGAACAGCAGCCTTATCTTCTAGTGCAACAACCAGTTTGCCCAACTTGGTACCATCTCCAAACTCACTGAAAATACTCTCTGTGCCATCATCCAGGTTGGTAATGAAGACATTAAACAGTACTGCCCTCAGTTCCAAGCTCCATCGTGGGTAACTGACCACCAGCTGAAGTTTGTACTGTACAATACACCCACTGAGTTCAATGGTCCAGTTATTGTCCACTTACATTGTCTGTATCTTGGCAGTTTGGCTATACAGATACCAGTGGATACCATATCAAAACCCTTTAAAAAGTCAATATGCAATATAAAAATTGTAGTTAATTAAAAAATACACTTAGACTTTGCTCCCTGAAAACACTATTATTGATACACCAGGATTAAACGTTTGCCACTTATGTCAAGATACTGCTTTACTGTGCTATTAGGAATGAAGTATAAGTCATGCAGAAAATGCTAAAGTTCCTCAAATCAGCATTGATGATTATCATACATGTAACTCAGTTCCACAGCTTCTGTGTTACAAAGCCACTGCAAATCATAGTAAGGTCCTGTCTATTTGACATTTGGGACAATTCTCATTACCAACTTACGTGACTAACAGTTTACAGAAGTTTATGAACAAAGACAGCAAATATGTATTAAATATATATAATCACACAGTGATTTTTTTTTCCTATTTCAGTTATTCTGCAAATCATTACATATCAATAAAATAATTCCTGGGAGTCCGCTTGCAAAAAAATAGTTTCATACACTTAAAGATTATTGCAGCAGATTCATGTTAAAAAAATTTGACTGAGAAGTCTTACCACTTTTTTTCTCATTTTAGGAATTTAAAAATACTATTACATAAGCAGAAGTGTGATAATAGAACACTCACTCTAGAAAACAGTGGCCCTGACTACATTGTGCAGATCATGAGATATCCAATGCAAAAGCTCTAACAACAAATACAATCACCTGAGAAATTCACTTTTCAAAATAAAGTCCCCAAAAAGTAAGACAGTATGTTGGCTCAACATGAAAGGATAAATTATTAAAAGAAATAGTTGTACTTTATTTCAGCCTTCTAATATTTGCAGATGACATCATCACGAGCTTGAAGCATATGTCAGGTCTGGACAAGAGTTCAAATAATTAGGACATGGAGGAGCCGGCCTGACACTGACAAAGAGAAGTTCAGCTGAAGGAGAGCTCAAATCTAAAACTGGAAATGGAATAACTGACTAACTGGTAGCACACTAAAGAAAACAATGTGTCTGGAGAGCACAGTGAAATACTATATGAGCAACTATATGAGCAAATAAAAATGCTGTCAAAACCTTACAACTCACTTTGGAATTACTAAAACAAGTGCTACTACAACAGAGAAGGATCTACTCCATCCTCTCTCAGAGCACTAATATCCAAAATAAATGCTACACATTAAATAGCGTACAGACAAAAATCCAGGAAAGAAAATGAAGAAGTGTTTTTATAAACTTGGATGAAGAAACTGTAGGTGAGTTTCAGTACAAAATTATCACGATGAAGAGTTAAAAAAACACACCAAAAACCTCAACTTAATAGGTGTTTGAGAAAAAAGCAGCAGAAAAATTTGCTTAGGCATGAAGCAAACACGTACTTAAGGAATCATCTGAAAGTTACCTCTCCAGAGGTTGCAATCATGAAAGAATCAAGCAACTGCCAAGGGTAGTCAATCTACACACAACACTACCTGGAAAATGTACTAGGTGAACTCCCAAGGTCCATTCCAATCAACCAAATCTATGACTCAAGTGCCAACTGATCATACACACATCAGCAAACCACCTGCTACTGAAGAAAAAAAATCCAAAACTTACATTGTATTTATATTAATACTATTCTTAATCTATGTTCATGATCTAAATAAATTATTTGAAGAACTCAAATATTTGTTGAGTCCTTATCCTTAAAAGGACTGATTCATGTGAATAGACAGAACAAGAAAATTCCCTCATTATTGTAATTTAATCCATGATCAGAAGTAGTGCATATTTAGGTATAAACCTTTAAGCTGAACATATACACTAAAGAATAGAATTTTCACTTTTGCTCTGGGAAGACAGAAGGTAAAACTACATGGTATAGCACTTTCTAAACCACAAACGGTAAGTCCACACCCAAAAAGTACAGTCTGTACTTTGCTATTGTTAACCACTAGCATGAACTAATCAAAATTGCATTGTCAGTTTATTTTTACCAAATGCAACGCTTTTCTACTTAAATATTTAAAGATTTCTGCTCTTTCATAAATAACTGTTTTCAGTCAGTGTGGTCAAACCCAATTTTTCAAGACAATTCTATTTATTTTTTTTACAACAAAAGTCCTAAAATATGATTGAAACACATAAGGAGTATTTCCCCAACAATATGCATTCCAAGTAAGTACAAAAAAACCTCCACTATCAAGAGGGATGACACTAACTGGAAAAAGGTGGCAGGAATCCCTAACAATAAAATTATTCAAGGCTTGGCATTTAATTTACCTTAGTTGGAGAGCAACTCTTTCAAACAAGAAAAAAGCTTTCGTATTTGTGAACACTTATGGAAAGCCCAAGTAACTGCTGTTCACAAGACCTAAGTGCTTTTACAACAGTGTATTTGCTTTGATTTTTTTTTTTTTTAATTACAGTAAGTAGTCACAAGAAGTCACCGTATTAAAATCTCCATGAAAAAAAATAATAATCTGTAAGCCAGAGAAAACAGTATATGCTATCATTCTGATTAAAACGAACTGGTTTTACTTACATAGGTATTTTTGGCCTAAGAGCCACAACCATAATCTAAATCCTACAAGCCACTTATTAAAAGTGTTGTCTCTGTTGTGCTGTTTTAGATCAAACATTCAGCGTTAAGGTAAGTGGTAGCCAAATACAATTCAAAGCACTGCAGATTTTACAGTGCAAAATGCAGAATTGCTTGACTTTGTCCCTCCATATTAAAACGAGTTCCCTTGTATCTGCTGCATCTTACAATAAAGTTAGAACAATTAACAGTATGAGTGGCTCACAGCAGTACCATTACTTTCTAGTTTAAGAACTACAGAGGTTAATAAAGTGCTAAAATAAGTAAGATAACTACAGATTTGTAAGATTATTTTGAATTAGTTAAAAAAAATACAGGTAAGTGAATTTAGCTACCTCATCTTTACCTTAAACACTGAGCTAGCAATGTGTTGGTCATTTTTATTAAACCACTTGTGTTGAACAAAATATGTTCTAAATGATTATGCAAAAGAAAAGAAATGAAGCCTTGTGGCTTTTTTCCTTGTATTTGCAGTGATATGTGGTATCTCCATGAAAGTTAAAGAAATACTGAGTCAAAAGCTTCAGTAATTGAGAGTATAACCACTACACAGAAAAATTCCACCTCTCTACGTGTCCAAACATTAGTCTACATTTGATAGCTATTATGAGAATGTGTTGGCACATGACAGCTAAAAACTGGTTAATGAGGAACCCAGGACATCTTTTTTTTGCTTGTTTGGTGTTTGATAGGGGGTTTTTGTTTGTGTGGGTGGGGGGTTGTTTTAATTATTTTTCTTTTGAGGGGGAGGAGGGCAGGTGGTTTTCTTGTTTTTAACTGCAACCTTTTCTGCCACCAGTTTACATCACTTTGAACAAACTTATTCTTTCAAATTATAATCTTAACATCTATACTAAGGTATTCTTGATTTATATTAAGGACCAAGAAGTGAAGAGGGAAAAACAACTCTAAACAACTGAACAAAAGACTCAAATAACTTAAGTAGGCAGGGGGAAAAAAAAGACACTTTAATCAATCTGAAACAAATATTATCAAAAGGCCGGAACTATACAGCTATTACATATTCTGATTCTTCTGGACTAGATGGAGGTAGGAATTGCAAATCAAGCACTGTGCTAATAACTAATGAAGTTAAACAGTCACATGCCATGTGTTCTTAATCATTTAAACAGTTAATTGATTTCTTCTTTCTTCTCTCCTCCCTTTCAACAACTAGGACTAACACCATTAAGTAATTTTAACAAAAGGTATTCTGAACATAAATACAATCCACAAAATGCATGCATTTGAAATTTCAGTCAACAGAACTTTGGAATTACGTAGCTCTAGTGTCAAGCCACATTGCTATGTATTTCATCCCAACTACGATGACCATTTAAAAACATCAGCACATATTCTTTAAAGTTAACTTTTTGCCTGTTTTGACTCATACCAAAAGAAAGCTGACAGAAATGGCAACATTATACCTGAAAAATACATATTTGCAACAGCAATTACCCCATTGCAGTAATTAAATTTCTTTAAATCCAGCATTCTTTAAACTCCATCGGCTTTCCAACACAAAAAAATCAGGGTACCAGAACCTCAGGACACACCAAAGAATACTGTTGAAAATAACTCTGAAAGGTTCAAAGGTTTTATGGACTTAAGTTTGATGCTAGTTTATTTTCAAAAATCCACTTACTCAGGAGTTTCAAATTGCAACTATCACAAAGATAAGATGCTACTAGTTCAGATGGTTTACTCAGACTACATACCTGCAATAGGTCTCCTTCATCAAAACGGAGCATTTCTATTATGCCATCCGATTGGATGAAAGCTGCAAAGAAAAACAAAAAAATAAGTAATTTAACAAAAAATACTTTGTTATTATGTAGAAACAGCAACTTAAAACATCCAAAATCTGCTGTACCTCATTCTGTAGACAGAGCTATAACAAATCGAAATAGCAAAGCAGAATAACAAAATGCCAAACAAAAATCTGTGATACTAATTTTCCTCTATGAACTACCATACTTGGCAAATCAGTCTTTTGGCAAAAAAATGTTTAACTCCAAAGGGGACAATAATATCTGGGGTCCCTAAAAAGATTGGCAGTACCAAACTTCCTCCATACTTCAACAAATATGACAGGCCGGGGACCTGAACAACTGAGTTTAATACATCTAAGCCCACAAAGAGTTCAGACACTTACAAAACAATTTCTGTTTCATTTATACACCAAAAATCTTAACTGGATATCTGGAAAGCCTTGTTCACATTGTTCCCTAATTCTCGGCACGGCAACAACTCACCCCACACTGAAAGTAACACATTAAAATCTGAAAAAGTTCAGAAGTATTTGCACCATAGGACTAAACTGTGAAAATTCAAGCCTCAGTCACATATAGGATCCTCAAATCCTCCACTTATTTCCTCTAAATATTTGGTCAGGCAATTGTTTTAAAATTCCTCTCAAAGTGTAGGAAATGCTACTTTCTTTTAAAGGCAAAGAAATCTTTAAAGGGCAAAGAAATTTCCCTTCCTGTAAAATATAATAACATGTACAAGAATGAATATGATTTAAAGAAGACAGAAAAGTTCACAGTCCTACATCTTCCTCCCCAAAAGCCTCTAAGACACACAAAAAAGCAGATCTTTAGAATAAAATACAGTAATAACCTCAAACCAGAAAACTGTCTTTAAAAAAAAAAAGCCCTAAAAATAACTCCTCCTCTAGCCTACGTGCTTTTTCCATTACTGTCTACCATTCAGCTAGATGAAGTTGAGTGACTGCTAACACGCCCCTCTTTCCACAAAGAGGAACAACTTCAACAGGAAGAAGTTAGATTTCCCAGCACACAGAAGCACAGTGTGCACTTGTGGAAGATGGATTTTGAATCCCAGTCTGAAAAAAGGAGATTTAAACCTTCAGCTTTGAAGCTCATTGTTCTAACAAGAGCAATTACAAAGGTTACCAATATTGCCACTCTGATGTTTCAAAGGAAAAAGTGACATTACTTCCATAAAGCAAAAATAAGAAAAAAAAAAAACAACTTTAGGCAGACAGGAACAAAAGGCACCTACCACGCAGAGAAACATTTCTTTTGATGTGTATTTGTCCTAAACATTCCCTCCCTGTCTGCTTTAGTGACATCTCACTCGGCACCCAAAATCCAATATGCTGCTTAACATATCCCTGCTTGTAAATCCTATTCTGTACCCCTGCCTCCCCCACATATTCTGATATCTTCTTCGCAAAGGTACAAGCCTCCACAGCCTTGCTTACATTTGACCCAAAGCAAAAGTTAAGGTAAAACAAAGATTGCTGCTGTTTACTGTGGTGCACAAAACCCGCCCAAACAAATAAACAAAAGCCCCAAACAAGAAAATTTATACAATTACTTTCCAGGTCACCATACCTCAGAATCCTAAGGTTTAGTGACACAGGCTGAGAAGTAGCCCAGCTCAGGTGGAATGTGAAAATCACCACAGAGGGGAAAGGGGCATTCAGAGTGTAAACAATATGCACGTCCTGCGATATTAACAGTGGCTTGAACAGTCCTAGTTGATCATCTCAGCAATAACTTAAGGGGGTTTTGTATATTTATTGTTATAATGTTTTCCAAAACAAACAAAATACATCCTTGATCCAAGAATCAAGAGCTTGGTCACTAATTTATACTGGAAAAACTATACAGGGCAAGAGATTAAGAAAAAAAAAAATCAAACAAACCAAAAGAGCATTTAAACAGTTGCTAAAAAATCAAGTCCTACAGTTTATGAAAATCTGGGCTTTAAAAACTTAAATTACTAAAGGAGGCCTACCAGCTTAAAGTTTAATGCTAGTAACAAAGAATAAGTGAATTCTCAAATTAACTGGCAATGCATATAAGACATTCAAGTCACTGTTTAATTTCAGTTTTAAAGCCACTCAAAAAAAATCTATAAGTGAACTGCAGTGCAAGGCATAAGGAAATGAAGCTTTGACATGTTAGGGTAAAACAGAATATGACAGTTCATCGCAATTTCACAGAAATGCCATGTTTATCCTCTGTGAAAAAACCCCAAACTACAAATTAGATGACACAGAAGGAAAATTCTTTTTTTAATTTCGAGAGAAATATATAATGAAATTATGTTTTTTCATGTATTTGATTTATTGCAAGTTTAACAACCACAATTTAACCCACTCCCCATTTTTTCAATACAAGCGCATTTTCTTAAGAGGCAAAAGGAATTGCATTTCTGAGGTTGGGTTTTCTGGCATTCTATTGTTTTCGAGGTCTCTGCTTTGACAATAAAGAACACACAGCACTTGACTGTAGCATCAGGCACAAACAAAAAAATTACTCGAAAACAGCTGTTTATATTAATGATCTATCAACAGCCAGCAAAGCATAAAAGGGTATTTTATCTAATCATAAATTCTTAATATTTTCCTGAGGCTTTTTTCTCCATTTTAAATATGATACACTGGTGCTACAAAGAGCAGAAAACAAGTCTCTCACAAGGATAACATACACAGAAGCTTACAGGAATTACCCCAAGCTTTCTACCCAAGCAGCTTGAATTCAGGCAGCCCTTCTGTAAACCCCACTTTCTCAGCCACTCTTCAGTTATTTCATCTTTGTGACAACTTACAAACAAAGCAACAGATGTTACAAAACATTTTGAGTGGATGACACTGTTAAATAGAAGTGCCATTCATCATTATATCATTTAAGAAATGTTTTCAGAGAGCAGATGATAGTTAGTGCCAGGTGAAGTCAGAGGCACTGCAAAGCTTGGCTGCTGGCCATTTCACAGCAGTTGCACCTCAACTGAGATGGTGATGAAGTTGCTGTGGTTATACCTCTTATTTTGGTTTAGGCTAACTTTCAAGCCTGTGTTTCTACTTTATTGCTTATTTCATCAAGGCAAGGAAATGGCAAGTAAATACCTACACCTTCATGAGATGAAAGGTTGTTTTTGCAACTGGCTTCTCAGACTCTCAATTCAGGATGAAGCAACGAGTCACCTCATTCAAATGAGGCAAAGCCAATTACATTTTCAAAAAGCTCCACTGACTAGTCATAAAGAATCACCCAGATCCTTGGAAGAGCAGCTCTCAGGCCGTCCAATACAGACAACAGAGAGGACAAAGTCTTCTCCAAAGTAAAATGCTGATGGTGCCCTTCCGAGTACTTATTTGCCCATTCCAGAATTAGAAGCAGTTGCTCATCTTTTGCACTTGTGCTACCTGACCCAAGCCAGTTCACAGAGTTCTGCAGTGCAAGTTCGAAAATAGTCTTTTCTGTCCTTTTACACAAAATACGTATGTCACCAATAGAGAACCGGTTATTACCAATGCCCAAAGACTGCTAGCATTTAAGTATGAGGTCACTTGGGCATGCTTTATTAGGTGAACCATTCCCCATGCTACAGAGGAAGATGACTGTTTTCTGCTAAGGCCCTAACAATTTCTCCTGGAAAAACTTCTTCCCAAAGTTTGAGCCGATACCATCATAATCCATTACCAAATTAATACTGTAGCAAATACTTTAATATCTGGAAGAGTAAACTGCAGTAAAATAGGTATGGCTGCCCATACCATTACAGTCAGCCCTGCCACATGACTGGCAACTGCAACACGAGGGGCACAACTAAACATTTGGAGTACGAAGCATTTCAGCTGCCACAGCGTGATCTGCCACTGCACAAATCAGCAGCCAAGAAGCCAAATTACACATTAGGAAAATAATTTCTTCCTGACCCTACAGTCAACTGAAGGCCTGAAGGCTGATTACAATAGCTATTAGTCAAACTTTAAATGTTACTAGCATGTTCATGAACCAAAGAAGGAAAAGGATAAATATTCATATCCGCAGATTTCAAGGCCAGAAGAATCATAGCCTACTTTCCTCCTCACCTATGCTGAACAGAGTATTTTCTTCTAAGAGGTAAACGTAAATGCCTCACTGCAGAAAACCTCTATCCTTTCAAGTTCCTGCAAGAAGCAAACGTAACAGATTCATGAGAATCTGGAACAATTTCAGTCACTCTCACTACTAGGATAGTAAGTGATTTCAGGGTCAAATTTTTCCAGCTTCTAGCTTGTGTATTCTTGGTTTCCTCTTTTCACACAGTAGGTCACTATTAACAGAAGATATATAAGCAAATGCTAAGAATACTCTAAGTTTCATTTTCCGCTTGTTCTCAATTTACAGCCTTTAAAATGCAACATCTTTGATTAAGTCAGCTTTACTATGAAAAGCCCATAAAAGATATCAGAAAAAGACCACGAATGCAGGTTCTTCCACTCGTTCCAGATCACCTTGTTCTACTGTGAGAATTTTCTGATCTCTTTAAAGAATGGCAAAACAAAACCCACCATCACAGCCATAGCCCCTAGTCCCCAAACCACAGCTTTCTGGAACAGTAAAAGCACTACATAGTCATTATTACCAGTAGATTCCTAAACGCTTTCCCCTGCCCTTTCCAACTGCATCACAGTGCCTGACATAACAAAAATTAAACCAACAGCAGCCCAGAAATACTGAATTCACTTAAATTCCTCAAGCTTAAGCAGCATCTTCTCACAAATTTATATAGCTGTAGCCAAATCTTGCTCAAACACATTCCTAATTAGATTGTCCAAGCCTTTTGCAATTGAGGTTAAAACAAGTACAGACCTATAAAACATCAAGTAACAAGAAGAAAGTATTAAAATCCTACACGTATTCAGAGCGAATGGGAACTTAATATCAAAATCACTTTAGCCAATACCGGTCTTTAGATGTGACTGAATTACACGTAACAGAATAAATTTGCATGTAATGCGAGACCAGTGAACATGCCAAGACTCTTGGTGCGTAACAATAAAAAAAATTCTCCATGGTTCACAGGTTATGGGGCCTATGCTGACTAAGACCTGATTTTTAAGGTGGCTTTGCAAACTCCATTCATTTAGCCTCTGCCATTCCTTCATATTAACAGAAACGCATATTCTGGCATATACGCTTATAAAAACACTATTCTGAAATATAACTTATCTCTGGAACAGCCACTCAATAAGAGTACATTAATTTATTTTTACATTAATCATATATTCTCTTACATGTTTGTAAGAACTGTTTTCTTCCTTAACTCTTGTCTAAACTAGTTTTCTAATTGTCTTGTAAGCTGTATTTATACAAACCAGTATCATCCACTATATGAATTTTCTACAAATTCTGAAAATAGTGTCCTAACTTACTAAAATAGGGCCAGATCAGTTATTTAAATAATTCCTAATTTACACAAAGTTGTTTTTTTAAAGTCCAATTTCTAACCCTTTGTCTTGATGACTAAGCTCACTTCAAGGTATCTATAACCACATGAGCCAATTACAATGTGTTAAATGCCACTCGCTTCTGTCTATGTAATTGTAATTACTGCATTTGTATCACTACTGGTTAAACAGCACTGCTAAACCTGGATGAGTTATTTTTAAAGCTCTGACTATGAATTAACTGCTTATGCACAGTCACACAATTTCAATCATCCTGAACAGTGAAAAACTCAGCAGCATGTGAAATACAGGCAGGTGGATATAGAATGATAAAATAACATTATTATGGATGGAAAATTATACAAAATTTCACACGTAAAACCCGAAATATGCCACAGATAAAGAAAAATAGAATTACACTGTAATGCAAGCAACCATTTTAATCAGCTTCAGGAATACAGAAGTCTGGTGAGCCTCAAGAACCTCATCTCAGTTCAGTGTTCAACACAATAAATTTGTTTGATCTGTTCTCCAAGATAAAAGAGTCAGTGCAGCTCTCAGACTGAATTTCTGCCTATATCCCAACAGGTGACTGTTCACTGGAAATGCAAAAGGTCATTCTCTTATGAGCCAGTGAATGCCAGGCAACAGAGACTAACCAGCCAGCAGGCTTGTTTTCCAGCGAAATTCTCTTACAGTTACACAGACTACTCACTTGTTTATTCTCCAGGACTCCATAATAAGAGAAATCAATAATTTTCCCAAGAGATCTCATGAAGAGCCATCACAACAGAAACAGAAAACGCACCCAAAGTAGTAATGATCCCATGCAAAAATGTCTCACTTTGAAGTCTTTTTACATAGAAACATATCTATTCTTTCTTCTTTATTAAAACCTCTAATGACCACCCCTCAAAAGCCAACTGGCCAAATTTTTATTTTCTGTTTACATATTAGACAATGGAAATAGAACCATTCCTAGATAATTCACTTTAATCATCATGTGAAATGAAAAAGCAATACATTAAGCTAAGTAACAAGGAGACAGAATTTTCATCAAAATCCTTATTTTGTACTACTGATTTAAAAAAAAAAGTATGACTTTACACAACACGTACTCAAGTAAGTTCATATTCAACAACCTAGGTCCAAATTAATATATGGTATTAACATATAGATTCTGCACTGCAACATGTGAAAACACTACTCCGTTTCACAGTGAGGAGAAAAAAAAAGTCAAATAATTTGTATTTTAATGCACACAACAGCACAAATTATGTGTATACACTGACAGCCAACTAAAGTCTGCATATAATCTTTTGCTAACTCGCTTGTGTGTAACTTCTGACCAGATAAAAGACAAGCTTCTTTACACAGCGAAGGCCTTCCCCAGTAAGAAGAGCTGTCATACTGCATTCGGCCACTCACTTCTTTTCCCCTTCGTTAAGACTGATGCAGATTTTTAGGAATTCAGTCACCAATTCAGTTTTTAAAGCAGCCACGAAACAGAAAGTGACAGCAGGATTCTGATTCAGAACACAGGCCCCAGCCAAACAATGAAGCCCCTGCTCAGTACGAGAAAGGAAGAAAGCGGGTCTCCGTCCTGAAGCCACTGCTCCCACATCTGGCTCACAGCATTTGTGTCACGCTTCAGAACACAGGGCAACCACTTGAAGGTTTCTTTTACAGAGTTAGCATGGATTGGATCTGTTCTCTGATAGATGATATATCCTTGCAATAAAACTGTACAAACATATGTAGAAACAGAAATTTTCATTTTCATCAACTTCAGCTGAAGTGATTTCTTTTCATCTGTTTTTTTTTTGTAATAAGAGATCACATAACTTCACTTGAAAATAAACCAAAATACTACTTTAAAAGTTGACAGATGCTTTAAAACACCTATTTAAAATGCATTTGCTTTAAGTTAGTGCTTTACTTTTAAACATTTCAATAATTTCTTATTTTGCTCCACAGACATCTATTTGCTGGCTCCAAAATTCTTCTCAGGAAATAACACTCAATTACATTCATAGGGGGTATGAATGAGAAAACTTATTTTTAAATAAATTTAAAAAAATAATTAAACAAGAAAGGAGAAGTAATTCTCTCATCTGGAGAAAAACTTTAGTGCACTCTATTTTTAAGCTAAAGAGAACAATACTTCTGACACTCATGGAAACTTCTCATAAATCATTCAAAGAGAGAGAAAAATTTAAAAGGAAGTTAAATAGAAAACAAGTATCTGCAAATAGCATCCTTTTTCTGGCTTCAGGCCAAACAAAGTATAGTTTTTTACTCTTTCTAATGATGGCAGTTGTTGATATCTTAAAATTTTAATATGTTAAATTAGGTTACACTCCTATAAATTTATTGTTATTGAGCTTATACAGACATAAAATTAACTGGAACTATCCTCAAAAACAAGACACCCTGTCCTGCAAAGAGAAGAGAGAAACAGCAGCCACTCTAAACTACTCTTAAAACTTTACCTTGCTTCAGTTCTTACATTGTGAATTAGAAATTTTCATTGTGGCAGTAAGTTTTACTACTCATGTAGCACTGCAAACTGATGTGTGCAAAGATAACACAGACTTACTGGAATTCTAACCTTTTTGGCATATAGAAACATCTAATACGTAATTTGCAAGAAAGGCCAGTCAGTTCATAGCTTCTGCAGCCTCAGGTAAACAATGCATTAAATGACAGTCATTTTAACTATTACCATTAATGTCAGCCTTCCAAACTTACACTCTTGCGAAATGAACAACTAAACAGACCTCCACATACTCAAAAAAAAAAAAATGGATTGTGCCAACACAGTGGAAAGACCAACCCAAAAGGTACATCCAGGATGATTAATGACCTAATAAACGTATACTGAGAGCAAGCATTGTTCCCCACACTGTAGAAAAGAGGAAGAAAGATGGGATTTCCAGACCTCCCAAAAAACAAGGGTACTTGGACAACACATGAATCTAGATTTTGTTGCATAACACTTACAACTTGGTTAATACTAAATTACTGGGGAGAAGAGTCATTGGGAGGGAGGAGTACAGTATCTCCACCCTCCCTATGCTCACGTGGCAACACTCGAGAGTCCACTGGAAACAGCTATTAAGCCTGGAGGACAAGTAAAAGAGTGACAAGATAATGCTTATTCAGCTACTATAAGAAGTGTATAAATACAACAATCGAAGGCTAGGAAAAGTCAGAAAAAGCCTGATGTTAAAGCCCTGGTGCTCATGATGTGGCAGTAATGCTACTTATTGATTGCTTAGCAAAGCACTCTGTTGACTTGCCATGTGGGAACACAGACCAGTAGCAAAAAGCTGGCTGCAATGTCTGATAAAACCAGCAGAGAAATAGGTGGTGAAGAACAACTGCATAAAGTTTGGAAAAAATAGATAAAATATACGGCAAGAAAAATGAAACAAAACAGGGGAATTCCAGTTTGGGGAAAGAACTCCAAAAACATTAATAAGAAACTAAAGGTGTGAGTAGGCATAGGGAAATTAAATATTTGCAGAACTGAATTTAGTTACCTACAATACCTTGGAAGCAGTTACCCCTCAGAAGTAAATAAACAATCTCTGCAGACTCTTTTGCAAACAGTTGTGATGATCTAGTTTAACACCCTATGCAGTATGGATCATGATTTCACCCAATAATTCCAAGCCCTTATGCTTAGTTACAGAATATTTTTTGGAGAGAGGAGAGATATCTAATTCTACTCTGAAGACTGCAACCACTCTACATCACTAAGCTGACCTCTAACTCAGACAATGGTTCATTACCTTCACTCAAAAATACCTCTCATTTCTACTTTGACATGTCTAGTACCAAGTCTCAACTTAAATAAGCACATCTTTGCTAGATTAAAAGGCCCTTCAGCATCAGATTTTTTTTTTCACAACATAGGTATTTTTAAAGTACAATTAATTAAATAATGCTAAATAAATAATCTATACATTCGATCTGAGTTCCTTGTTCTAATGTCTTTTTCCCTAGAGAAATTCAGTTTAGTCAAAGGAAGAGTTCATTGGACTCATCAAGTACCGAAACTCTCATCACATTTTCCCTGATGAACTGGAAGTTCATTTCAGTTTTTTCTCCATCAGATAATGATATCAATTCAGTAGTACTGACTGGCACCTGTGAAGATTCAATCTCCGTCAATGACAATGATCATCAAGTTACCCCAAAACTAAGGAATTTATTCATCTTTTTACTTTAGAAGATACAGTTCAGCCAAAGCTATTTGGGCACATCATGACCTAGCTCAGCTATATGAAAGGCAACTGACAAGGTATATGATAACATAAAAGCAGCTGTATCATAATTTAAAAGTTCCACACATACACACCTTCCTTACCTTCTTAGGAAAGCCAACTTAGAGGGCAAGAGCAGTCTTAATGCTTTCTATTACACACTAGATAATGATAATTTCTGGTACCCCTAGACTGCCTATTGCTGGTTCCACAGACTGAAGCTACACACAGGTCTAGAACACTAAAGCAAATATACAAGAAGGAAATGGTTTCCAGTAAGGACCAAGTACTCCACGTTCCCTGCTGCAAGAAAGGAATGGCTGAATTTCACAACATTAAACATCCACATCTCTCAGTATTTCCTCAGACATTTGAGTTACATAGGTTGTTAACTATGACTTTAATACATCTTGTATATTAACATGTCAACCACAATTCAATTTATTGCCATATTACCAGCACCTAGCAAAGATGGAAACTAACAGCTGTATTATCCTTCAGATGAAAGATATGATACAAGTAATCCTGTTAAAACAAATTTTTCAAGAGAAAGAACAAAAAACTGTGGAACAAATAAAGCCTATGTGATCCACAACCGTAAAAATAAGGAATGGTTGATGGGGTCTTGTTTTTATTCTATGATCACATTTTTTCAGTGATGCAGCAACCCATGAAGCTTTCTGGTTCCAATTACAACTATGCTCTCACCTAAACTATATCTAAATTACTACTATGATAGCACTGACTTTTCCATGGAGTTACATAGGAACACAGAATTTTCCTGTTTTACAGCTATTCCCATCAGTTGCAACAAAGTTATTGCAACCTCCAACCAAGTTTTCAGATCACAAGGAAGACACAAAACACAGAGAGCGCAATTGAGAGTGGAATGGCCCTTAAGATGTCATCCACCTCAACCTTCTGCTGAAGTACAGTGAATGCTGAATTTGAATGATGTTGTCTAGGCTGTCGTTTAGCTGGGCCTTGAAAACCTCCAAGGTCAGAGATTCCAAAACCTCTCTAGAGAACCTGCTTCACTGCCTGACCATCCTCATGGCGAAATGCAGTCTTATTATGTCAAGCCAGAACATCACAGTGATCCTGACCGGATGACCATAACAGATGGAGGATCTAGTGATCCATGCAAGAGCCAACCCGAGCAGACCCACGCCTGTGCTGTGCTGCATGTCTGGGCTGGCTGTCAGGCTCGTGCTGCACATACCCCCTGGCTGCAGAGTGAGCTCAGCCAGCTCTCTGGAACAGAGGAGCCTGCAGGCAGCTCCCACTCCCTACCGGCAATGCCACCTGGGTGGCCTTGCCTTTATCTAAAAGTGCGGACGGAAGTTCCCACGTGAGCATCCTTTCTGCCTGAGAGCAGGAATTATGAATAGAGTTGTTTTCTAGCAAGGAAATCCAGCAATAGCTCTATGGACTAACATGGGGTAACCATGCACAGAATGCTGCATATGCTGCATATGAACTGAACGGTTGTTTGATGCTGCACAACTCAAGGTTCCTAGCATCAAAACAGATCTAGTATCTAAGTTATTCTCTCTTTATAGTGCTAGTTCTAATAAATACAATTTTGAATGCTATTGTAGTGTCTGATTGCCTTTTTTACTTGGGTCATCAAGGAGCAGCATCTCCTGGCACAAAACAAGCTTTCCCTGTTTCACTTTATGGCCCCTGTCTCTCCAGCTCCTGACATGCATCTCTGTGAGGAGTCTGGCTCCATTTTCTCCACAAACTACTTTGATATTGGCAGACTGCCACAAAATCGTCCAAAGCCTCATCTGCACGGGTCCCTTGGCCTCCATTCACAGGTCATGCACCCACCAATCATCTCTGTGGCCTTCCAGTGGGATGGCAGAGAGCAAAACTGGACACGGTGGTTTAGGTGTGGTCTATTAAGTGCTGAGTAAACAGGAATAATCACTTTGTTCAGTCCAGTGGCTACACTCCTGTATGTTGCCAGGGTACATTGCTGACTCATTTCCAGGTTGTATCCCTCAACCCATAGGAAGAGCTTTCCATTTGTCCTTTTTGGATTTCATGAAGGTCCTGTTAGCTCATTGTTCTGTCGTGCTTAGATCTCTCCAAAATGCAGACCTGCCCTTGAGCATTAGTACATTCCAACTCGAGATCAGTGACAAAGATACAAAGCAGGACAGGTCCCAGAACAGAGCCAGGAGGAGCTCCTTGCGGCCACCCTTCTGAGGTACAGCACAAACCACTGCTGGGAATAAACCAAAACCAAACACCCTGAAGTTTATTTAGTTGCTTGGATAGTTTTTATCATTATCTACAAATTTCACCTGTAAATATTTGTAGAGTATTCTGGTTTAAATCACTGATTCTTTAAGACTTCTATATTTCTAGATTCGTTTGTATTTATTTACAAGCTTCAGATAACCAGTTTTTAAATTCATTTAACATAAACATTCATTTAACATATCATTTCAAACAGGGAACCCAAAAATGCCCTAGAAGAAGCAGATGTCATGAAAAATAGCGGATTTCTTTACCCCTTCTCAGTATCATTATCTTCTATCATCTTCAATCTGAGTCAGACATTTTCAGACTGCAACTTATCTACTACAAAATACAAAGAAATTTCATAAGCCAGTGACATCAAACTATGCTGAAGCCATCCAATTTCACACTCAGGAAACTGCTTGACATATTCCCAACAAAGTATGCTTGTAAGGAAATGAGAAAGCTTTCAGTTTTCAAAAGTTAAAATTCTCCCTTTAAAAAACTTCTCTCTGAGAACTTCTTGGCCATTTTTTCTTCTCTACCACTGTCCTCTATAAGGACCCCATTCTATCAAGTTGATGAACAACAGGTATGTAAGAGGTTTAGTGGGAATAAGTACTTAAAATTATTTAAATCGGTACTATGCTTGTCTACAATTTTGCCTCCTATCATCTTTCCCTCAAATAGTGATGTAATCTGTTTAATACCACTATTAGCTGTGGTTCCTCATTTAAACAACTTTTAGAAAAGTCAACCCTATAACCTAGGGTTGTTTGGGATTTTTTAAAGTTTAAGTAACTTTAAAAAGTCTGTGCACATTCTATACACTAAATCCATACAGTCCAACATATACCTAAGTATTCAATTTTCAATAAAAACCCTCAGATACCCCTTAAGACATTGCTAAGATAAATAGCTTTATGAAGAATAGTTAATGGATCCATTGATCAAGTAACTTTAAAAGAACTAAGCATGTTGAATTAGAGTCAGCTGAACAGTTCTATAAAATAACATTTTGTAACTCCACACAGAACACGGACAGAAGTAGCTGTTATATATAGTTTCATTTCCTGTACATCATCTCCTTCCACTAAATTTCACTGAGGTATCTCCAAAACCAGTTTGATAAGGACAGCAAAACTCCTGTTCTCAGATGGTTCTCTGCTCTTGTGCATGCCAGGCAGTGGGAGAGGTATTAGAAAAGCATCTGTGATAGTCTTTGTGAGAAGATACATCCAGTTAGTGTAGCAGGAAAATCTCAAACTAGTGTAAAACTCCTCAAATTTTTGTCTCCTTTTCAGAGATTGGAATTGGACTGCAATCCTTCAGCTGTTTGCTATTTTCCCATTACATCCAAGATTTTCAAAGAGAGAGAGAGAGTGCATACAATCCTGGTTTAGTCCCTTTAATATTCCAGAGCAAAAGTTACCCGAGGCTGCTTATCAGAAGATGTTAAAACCATATTTCAAAAATGTTAAATGCAAATGCTGCATCACATCCTTGCTGCAGTCAGTAAATCACTAATTACTCCATGTAGACAGTTGAGAAAACAGAAACACTACAATCCTGCATCACATGTTAAAATTTTACTAGCTGCCTCTGACAAACCCATATCTGACATAGGACTATTCTTTGCCTGTATTTATGACTAGAGAGATAAATACCTCCAGTTTAATAGCCACTGGTTCCTTTGGTTTCTCCCTATGCAAGAATAAATTCTTGGTATTAATAATTTAAAAAATAATTATATATGCTAAAGTACTAACACAATTTTTTAAAAAAACAGAAATTCTTTTTTAAACAACTGTAGTTTAAACTCAAATTTGGTGATTCCCACAGGGCAAATGGATCAAATCAGTTGCTTCTATTGTAAGGACTCGTTGCGCCCAACTTCTGGAACTACAGGACAATGCAGACTGGAAGTGACCCCAGAGGCTCCAGCCCAGTCTCCTGGTCAGAGAGTGTCCAGCTAGAGCAGGCTGCTCCACGTATTACCTAGTCCAGTTCTGAGTACCCCCATATATTACCATGAAGAGTGCAAATATAACGCACATGCTGTCTTTTAGAGGAAAAAAAAGACATTTTCTTGAACTCATTATACCCAGGTAAGTTCATGCTGCAGACCAACAAAGTCAGAGGTGCTACACCAAACAGAAGGTACTAGCAAGCAAAATAAAATAGATTATTATAGACTTCTATTCTTGCTGAACCCACAAACAAAGGAACAAACCAAACTGGTTCTAGCCTGTGCTTCAGTCACACAACTTTTACTGCTAGTTATGCATGAACCACAACATCCACCATTCACTGTAAGACGCAGGTAATTTTCCAAGTTTACTGTTTGAAAAGATGCTTTGAACTCACAAGCTTAGTAAATCACACCATGAAACCATAACATGCATCACTTTAAGCAGAGTAGAACTAGGTGAGTTTTGAAATAAGGCAACACACAGCAAGTGTCCAAACTGTACTGCAAACAGCTGAAATTCTAACATGCACAAATGCATCCAAATGACTCGGAGCAATCCATACTGCAACACTGGGAATTGTTCACAAAAATCTCAACTGAAAGCTTTAAAGAATGCAAAGTCTGATGACCTCTGCAAGCTCTGGAGGGGCTTCATCAGATTCGGTGCTACACAAAATACATAGCAAGCTCTTTCAGGAGGTTACAGTCCAAGGCCCTGAACTGAGCACACCACCCTTCAATCGACCTCTGCAAGCGAGGGTACCCCAGTCTGCTTCACACATGCAACATTACTGGACACCGGCAAGGGAGAAAGAGGTGCAGAGGAGGGATTAGCGTCCACTTTGAGGTTACACTGAAAGTCATGAAGAATATGTCTCAACTTCCAGTCCACTGCATGACAATTTTTCCTTTAATTTAGTCCAAAGACTTTGCAAAGAAGTATGAGACCATTCAATCTGAGCACATGGTTAATATTTTTCATTTACAAGAGCAAAGACACAGTGCAAACCTAGTTAGCCCTCCCAAATTTAGGGTCCAAAACCCCAGTGAGATAGTACAGTCAATTTTTATTCACTGTGTTTTCCCTCACAGCATTCAGGATTTTTGCATGCTACTTCAGCTGCTGGAGTGTGTTCAGCTTGACTGAAGTCATTCTTTCTGGATCACATTTTGATTTAAGGCAGGGTCAAAACATCAGCATTAAAGTAAATGGTGGCATGCTATAGATTACTTCTGTCAGCAGGGTTTGACAAAAAAAGCAGTATATGTGAAAATACTCTCTATAATGGTATTTTAAACTTGCGAGCTTTCTCCCACATCACCTTCCAGCATTAGTCTGCTTTTGATACTCATGTGAAGTATCCTGGTTTGCTATTTTAGATATTAGTGAAAAGCAAAAAGGAAGTTACTTGCCTGAGATTAGAAAGAATGACAAAAATACAACCAGAACTCTAGCATCCCAGTGCACTATTCTAATGACATCTCCCTTCAACTCTGTGATTATGTTACTTATCACTTACACTCTGTATCTACCTTAGTTTCTAGGATGCTAGCAGAGAATACCTCAAGCCTTAGGAAAAAAAAAATCCTACTTTCACTGACCTATCTAGTACCATAACTTTGATGTTTAAATAGAAATGTTCCCCAGATCCAGTACTAAGACATAACTTCAAAAATTACAGACAGGGACTGAACCTAGCCTAAATATCAACCTTACTCTATTTGCACCTATCTTGTGAGCAGATGGGTAGGTAAGAGAGGTATCAAAATAGTCTGAACAGGCTTTCAGTCAGCTAGTCAAATAAAAAAAAATCAGTTGTAAAAAAACATCCTTATGTTAGACATTTGTCTTCAAAACATTTTACTGGCCACAGGGTTATGACATTACTATGGCTTCTTTCAACCTAAAACCCAGAAGGCTGTGGTGTGTATGTTGTGTGTCCCCCCTTCTGCCCCACCCCCCCAAAAAAAAATCCCAACACAAACCAAACCAAACGAAACCAACAAAACCTCGAACAAAACCCACACATGCTCAAATATAAACCAAAAGCTGTCCTCAATCCATGTGTCTACAGAATGTGATAATTACACTAGGAAAGGATAAGCCTACAAAAAGCTTGAAGATCATACATATTTGCAAAGGAAACTCTGAAGTTATTTTTGCCCCTCCTAAATAGCAAGAGTCTCCTTGAGACTGAATGTAGAATTTTTTTTCTGTCATGTCATTCTTTTGCTATGGTTCACAGATTTCCTAAGTGAAAAAAACAAACAAAAAATTTTACAACCTTCCCAGTCTTACTCATTCCTTAGCAATACATGGGCACTGAGGACCAAGCTAGGCACAAAACAAAGTCACACATCAGTGTTTAGTCTGAAATCGATGTTTAAGTTTTTTTGGCTGGCTCATATGCAGTTTTCTCTGCTCTCGTATCTATTCAGATACCAAACAACTTTCACAAGTTCTATTTCTATAGCACAGAGTGTACAGCAATGTCACTGTTTCTCAAGACTTTGATTTACAGCTTGAACACACAAAGGATTTCAGTTTTGCTTTTTGGCAAAGCTGTTTCTGTTACATTTTTCCCCTCAAACTCCTTAACTAAGACTGGGTACAAAAGCAGTCATGTCCATCTGGAATACTCCAGCATCAATCTTCTTTCTGCTTGTGACAGCTTCATAAAGAACTACTTGCAGCTCCTTCTCCATAGAAGCACAAAGCCAGAATACTCTGCAGTGCATCAACTCCATCCTTACCCCAGTTCCTCCTCATGTACATGCAAGGCAAGAGGAAAACAGTGTCCTCCACCTTCATTTGTCACTTTATTTTGTCACATGCTGTCCTACTCTCCTTGCACTACTGTCATTCACCCAAGCTCCTGTTACTATCAAATTTTTTTCTGTAGCAAACTCTCTGGAATATATATTGCACTGCCTTACTACAGCCACCTTCAACTCACCAGTGCTCAGGAGCAACAATGCACAACTTCAGCTCTAATCCCTCTCCAAGGCTTCCTTCCTGCAGCTGTAGTGAAACATGTATGCCCACATCTGGGAGATGGAAAGGATATTCCCAGCTACTTCCCTGCTTCCTGATTATTATTTTTAAACTGTGCCTTACTACCTTTAACTTGACACAAACTGGTAAAAGCAAAGGCACTAAAAGACAGAGCCTGCAACACCCTCCCCTCCTTCCTTCTCAACTAACTGTTTAATTTTTAGCTTCCACCTTGGTGAGACAGGCCCACTGTCTAAGCCAGTCTTTTCTCTCCTGTGCTCAATTACTGTCTCTTGCAGACTGGCACTCAGACTGTAGCTCAAGATCAGTGGGACTGAATCTCTCAAGCCCCTTTCATCTGTCTTGCTTTAAAGCTGTTGTTTGGGTTTTGTTTTGGATTGTTTTTTGTCGTTGTTGTTTTTTTTTAATCCAGGGTTTAAACAGGCACTGCACTCGGCGAAATGAAGACTGCAAGACAACACTTTCCAACATGTCATCCACAAATGCAGACTGCCAATGAATCCTTCTCAGGAGCTCAAAAAAGATTACTAAAAAAACTCAAACCAAAACACAAAAACCCAAAGCAAGACTTAATAGTGACCTCAAATGTACCCCTCAGACTATACTCAAGCAGCAGAACATACGGGAACAAAAATGAGTGTCAGAAATCTGAAAAGACTAAAAGAAATCCATGTTCCATTTGAGAATAAAATGCACTTTGAAAATGACAGGAGTGTTGCTGGGATAAGTTTTAAGTAATAGACTGTATGAACAGAAGGAAAAGGTATCAGTACAAACTATTCACTTCTCTTGAAGGGCTTCAATCATATCTGTTCAAACTGTGAATCTAAAACTGCCTTTGCTTATTTAGGAATGCCAAGGAAATCCATAGAGAAAAAAAAAACCCTGTTATCTTCTTCACAAATGAATCAAATCAGACTGTGGCTCCAGCTGTCACAACCTTTAGGGCATGAATCAATTCTATCATACCAGTACATGACATCACTGACAAAGCTTATAAACTCATATAACCTATTACCTGTGAAGGAATGCAATCACAATCAGAGTTAAAAAAAGGAATTCCTCAAGCATCTGAACTCTTTTAGTACCTCAAAACACTACAGGCCACACTGACAATCTTACACATTCTCCCCACTCTAAGGATACAGGATCATATTCACAATGTTTTCTCAGTGTTAAATTCTCTGAAGACAAAGTCAAGTGAACAAGAGTAGCTGTGCAGCAACTAATCGGGGTTTTAATATCAACATCATCATAAAAACAAGCTACTAGGAAATGACTGAAATTGAGCCCTTTATCAGAAAGGCATATCTACATTTATTCTTACATATGCATTATTAGGATGCATTTCCTCCCTGAAGCATGGTCTAGCCACAGCTAGTCTTTGCACTAAACTCCCATTCCATACCCTTGTTACTCTTTTCATTCTTATTCTGTTTCTTCCTCTCAGTCCACAATCTCATCCCTCCCCCAGTGCAGCAACTCGCCTGAAAAGCAAATTCTCCTGTCCAGCCAAAGTAAATCTGTTTCACCTACGTCTGCAATACATTATATTTGCCTGCTGCTTTTTAATGCTGCCACACAGCCATGCTTTTAAGTAGACCTCGAGTCTGCACCCTGGACATGCTTGGAAGCCGTTCTCAGCAATGCTACAGAATACGCTTAGGTGTTTCGCTCGGGGCTCTTTCTTCCTTGCTAAACCACAATGAAAAGACAGCGTGCCAGAATCACAGACACTGTGAGTTAGGGAAAGTCAGGCGGGGACTTCATAAAGTTTGCAGAAAACGCCACGGACCCCGCGAAGGCGCCGGACAACCTGTCAAAAGCTGGGGGAGGCCAAGGGGGGTCCCGCTGTCACCTGGGGAGGGATCAAAACCCAGCCCGTGCAAAAGCGCACATTTCTGCCCTTTCTCATGAAGCTTCGCCCGCCTGTT